>WNGS01092210.1:14049947-14067564 GCA_020271785.1 Procambarus virginalis
CCTGCAGGCGCCAAACATGACATTAATGTTCTGAATGAATAACACCAATCAACACGATGTTCACGGACACTAGCGAAGACTAACTTACATACAAGAGTGGCATGGATCACGTCCTGGGTAAGGGCATGACCTCCGGCACGGGGGAAGGGCAGGGGGCGGAGTCAGGTGTGGGCTGCTGCTGGAGGTCTCCTGACGGGGACCCCACCTCCAGGATATCACCTTCGCCGCCAGCACCTGTAACAAGCCAAACAAGGTTACTGATGCAGGCGATGAGTCACAATAACGTGGCTAAAGTATGTTGACCAGACCACACACTAGACGGTGAAGGGACGACGACGTTTCGGTCCGTCCTGGACCATTCTCAAGTCGATTGAGAATCGACTTGAATCATCGAATGGTCCAGGACGGATCGAAACGTCGTCGTCCCTTCACCTTCTAGTGTTTGGTCTGGTCAACAAGGTTACTGGTGTAAGACGCGGGCGTGCACGAATACATACGAAATCACATATCTGCGCCAAAATCACATAGTCATATACCAAATTTCACAACCAGGCACGCACAATTACACATTAATAAACACATATGTGCACAATCACACAGCCATGTATGCTCAGACGTAGATGACAGAAAAGTGGAATTTTGGAGGGTAGAGCGTCTCACCTGAGGCTCGCTTGGGCACTGGCAAAGTGTTCTCCCCTTCCCGTTCTCTCTTCAATCTCGAGTCTACCATCTTTTCTTCTTCTCTTGCCTGGTGGAGTAGCGCGGCCGCCACTGCAGCTGGGGGGAGGGATGGTGGTAGAGGGGAGGCAACTGTGGCGGGGAGAGGGGAGGTCAACGAAGAGGGAAGAGGGGAGGCTAGTGAAGGCGGGAGTGGAGATGTAAGAGTTGAGGGAGAGGCGATGCCAGCGAAGGAGACACGGAGGGCGCCTCAGCACCAGTGGAACTGCCATTGGCCTTACAGGAGTCTTGGAGCGCGTCACGGCAGCCGTCCCGTATCTTGTGGGTCAGCATATGTTGCTTCATGTTCCCCTGCAGGAGAAGACCACACTTATCGCTAAATTCAACATGCATTGCTATCAACAAAACTGCGATATTGTAATAATACTAGCGTATGCCTTGCCCATTAGTAGAGACAATATGTTGAGAATATGGCATGGAATTATTCTTGAATCAACTGTGTAAATTCAACTTTATGGGCTTTAGCTTTAGGCCTATTATGTGGCCGAGAACTCAAGTCGTTTCCTCACCTTAGTGGAGAAGCCACGGTCGCATATGTTGCATTTGAACGGTCGTTCCTTGGTGTGCGAGCGGATGTGGATCTCCAGTGCTGACTGACAAGCAAACGTCTTGAAACAGATATGACAAGTAGTGTTTCCGCGACCTGTGGTAGAAAATTGAAACTAGATTCTTTGGCAGAAGCTACTTACAGAATCTGCTAGTGATAAATATTGCGTAATTACATCATAAGTGTGAAGTTATATCAAAATGTAGAGGAAAGAGCGAAAAACATGTGCCAGCAGTGAGTGTGATGGCGGCACTGGGCTGACACACACTAGTGCTGGGTGGTGTACCTGGCATGCTGGGCAGGTAGAGTGGGTTGAGTCCTGGCATGGTGTGTGTGCCTGGCGTCATGGCCGCTGTCGTCAGGGGAGGCGGAAAGAGACCGAAGGGCGAGTACAGGTGTGGGTGAGGACGGGCCGCCAGGTCCAGCGGTAAGGAAGCTCCTCCCTCTTGACTTCCTGTACTGACCGCCGGGCTGACAGAGCCACTAATGTGATCTGTGGGGGAAATTTGACTGTCGCCACCAGGGGCATCATGAGATCTCTCGCCCAGATCTGAATAATCTGAAGGAGTAGGAGACACAGAGGCCCTAGGTGATGTCATACCGTTGAAGCTGTCTTCTCGTGATCGCACAGTCAGGTCCTCTGCTGTTCGCTGTTCAGCACTACCTGTTGACGAAGATCTCGAAGACGTGCTGAAGGGCCGAAGATATTTCTCTTCCTCTGTATTACGATCCTCATTTTCAATCATTTCCCGGTGCCTGAGGGCCTCTGGGGAGAGCTGGTATCTCAAATGCAGAGGCAGTGGAGGGAAGCCCTGAAGTGGAGGCGGTGGGAGCGGGAAGCCTGCGGGCATCAGCTGTGGGAGGGATGTTGGAGTGTGGAGGTGTGGATAGTCCCGGACTTCAGCTGCAGCGATCTGCTCGGGACTGAGGTCTGTGGGTTCCCCTGTGTGCTGCCTGATATGCTGCTGCAGAACTAAAGCATTTGTGTACTTCTTGTGACATACAGGACACTGGTGCAACATTCTCATTGGTGGTTTGGCACGATGCACCCCCATATGTGTCTTCAGGTTACCTTTAGTAGTAAACGCTCGCCCACAAATTTTACACTTAAAAGGTCTTTCTCCAGTGTGTGTTCTGTAGTGCATTTGTAAAGCAGATTTGCAGGAGAGAACTCTATGGCAAATAACGCACTGGTTTGGATCTGTTAGTTTATTTTCAATATTATTTACTAATTGTTCTAATTTCATGGTTTCACTAGTTTTCTGGACCTCAATGAGTGCCTCCCAAGAGTTGTCTGTACTGCCAGGCTTGGGTAAAAGGTTAGTGTAAATATGAGGATCTTTGGCGGGGTCTATTCCTGGGGGAATATTAATGGTCGGAGGGGGGCCCATGGGTCCCGGGAATGAGGTAGGAAGTCCAGGAAGAAAAGGAAAGTTGAGAGGAAGCCTTGGTCCTGAGAAAGGAATAGTTGGCATCCCAATTGGACGAAATTCTGGTCGCATCCTGAGGTCAGTTGGTTGTTCTGAAGTGATTGACCGTGAATCACTGCTGTCCATATCATGCTCTTCTTTGGTACTGCTGTTTCCATCAATAGTGTCCTTGAGTTCTCTTTCAGTTCGAACTCTGATGTCCAGTGGTGCTTGCTCCGGGTTCAGCTCTCGCTCACTGCTCCTCCTCTCTATTAAGTTCCTCATCTCCTGAGAGTCAATGAACCTCTCCTTAGATGGCTCCCTCTCGTTTTCGAGTCGGTTCTCGCTCTCGAACTTTGATTCGCTTTCAAATGTGTTGTCGTCGTCGAACCTATTATCTTCGTTAAATTTTTTATCGTCGTCAAATCTTTTTTCATCGCTATACCTCCTTTCCCTGTCGAAACACTTTTCACTGTCGAATCTCTTTTCATCTTCAAAACTCTTTTCATCTTCAAATCTCTTTTCACTGTCAAAATTGTTCTCATTCTCGAATCTTTTCTCACCGTCAATGGATTTCTCACCATCAAATGACTTTTCACCATCAAAGGATTTATCACCGTCAAATCCTTGATCATCATCGAACGGTTTTTCACCGCTGAAACGTGTTTCACTGGTCTCTCTTTCCTCCGACATTTCGACTATATCGTTTGGTTCTGTTTCGTCATCCTTTTCTATTTTCTCTTCAAATTTTGGAAGTCGCAAAGTTTCAGCCAAGTCCATTGCGGTAGATTCCATTTTGTCGGTATTAAAATCTCGCTGGACTGGTCCAGGCGACGATCGAGACTCTGAGATGCTTAGGTTCTCTGGCTCGTCTTCTCTTCCTTGTCTAGCGAGGTTAAGAAGGTTGAAAGGTCTGTGTAGGTCTAGAGATGGAGGTGGGCCTGGTAACCGGTATGGAGGTAGGGAAGGACCTCCTGGTAAGGAAGTGAAAGGATTTGGAGGCCCAGTTGGAGGTGAAGGATAGTCCTTCAGCTCTCCGAGCTGGGCTAATAGAGGTGGATGGAATTTGTCCAGATGTTCAGGAACCGGATGTGGGTTCATTTTAACGTGAGGGAACCGACTTGCATGGCGCTGAAAATGCACCTTTAGATTTCCTTTTGTGGTAAACCTGTTGCCACATATATTACATTTAAATGGGCGTTCTCCGGTGTGGGATCTGATATGAATTTGGAGGGCTGAGTCACTGCCAAAGACCTTGCCACAATATCGGCAACGGTGCTTGTAGTAAGGGTCTTTTCCATCACTGGGCTTGTGATCGTCGATTAGGCGATTGGTCAGGAGCCCTTGTGAGGCACTGTTGAGGACACTGTTGGCAGTGCGCTGCAGCATCTCTAGCGTATTGGGTTCATCTGGCGGTGGTGGGTCAGTGTGTTGAATAACAGAGGAGGCGATGCTGGATGCTGTCATGGGTGGAGAGATGGGTCTGTCGCGTGGATCTGGGGGTGGCCCACTGGTGCTGGCTGTACACAGGGGCGAGTTTCCTGGTGGGCGCTCGCTATTACTGTCACTACTTGGAGGTACCTTAAATCTTTCCATGAGGGTGCTGATGAAGGAGCTGCTAACATTCTGGCTGCCTTCACTTGTTGGTGGTGCCGAGGGTCTGGATACTGGTGTGGGCGGGGATGGAGGCTCCTGACGTTCCTGGATCTCACCTGGGCCCTTTGATTCACTATCTGAAAAGTTTGGTAGGCCAGGGCTTCCTTCCTTGTTCTTGATGGAAAGTTGTGCTTGGAGTTGTTGTATAAGCTGCAACTGCATCATTTGTTGGTGCTGCAGCGTGTAAAGTGTTCCCTGAAGCAGAGCAAATTCTTGCATTGCTTGAGGGTTGTTGGTGCTCGAGGAGTTCAAGGCAGAGGTTGCAAACTGAGCGAGAGCCATCCTAGTGTTCTGTATTGCTTCCAGTGCGAGATTAGACTGCGCCAGCTGCTGCGCAATTGGTCCTACCTGTGGCGGGGCGGGTGATCGCGCCAGGAGGTGTCTAATCTGTGCCAAAGGGTCCGCAGGACTACTGTCGCTACTGTCGTAGCCATTATTACGATCGACAGAGGACTCCCGGGACTCTGGTGTAGCCTCGTGGGCCGCTCTGGCCTTGAGGATGTGCGCCTGGTTGTTGTTGGCTACGTCCTGGTGACGCCGGAGCTCGTCTGGGTGGTCGCGTCAGGGTGGTGGGCGCGGGGCGTGTCGGGCACCGGCAGGACTGCTGGTTCTCTACCACACGCCACCCGGTGCTCCTCCAGCTGCTCCCGGGACACCAGCTCCGCCCGGCAGTACGGACAGATGAACGTCTCGTCAGCTTCACCTGCGGAAAATACAAATGTGTCAACATAACAGAGCTAAGCGATCACTGATATTGGAAACTTTAACTTCAACATTATCAAGGAGAGTAAATAGCAATAATTCTGTCCCAACTTTAGGAACCTGGACAAGGAATTATCCACAAATATTGCACATCACATCAATATTGCACGGCAAGTACAGCGCCGTCATGAGCCTAGAGATATAACATTGCAACCGATACCGTGAGGTGAAGATGACCAAGACACCAGCACACTAATTTAGAAAACTCTGAGGAATGTTCAATTTAAATTATTTATAGTTGTATCAGAGATGACACTGGTGCTGGAGTCCATGAAACACTTCTAGCTTAGACTGATTAGCCAAGTTTTCCCAAGCACACACATGCGCCAGTTGTTTGTTTTACTATAAACATCATCCACATTAACTGTATTACGAAGCCAGTGCATCCTCACTGTGCTGAATTGGGGTCCAGTTATGCCAAGGTGGGAGTACTAGAGAGGAGTGTCAGCTTTATACTTTTATAACTCGGGTGACGTCAGTTTCCACAGTATAACTTCCCCGATGGACGGAAGTAACCAAATATTGACGAACATTAAGGCAAATGAAAGAGTATAACATTGTGTGTGACCCAGTGTGGGTGTACTTACCTAGTTGTGCTTGTGGGAGGGGGGGGCGGTTAGCTCTGGCTCTTTAGTCCCGCCTCTATAACTGTCAATCTACTGGTGACAGGTTCCTGAGGCTATTGAACTCTGAACGCCTATTGAAATCATATCAACATTTGAAACGTGTATGGAGTCTGCCTCCACCACATCACTTCCTACTGCATTCCATTTACTAACTACTTTTACTAACACTGAAAAAGTTTATTTTTTTATATTTCTGTGGGTCATTACTCAGCTTCCACCTGTGTCCCCCCCCCCCTTGTGCGAGTACCACCCGTGCTATATAATGTCATTATCTATCCTATCAATTCCCCTGAGAATTTTGTATGCGGGATCATGTCTCTCCGAACTCTTCTGTGTTCCAGCGACGTGAGGTGCAGCTCACGCAGCTTTTCCCTCGTATGTCGTAGTTCTGGGACCATTCTAGTGGCATACATTTGGGTTACAAAGCATGGGTTTCCATGCTAGAGCTGCATACTCCAGGATTGGTCTTACATATGTGGTACACAAGGTTCTAAATGATTCCTTACACAAGTTTCTAAAGTCAGTTCTGATGTGTGGACATTGCTGTTTAATATGAGTGTGGAAAGATTCACTGAAGCTCAGATAAAAAGAAAACGGATGAATATGATAAGGAAGTTTCTAGGCCCGGTATACTGTGGTTGGCCAGTTCGTGGCCTATGTGTGCCGTGATTGGTCTGTTCTGGTCCCCTGCATGTTGTGATTGGCCCGTTCTTGGCCCCCTGCATGCTGTGATTGGCAAATTCTGCGGTCCTCGGCGTGCCGTGATTGACCAGTTTTTTGGGACGCGGCGTACTGTAACTGGCCAATTCTATGGGTTTCAGGATACTGTGATTGGCCAGTTCTGTGAGCCTCGCTGTGCTGAGATTGGCCAATTCTTTTGTATCCAGCGTGCTAGAATAGCCAGTTTTGTGAGGTCCGGCGTGCTGTGATTTGCCAGTTTTGAAAGCTGTGGCGTGCTGTGATTTGCCAGTTTTGAAAGCCGTGGCGTGCTGTGATTGGCCAGTTCTGAAAGCTGCGGCGTGCTGTGATTGGCCTGATACTCGCGGGATCTTCAAATCCGACCATTGATGGCGTCTGTTTGAAGGGGTGAAAAAAGGGAGACAAAGTGCATGGAACATCCCTTCTTAATAACCGGATAATACCATTAGCGATGAAAGCATTACCAAAGGGCGTTACTGTGTCGCTCTCGCTCCTAATGGCCGCCCGACCTCTCAACACACACACATACACACACACTCATACACCATAACACTGACAGCCCACGAGATTTTTTTTATCATATCTAAGAGGCGCTCAGCTGATTACAAGATATTTCATATTTTGTATAATTTAAATGGTATTTGTTTTTCTTGTTGTTATGGCCCGGTGGAAGAGTTGGCGGGCTGGTCGGTGTCCAACTGCCCGTCCCCCCTCACCACCCTGGTCTCCTGCTCCTCAGGGCATCGCCATTTTGTTACCGATATCTCTGTTTGGATATGATAATGCGATGCTTTGACGAGTGTGGTGGGGGGGCCCCGAGGGCACGAGGGCCGCTCCCGTCGTGAGGAGCCGCCTGGCCCATCACCAGGGTCCCGTCACGCGGAATACGATGAAACGCTGAGGCCGCTCCACACATAATACACCCCCCACCTGCTGCCTCCGAGGGGGGCGGGGGGCTGCTCAACGATGAGGGTGTAGTACATTCATCAGAAAGGGGGGGGGCATTGAGGGGGAAGATATTGAGAGGGTAAAGTAGAGGGGGTTGGGCTGAAGAGCAGTGAAGGGATTATAACAACTTCAGGGTTATGACTCTGCCTACAGCCTGGTAGCCTCCCAGGCTGTATAAACCTTGGCATTTAGCTAAGCAAGTGATAATCTTGTGAAGCTAGTTATAGACAATTGTTAATATTATATATGCATATACATATTCACACGTTCATGTACACACACACAAACACACGCACATGTGTACCTACTCACTCACCTAGTTGTACTCACCTAGTTATGCTTGCGGGGGTTGAGCTCTGGCTCTTTGGCCTCGCCTAATATGTATGTATGTGTGTGTGGTGTGTGTGTGTGTGTGTGTGTGTGTGTGTGTGTGTGTGTGTGTGTGTGTGGTGTTGTGTGTGTGTGTGTGTGTGTGTGTGTGTGTGTGTGTGTGTGTGTGTTGTGTGTGTGTGTGTGTGTGTGTTGTGTGTGTGTGTGTGTGTGTGTGTGTGTTTGTGGTTGTGTGTGGTGTGTGTGTGTTTGTGTGTGTGTGGTGTGTGTTGTGTGTGTGTGTTGTGTGTGTGTGTGTGTGTGTGTGTGGTGTGTGTGTGTGTGTGTTTGCAACCGACAATGACGACTGGAAACCCGAGTTGATGTTCTTCTACAAGTGAAGGACCCGAGGCCAGGGTTAAGGCCCCGTGGTGCTCGGGTCTTAAATAACAACATATTATAAAGAGGCGATAATGACCCAGTCTGTGAAAGTGGTCAAGAAGCGTGACAAGTACAGCTGTGTAAATTATTGTTGTGTACTGGATGCGCCTGTAGCCTGCACGCTTCACACTGTTACTGGTCCACACGGTCTCTCAAGTTGTCATTGGTCACTCAACTCGGAGGCTAAACTCACACACACAAGAGCCAGATATTGTTACTGATAGCATGGAGAACTTCAGAGCCGCAATGAGACTTGTTATAATAGCCAGCAGCTGCTGGCGTCAGCATGCTGTGAGGCTCCCATCATTCTGGCTCCTGCTGGCGTCAGCATGATGTGATGCTCCCATCATTCTGGCTCATGCTGGCGTCGGCATTATGTGATGACAACGTCAGCATGCATGCCAACAACCTCTGTTATGGCACATGTGCAGAATATATCTCTTTGACAAACAATATGACGAATCATTCTTGGTCCAAAATGTGGTCATCAAGGCTCCTTGTAGAAGGCAGTTATTGTAGTGACAAAAACCCTCACACAATTCACTATAGACACAACGAGTATGGGAGCATGTGAACTTCTCAGACTTATAAAGGGAGGAGTTAAGGGGGAGTGGGGGAAGGATGAGGGTAGGGGAGGCAGGATGAAGGAGGGGGCCCCGGGATGAGAGAGAGGAGGGGATTTAGGGATGGGCTAGGTAGCTTGGATATAATTTCGGGCATGACAAGCAGAGAGCGCGAGCACATGTAACATTGCCCCTCCCAGCACCGTGATGGCTGAGCTGTTCACGGTGACAACTGTACAAACAGGATCAGTGTCGGGCGATGGCGGGGCCCCACCCACCAGGGCTGCCCAACCCCACCCCTCACGCCCTCACCAGGTATGGCTGCTACTGTCTCTATCCGGCATCACAACTGCTGCCCATGCGGTGTACGTACGTAGCCAGCTGGCCATGTGGTGTGTGTACGTCCGCTGCCATGTGGTGTTGTACGTAGCCAGCTGGCCATGTGGTGTGTGTACGTACCAGCTGGCCATGTGGTGTGTGTGTACGTAGCTCCAACCTCCAACACCAGCCACACCCACCCCACTCGCTCCAGACCCTCCACCACCAGCCACACCACCACCACCCAGCTCCAGACCCTCTCCAGTGTTAAAGAAGGCGGCGTCTACCACCTTGGATCACTAGTAAGCTGTTCACTGGTGATCGAGCTGAACAGAATAATGTATTGTATAATGTTCACTTGAATATATTACGTAATATATCCAAGCGAGTATTACAAAGTATATTAATACTGCTTGAGGGTCGTATATACCGAGACCTCCAGTATAATTTTAATATACCCGAGACAAAAGTGAAATTAAGAGATCCCCGCTCCTGTGCCAGGTAAGTCCACTACGGGCTCACCATAGCCCGTGCTACTTTGGAACTTTTGTTCCCAGTAGCTGTATCTAAAACAGCACCATCATCGCACGGCCTCAGACCTTGGCACTGACACAATGACAATTATAGTCAAAAGATGATATAATGCTGCTCTTGCTTCAACAAGTTAGATCAAACATAATATTATCTACCACAAGCTACGAGGAACATTTACCCGTCCCGGAAAGACAGTTTCTTAACCAGTAATCGAAGAAAAATATGGATACTGAAATTGTAAACGGAGTTAAAGCGTGTTAAAGACCTCAGAATATGTAGGTAAGGATAGACATGGCTGAATAAGAGCCGACTACACCGCTCGCTATTACCATAAACATCGACCTCAGTAAGTTGAGTCATGAGAGAAAGTGAGACAATATTAAACCTCGTGTTTACATTGTGCAGGATGAAGGCTGCCATGCGCAGCCCTCACCGCTCTTCTCTACCGGCCCCCATGGTGCTGTACCGGCCCCCATGGTGCTGTACCGGCCCCCATGGTGCTGTACCGGCCCCCATGGTGTTGTACCGGCCCCCATGGTGCTGTACCGGCCCCCATGGTGCTGTACCGGCCCCCATGGTGCTGTACCGCTGTGCTGTACCGGCCCCCATGGTGCTGTACCGGCCCCCATGGTGCTGTACCGACCCCCATGGTGCTGTACCGACCCCCATGGTGCTGTACCGCTGTGCTGTACCGGCCCCCATGGTGCTGTACCGCTGTGCTGTACCGGCCCCCATGGTGCTGTACCGGCCCCCATGGTGCTGTACCGACCCCCATGGTGCTGTACCGACCCCCATGGTGCTGTACCGCTGTGCTGTACCGGCCCCATGGTGCTGTACCGCTGTGTGCTGTACCGGCCCCCATGGTGCTGTACCGCTGTGTGCTGTACCGGCCCCATGGTGCTGTACCGCTGTGTGCTGTACCGGCCCCCATGGTGCTGTACCGCTGTGTGCTGTACCGGCCCCCATGGTGCTGTACCGCTGTGTGCTGTACCGGCCCCCATGGTGCTGTACCGCTGTGTGCTGTACCGGCCCCCATGGTGCTGTACCGCTGTGTGCTGTACCGGCCCCCATGGTGCTGTACCGCTGTGTGCTGTACCGGCCCCCATGGTGCTGTACCGCTGTGTGCTGTACCGGCCCCCATGGTGCTGTACCGCTGTGTGCTGTACCGGCCCCATGGTGCTGTACCGCTGTGTGCTGTACCGGCCCCCATGGTGCTGTACCGCTGTGTGCTGTACCGGCCCCCATGGTGCTGTACCGCTGTGTGCTGTACCGGCCCCCATGGTGCTGTACCGCTGTGTGCTGTACCGGCCCCCATGGTGCTGTACCGCTGTGTGCTGTACCGGCCCCCATGGTGCTGTACCGCTGTGTGCTGTACCGGCCCCCATGGTGCTGTACCGCTGTGTGCTGTACCGGCCCCCATGGTGCTGTACCGTGGGACCCGTGGTGAGTGATGTGGGACCCGTGGTGAGTGATGTGGGACCCGTGGTGAGTGATGTGGGACCCGTGGTGAGTGATGTGGGACCCGTGGTGAGTGATGTGGGACCCGTGGTGAGTGATGTGGGACCCGTGGTGAGTGATGTGGGACCCGTGGTGAGTGATGTGGGACCCGTGGTGAGTGATGTGGGACCCGTGGTGAGTGATGTGGGACCCGTGGTGAGTGATGTGGGACCCGTGGTGAGTGATGTGGGACCCGTGGTGAGTGATGTGGGACCCGTGGTGAGTGATGTGGGACCCGTGGTGAGTGATGTGGGACCCGTGGTGAGTGATGTGGGACCCGTGGTGAGTGATGTGGGACCCGTGGTGAGTGATGTGGGACCCGTGGTGAGTGATGTGGGACCCGTGGTGAGTGATGTGGGACCCGTGGTGAGTGATGTGGGACCCGTGGTGAGTGATGTGGGACCCGTGGTGAGTGATGTGGGACCCGTGGTGAGTGATGTGGGACCCGTGGGAGTCTCTCCCAACCTCCACCACCCTCCTCCAACCTCCCCCAACCTCCCAAAACCTCCACAACCCTCCCAACCCTCCACCAACCTCCCAAAACCTCCACAACCCTCCCCCAACCTCCACAACCCTCCTCCAACCTCCACCAACCTCCACAACCCTCCTCCAACCTCCACCAACCTCCACAACCCTCCCCCAACCTCCACCAACCCTCCCCCACCCTCCCACAACCTCCACCAACCTCCACAACCCTCCACCACCCTCCACAACCCGGGGCACTGGGACATGAGGTGCTGGAGACCTCACGACAAGACCATCCTTCACACTACAAGATCAACACCGTCCTGCAAATGATAGCTGGATGCGTCATATACATACCGAAGCGTAACTTTTGTTTGTAATGTATGAGAAGTTTTAGGAAAAACCTTCCAAGGTTTTTATCTAGGTACGGGAGCACCTCTAACATCACCAGGATCACAGTACCGTGTACGTGAGTGTTCCACTCGCAACAACCATTCCACAACTGTTCGCCACGCACAGCAGTTGTGGAGTGAACAATATATACTCAGACAGGGTTGTGATAGACAGTACCCAACCTTAGACAGGGTTGGAATAGACAGTACCCAAACTTAGACAGGGTTGGAATAGACAGTACCCAACCTTAGACAGGGTTGGAATAGACAGTACCCAACCTTAGACAGGGCTGGAATAGACAGTACCCAACCTTAGACAGGGTTGGAATAGACAGTACCCAACCTTAGACAGGGTTGGAATAGACAGTACCCAACCTTAGACAGGGTTGGAATAGACAGTACCCAACCTTAGACAGGGTTGGAATAGACAGTACCCAACCTTAGACAGGGTTGGAATAGACAGTACCCAACCTTAGACAGGGTTGGAATAGACAGTACCCAACCTTAGACAGGGTTGGAATAGACAGTACCCAACCTTAGACAGGGTTGTGATAGACATTACCCAACCTTAGACAAGGTTGGAATAGACAGTACCAAACCATAGACCTTACGGCAGACATTAACCGGTAATCGACGCATTGTTGTTTGAACTTAAACCAATCACCGTCGAGTAATTGGCTGGTCTAAGCCAATCACCGTGCACCCTAGGCAAGGGGGGGGGAGGGGGCAGGTATTGTAAGCATTTTGTTATAGGTGAGATTGTTGCTTTATATATATATATGTCTGTTGTTATAGGTGAGGTCCCCATCTATATGTTGGTCTCTTGTTACACGAGTCTCTTCCTATATTCTGAGAGCTGTGAGAGACTTATTATATACTGAAGCTGAGAGCAGTGTAACTGCCAGGTGACACAGGGTGCCAGGTGACAGGGTGCCAGGTGACACAGGGGTGCCAGGTGACACAGGGTGCCAGGTGACACAGGGGGCCAGGCACAACAGATGACGAGATATATACTGTTAAATTAAGTTTGCAGAGAACAGACACCAGAGATACCAACGAACACGCAGCTTAATACCACTGAAGTTTGGTCAACAGTAAGATAATAGAGTGAGGGCTGACAGTAAGATAATATAGATGGCTGAGGGCTGGCAGTAAGATAATATAGAGATGGCTGAGGGCTGGCAGTAAGATAATATAGAGATGGCTGAGGGCTGGCAGTAAGATAATATAGAGATGGCTGAGGGCTGGCAGTAAGATAATATAGAGATGGCTGAGGGCTGACAGTAAGATACTATAGAGATGGTTGAGGGCTGACAGTAAGATAATATAGAGATGGTTGAGGGCTGGCAGTAAGATAATATAGAGATGGCTGAGGGCTGACAGTAAGGGGGAGGCCATCTTGGAACAGTGTGGGGCTGACATTGCGACGATGCACGAATGACATCATGCTGACGTGACGTCGTTAACCTATGACAACCTTAAGCGTGTGTGCGCTCACTTTAATGTCACTGCGTGTCGGTCTGCAGTGCTTGGGCTCCGGCATTTTATGCGTCTATCGTTTGATACAGCGACTCCCGCCGGTTATGTGTGGTCTCTTACGATCATTTATGTTTTGGAAATGTGCTTCTCACGCACTTCCTGCACTCGCTTACACTCTCACGCACTTCCTGCACTCGCTTACACTCTCACGCACTTCCTGCACTTGCTTACACTCTCACGTTGAACACACGGCACCCTGTGTACAGTATTAAATCATTCGCCATTCTTCACTGGCCTCCCTGGGTGAATCAGTGGTACAGTCCCCCAACTCAACTGAGTCTCCGTTTTCTCTGGTTCTCTTGGTCGGTGTCAACTTTTCTTTTGTACCTCAATTACTTCTGTCTTGCCTTATTATTCTGTCCTCTTAGCTCCGGGTTCAGGCTTGCAGCACACCTCGGAACCTTCTCTAGTTCCGTTCCGTATTTCTGAAGGGTAGGTGAGGTTCCGTGTCAGGGCTGCATGTTCTAGCACTGGTCTCACATAGGTGGTGCATAGGTGATGATGGCTTGGTGTTGCTGTGACTCCCAGTCTCAAATATCTTTTCATACATGGGAGATGTTAATTGAAGGCAGGCCGGTCGGCCGAGCGGACAGCACACTGGACTTGTGATCCTGTGGTCCTCGGTTCGATCCCAGGCGCCGGCGAGAAACAATGGGCAGAGTTTCTTTCACCCTATGCCCCTGTTACCTAGCAGTAAAATAGGTACCTGGGTGTTAGTCAGCTGTCACGGGCTGCTTCCTGGGGGTGGAGGCCTGGTCGAGGACCGGGCCGCGGGGACACTAAAGCCCCGAAATCATCTCAAGATAACCTCAAGATAACCAGGCTCTCAGGTAGCATTCCTGCTCTCAGTGTCGTCACTTTGCACTTGTTTGGGTTGGTGTTAAGCAGCCATCACTCTGGCCGCCTCTGCTCCGCTTCTCTCTCTGCACCTATCTTTACGCTTCTCGCTATTCTTACGGCGTCTGTGGCCATTGACCCGTAGGTACACCTTCCCATAGTTAGATTGTTAGTGTCCTGTGTACTCATGTAGTTATGTCTGCGGGTGAGTGCGTGTACACGCCAAGATATAATATCTAAGCGTTTAGAGAGAGGGTCGGTGGGCCTCAGGAAGCAGCGTGCATATGTGCATTTAATATTGTCCGGGCGTGACCCGGTCGATGCTCGGAGACGCCTGTATAATACTATATTGATGACCCCTGCTGGCGCCCCTGCGCTCCTCATCCCGCACGCACGCACGCACGCACGCCCACACACGCAATCACAGCCTCTGCAGCCCCCTCACACTACAGAACCGCTTCTCAATCTGAACAAGTATAATTAGGTGAGTACATACTTATATCACACACACACACACACACACACACCACACACACACACACACACACACACACACACACACACACACACACACCTAACCCAGCAATGCATTGGTCAAGATGAAACTTGCTGAACATCTAAGCAAATTGATTTGTTGTATCTCACCAGCAACATGCCTTAAATGAGGGAAATTCATGTCTAACAACCTTACGAGAATTTAATGATAAGAACTAATTAACAGAAGACTAACAGTAGCTAGTATTTAACACAGTCTCGCACGGTAAAGTCTTATACACATACTCTATGAAAGTTGGAACAACTGTGAAAGTACTCGGACAAGAGAGTATGTCTCTGACTTACCACTGAGGGTCATGGTGAGGGAAAGAGAGGGGTCACAGTAGTGAGAGGGGGGGGGGGTAGAACTGGGTGTCTCAAAGGTTCACTTTTAGTATCTATCCCTGTGTAGGCGACGAGTCACAATAACGTGGCTGAAGTATGTTGACCAGACCACACACTAGAAGGTGAAGGGACGACGACGTTTCGGTCCGTCCTGGACCATTCTCAAGTCGATTGTGTCGTCGTCCCTTCACCTTCTAGTGTGTGGTCTGGTCAACAGTATATATCTCTGTTTCTAATATACCTTTATGTACTGAGAACAAATAAGCTTATTCATTCATAGGAGACTAGGAGAATATAAGATATCTAGACAATTTTATGTTTAAATCAGACACCATACACACCATGCATACACCATACATACACCATACACACCATACATACACCATACCAGACTCGTACATTACCAGAATATTGTCCAAGGTGCCTTCAGAAAGCGGGACAAGGAAGTTGGTAATCAGGAGGTGGCCTCGGCGTACAATTCTCACATTAAAAACACAAGATAAACCTAAAGAAAGTATTGTTGTATACAGTAATGCTGGTCCCAGATGGGAGTGGAATGAACTAGTGAAAGATTTAGAGAACTGAACTTTGTTAGCACAGGAGGAGTCCTGGGGGGACGTGACAACGACATACAAGATTCGAAGGGTTATCTACAAAGTGGCTAAATGCGGTATTGTGGTTGGAGAGGTTGTGAACGCTGGCATAAGAGGGAACGGTCTCCCAGCACTGCCTTCCTCCTTACCCTGAGGTTACCTTGAGGTGTTTCGGGGCTTAGCGTCCCCGCGGCCCAGTCGTCGACCAGGCCTCCTGGTTGCTGGACTGATCAACCAGGGTTCTCGTCAACAATGAACCCGTAACCATCCACACGACAATCAAATCATTCTAATCATTTGGACGACAAGTCGAAATGATAGTAATATTGGTTTAGAGAAGCCAAGTGAAGACACCGGAGACGTCTTCTGCAAGATTACGTGTACATGGAACGTTATTTGGGAAAATAATAAATGTGAGTCTTCGGGTAATTTTGGGTACGTTCTGAGACGAGTGATAGTTGAAGTGGACGAGCGAAGCAGCGCAATTTCCACTTATAAAAGCCAGCTTAATTTACAAAACAATCACATTTATTTCAATTTCCAAAACGTAATGAGTATGAGAGTATCAAAGTATTACACACACAGAGATCACACTAACGTGATGCATCAAATGAACAAATCCACAAGGGGCCGTGACGAGGATTCGAACCTGCGTCCGAGAGCATCCCAGACACTGCCTTAATCGACTGAGCTACGACAGGGTAAACGTTCCAGAAGTTCTACTGAACTTCAGTAGAATCCTCGTCACGGCCCTTGTGGATTTGTGTAGTATCAAAGTATGTTTCTCTTAGGCTTCGTAGAGCAACTTGCTGTCTTCTTGGGTGTATTTTGGGGGGGGTGTCCACCACCATCTTAGTAGAGGATGGGTATACTCACACCTGTACCCGTCATTTATCAGGATATATACCCTGAGAGGTTTACTTTACACCAAGACTAAAGTATACATGACGCTTGGTCAGTAGAGTATTATGGCGGTCTTAATAACCCACCCTGGAGCGGTTGATAGGCCTACCCCCCCCCCCCCCCACACATCACACAGTCCAACACCTCAGGGTGACTATCTTTTAATAATTAAATAAACTGGAATTAGGGCAATAAGCGTAATGATTATAACGACGATGGTGAGGATAATGATGACGATGATTGACGGTGACGAGGATGGTGAGGATAATGATGGTCTACAAACCATTTTCAGTCCCTGACCGCTGACCTCCGCGCCAGATCTTAAGTGTGACGAATATTCCTGTGGTCAGCCGGGGGGTAAAAAAAGAAGTCCACTAATTGGAAGGCCAGAGAGCGCCTGAAAGAGGACACCGGAGGATGGAACTATGAGGAAAAGTTAGGAAACGGTCATAAAGTGCCGGGGCTGCTATCCAGGGGGTGTTGTCACCCCAGAGACCGTGAAGCACAGCTCCAGACTGGGTTACCTTGAGGTTACCTTGAGGTGCTTCCGGGGCTTAGCGTCCCCGCGGCCCGGTCGTCGACCAGGCCTCCTGTGGTGGCATATTTCTAAAATACATCAACATATTTGTTTACACTCGCAACGGAGCTTTAGCGGCGTGTGCAAGTGGTATCAGTATGACTAAGCTGCTACTTCGGTAACTGGGATTGAGTTAACAGTTACAGCCCCGCTCCTGTGCCAGGTAAGTCCACTGCGGGCTCACCATAGCCCGTGCTACTTTGCAGCTTTCTGTACCCAGTAGCCGAATCTAAAATAACAAACAACATGGCGGGAGATGTTGTACTACATGAGCAAGTAGTGAGTCAGGATTCCTGTGTTGATACCGGTCTTTCACCATGTGGAGAGCCAGAACCTGAGAAGCAGCCCACACGAGGCTGTACTTTGAAGACAGATAATAGAACCC
>WNGS01092210.1:14068085-14081717 GCA_020271785.1 Procambarus virginalis
ATGATAGGTACCCAGGAGTTAGCTTCGTGTGGGCTGCATTCTGGACGAAGTCATAATTCGACCAAAAGGGGGGGGGGAAGGATCTCGATACAGCCTAACTTGTATGAACACACCTGGCAGCCTTTCCCCCCACAATGATTATTATTATCATTAGTGTAATTATATCGACACCCCCCCCCCCTCCCAAGGTTTAACTCAACATTTGCTACAATGTACTCTCAATACTTTTATGAGTTAGATTAAGGACCTGCCTGAAACGCTATGCATATTTTATTTACTTAGGGCAGATGGATGCCACGAACAAAAAAAATGAAACAAATTAAAATAAAACTGCTATGTTGATTTTTTCACGTGTGGGAAATGCAGGATAAAACAAAAAGAAGCATTGAATACTTTAATATGAAAATTAAATCAAAATAATTCCTTAAAAACTTGACTTACAGGGTGCAAACAATCAAAACAAAACAGACAATTAACGTTACGTTAGAGAACATGAAATAAATGTTGTTGAAAATACTGTATTAGATTGTGCTTTGCATAATAGTGGCTTTAGGCATTGTATGTATGTATTCCAGGCTGCGTAGATCTACCACCACGCAAGGTAGTGTGAGGGTAGGTCCAGCAGGTAGAGCACTAGAGTATTCTCTGCTGGTGTGATTGATTGATTGATGAAGATTAAGCCACCCAAAGGTGGCACGGCATGAATTGCCCGTAAGTGGTGGCCCTTTTGAGCCATTACCAGTATCAATAGATGATACTGGAGATCTGTGGAGGTGCGACTGCACCCTACGGAGAGGTCGTGACCTCTGCTGGTGGTAATTGATTCATGAAGATTAAGCCACCCAAAATATGGCACGGGCATGAATAGCCCGTAAGTGGTGGCCCTTTTGAGCCATTACCAGTATCAATAGATGATACTGGAGATCTGTGGAGGTGCGACTGCACCCTGCGTGACGGGAGTTGTCTCCCGTGGCTGTAGTGATGATTGATTGATAAAGATTAAGCCACCCAAGAGGTGGCACGGGCATGAATAGCCCGTAAGTGGTACAATTTTTTTTCAGTAATTCTTTTCATTATTCTGAGGTTGCATTTAATCATCAAGCTGTTATCGCGGGGGAGGATACTGCTTCACAGTCTTTATGAGGGTGTCAAGCTGCTGGACACCTTTGTTGACCAGGAGAGTGGCTGTGTTGATGGCTTCAGGTGGCCACTGCAAGATTCAGGACTCTTCAAGCTCTTCTAAGGTCGTTGGTTGCTTCACATTCCAGAAGATAGTGAAGTAATGGCTTTTCTGTGACAGTTTGGCAGAAGATGCACTCTCTCTGTCGGGTTCGCCAATTTCCCAGTTGCATCTGTAACCTAGACGTAGTCTATATAACCTAACTGCTATTTCCCTGTGGATTCCTTTTGGGATATTTATCCTTTCTAATTTGGTTGCCTAAAGATACCATGTTGCAGAGGGCGAACCTTCAGCTATTCTCTGGTGTAGGTAGGCTTTGTTGAGGTGTGAGAGTTTTTTGGTGATGATGTTTTTTGTGTTCTCTAGGCTGGGTTGAATTGTTTTATGTATCACTGGATGACGAGTTGTGGTTGGCCGGCTTTTATTTATATGGGGACTTGACCAATGTAGGTGGCGCTGGTGTGGCAGAGACAAACTAGCAGAGTGCTTGTTCCCGGCCGGTGGCGTGAGCTTGTGGCCACCGGGTGTACTGGGAGTCATGGGTACTGGAGAGTAGGGGAGGGGGGGGGTGAGCTTGTGGCCACCGGGTGTACTGGAGTCATGGGTACTGGAGAGTAGGGGAGGGGGGGGGTGAGCTTGTGGCCACCGGGTGTACTGGGAGTCATGGGTACTGGAGAGTAGGGGAGGGGTGGCGTGAGCTTGTGGCCACCGGGTGTACTGGGAGTCATGGGTACTGGAGAGTAGGGGAGGGGTGGCGTGAGCTTGTGGCCACCGGGTGTACTGGGAGTCATGAGTACTGGAGAGTAGGGGAGGGGGGGGGAGTAGACTGCTGTCTACTCTAGACCTTTGAGCACTAGTTGCTGTAAATTCTTGAATATGCAGACGTGGTGTGGTATAATAGGTGATGCTGGAACAGGCCTAATCTTCCAAGGGAGATTACCGTGACAATATATATACAAGAGTTGTTACATTCTTGTAAGGCCATGGGTACTGGAATATACAAGTCCCATATAAATAAAAGCCGGCCAACCACAACTCGTCATCTAATGATACATAAAACAATTCAACCCAGCCTAGAGAACACAAAAAACTAGCACGCTTAGCGTTTCCAACAGGTCCGTAATCCTAATTGTCGACGAAATACGACCTCGTCAAATCGTTTAGTAACCCAATTCAAGACAATCGACTTGAGAATGGTCCAGGACGGATCGAAACGTCGTCGTCCCTTCACCTTCTAGTGTGTGGTCTGGTCAACAACGTTTAACAACCCCATTCACTGCTGGGTGAACAGAGGCTACAGATGACTGTAATGCCAATCCTGACCTTTAAAGCTTCCTTGAAGGTTGTAACAGAACCCATGAGCACCACATCAGAAACAAATACTTATTTGATATTCCAAGAGTACGACTTAATCAAACTAGAAATGCTCTACAAATCAAGGGACCCAGAATGTGGAATGACCTTCCCAACCATGTTAAAGACTGTATCTCTCCCCACCAGTTTAAGATAAAAACCAAGTACCACCTAATTAACTCCATGTAAGCTACCTCACCCCTAAATGTCAACCCATGTCTACTATTTTAAACAATGCTGTTTCTTGACCAAATTGTATATTTGCTATTTTTCTGCCATGTCCCTCCCCCTTTTTTTATTTTTTTTATTTTCTTAACACAATTTATACTTTAATCTCAATTAGTATCAAGTTTTAGTCTTAGTGTTTTTCCTGCCCGAAACGCTTTGCATAATAGTGGCTTTAGGCATTTTATGTACTAGCTCTAACTATAAATCCATCAATGTTTTGTATCTCACCTTGTATGTATGTACTTTACCTGAATAAATATTTGATTTGATTTGAGTTAAGGATTGGCGCCCAGTCAATCCTCCCCGGCCAGGATACGAACCCACGACAAAGCGCTCGCGGAACGCCAGGCCAGTGTCTTACCACTACACCACGGGGACTGCTGTAAATTTTGTAACTAGCTTATCAAGACTGTAGCTTGCTTTAATAAATGAATTCTGGAGGTTCAGCCCATTATATGCCTCTGTAATCCTTTCCACTACCGCCGACAGCTAGCCATGGGGTGCATAATAAATTAACTAAATTTATTTCAGAATGTAGAAACAATTATTGACAGAACTCTCAGTTGTATAGTTTAACTTGGCTAATCATTTAATTTTTCTCGATTGCGATATTTTTGGTTTAATAAAAAGCTTAAGTGCACAAATTGTAGTCATAGTCGCCGCCAGCAGGATAGTTTATTGTGCACCCCATACTCCTCCTCTCAACTTAATTATACATATTAACAATTCTGAGGTCAGGTAAGAGATCAGTAGAATCACGTAATTCCTTTCGTAAAATTTTATTTTGACAATTTAGTCAAGCAACATTAGACTTTTTAATTTAGTTATACCTAATACGTTTTCTATCATATCTTACTATAGAAAACTGTATTAACATTTTAGGATACTCTTATCAAAATTGGACAACTGACATTTATTTATTTATTTATTTATTTATTTATTTATTATTTATTTATTTATTTATTTATTTATTTTATTTATTTACATTAAACAATTAATTCGTTTATTCGGGGACAGGAAGCCTGGACATATATATATACTTTAGGACTGTATTGATGTCTCGGAAGGGCGAACTACTAACGGAAATCTCTACACACAAGTTGCCTGTCTTCAACAAAATTGAATCATCAAATTCAAATTCAAAATTCAAATGTTTATTCAGGTAAAGTACATACATACAAGAGGTGATACAAAAATTGATAGATTAATAGATAGAGCTAATACATACAATGTCTAAAGCCACTATTACGCAAAGCGTTTCGGGCAGTCAATCATTAATCAATTATTAACATATACATGTAGTGTATATGATGGTGTAAAATATACAAATATTGTCAGTCACTTTCTATCTAGTGTAACAAGCGTGACATTACAGTATAAAGGTGGTGCTGCTGCCTGGGGGGAGATAGTTGAGCAGCATCCGGAAAGAGATGTATCAACCAGGTATCAACCAGGTATCAAAGAGATGTATCAACCAGGTATCAAAGAGATGTATCAACCAGGTATCAACCAGATGGGGGCCTAACGGATGAGTGGACAGCGCTCGGGGTTCGTAATCCTAACGTCCGGGTTCCATCCCCGGCGGAGGCGGAAACAAATGGACAGATTCTTTTACCCTGATGCACCTATTCGCCTAGCACTAAATAGTCACCTGGGAGCTAGACACCTGCTACGGGGCTGCTTCCAGGGGATATGTGTGTGTGTAAAAATTAGGATTAAGGACCTGCCCGAAACGCTATGCGTGCTAATATTAAATAATATATATATAATATATAATGCTAAAACGTTCCAAGCATAATTTTACCGTAAGATATATTACTAATTTTCTTATCTCGATTACAAAGACGTCTTGTAGTGTAGCCTTCTCTTACTGACGTGTGTGAATAACATTGCTTATGGCTATCCCAACTTTAGTATGGTAAAATATATCCGTACTCAAACACTGACAACAGAACACCACACACAGCACCGCTCCTGTGCCACGTAGGTCCACTACGGGCTCACCATAGCCCGTGCTACTTGCCCCGCTCCTGTGCCAGGTAAATTACTGGCTCACCATAGCCCGTGCTACTTGAAACTTGTTCAGAGTAGCTATGTCTATAACAACAACATTATACCTACTCAAATACTCAAACTGTATCATATAGTTACCAAAAACAAATACAGAATGTATGACGATACATAATACATTACATAATAGTATAAATATATAGACTAACCTTTCTTTAAACAACAACGGGTTTAGCGTGTGAGGAAGGATAGAGGCTACATGCGTCTCCACAGGAACCAAAGGTACACTGGCAGCCTATCGTTCAGCGCCGTGCTCGGATTAAGACCTATCAACTTTTGGAGTGTCATTAAGGTAACCACAATAGTTTAACAGCCAATCAGCGAGTATACTTTAGTCATAAACATAGTACAAAACTAAAGTAAACTCTCAAGTGTATATAAGCTTGGTTACACCCCCTTGGTGTATATCCCTTATGTTGACAAGTGTGAGTGGATAGTGATTTGAATGACTATCACAGTGGCTCAGTTGATGTTTACAGTCAGGGGATCCCGGAGTCAAGGATGACGAGCAGTTTGATTGTTCCACGTTAACTTGAAAGATTTCCTTGACGTGGTGCCAAATGTGCGAGCGTTGCTTGATCAACCAGGTTAAACATATTGGGTTTGGTCAATAATCAGATGGGTGACTGCATGGACAAAACTTCCACCTCTGATGACGTACCCGCAAGTCATGCACCAACTTCATACTCTCGTTAAGAGTTATCTTGGTAATACAGTCGTTATCGTAGCTGTGTTTGCATGCTGTACAATGAAAGATGCTCAGGTCAGCGAGACTGCCACCAATACTCACGTGTTCGCTGTAAACAATTACAGCGAACATTCCCTGAGCGAACA
The DNA here is from genome assembly GCA_020271785.1 of Procambarus virginalis. Taxonomy (NCBI): domain Eukaryota; kingdom Metazoa; phylum Arthropoda; class Malacostraca; order Decapoda; family Cambaridae; genus Procambarus; species Procambarus virginalis. The sequence continues at coordinate 14,073,751 of WNGS01092210.1, forward strand.
GTCTGCCTGCCACTGACAGCGACATATTTATACCATTGAGTAAAATTACAATTTCACATTTAATTACGAATTTTATCAATAACATTTTGAAATGGCTAGGCATAACCTTGCTCAATTATCTTAATGGAATTGTATGAAGAATCAATTAGTTCCAAGACATACCCTAAGAACGATGGACTTGATAGTGGTCTAAGACGGATCGAACAGCCGTCGTTTTGTGACGCCCAATCACTTGGGCTGGACGGTAGAGCGACGGTCTCGCTTCTTGCAGGTCGGTGTTCAATCCCCGACCGTCCAAGTGGTTGGGCACCATTCCTTTCCCCCGTCCCATCCCAAACCCTTATCCTGACCCCTTCCCAGTGCTATATAGTCGTAATGGCTTGGCGTTTTCCTTTGATATTCCCTCCTGCCCTCCCTCCGGGTGTGTGGTTCAGTCTTCACGCCCCAAATACAATATCTTGGTTGAAATATGTTAACATTTCATTCGTTTTTTTTCATTAGATCCAGATGGCATTATTACTCTGGACTTCCAACATGACGCTATACTGGTTTAGGAACTTGTTTATTTTTGTCCTCATTTCATAGTTTTTTGTAACCACTAATACAAAATTATATATATAATTTAGAAAGCAAGAAGTCACAAAAAACAGGTGATTCGGTTATGCGTAAGTATTCATGAGAAAAATTAAACGAAAATTCCGAATGTTTTCGTGTTCCAACACATCAAAGAATACAAAGAAGATTGACTGATGAAGATTAAGCCACCCAAGAGGTGGCACGGGCATGAATAGCCCGTAATGATGTTGTTTAAGATTCGCTACTTGGAACAAAAAGTTCCAAGTAGCACGGGCTATGGTGAGCCGTAGTGGGCTTACCGGGCACAGGATCGGGGATGTCTCTGTAATGACATGGGTTTGAGATTATATACACAACTACACCTCAGAAGACAAAGATCCTTACGCCAAAATATTGATTCATGTTAGTGATATGAATATGGGATGGTTAAGTGGATATTAACTAAAGGGTAAGTCCAGGTAAGTCCACTACGGGCTCACCACAGCCCGTGCTACTTTGAACCTTTGTCCAGAGTAGCTGAATTTAAAACAACAACAGCCCGGTTAATATCCACGTAATCACTCACTTCACGTCACTTCCATTAATCGACATTTTGGCTTATGGGTCTTTGTCTACTCAAATGAAGTTTGGTATATACTCCCAAACCTGTTGTCTTCACATTCTCAAGGAATAAATCGAGTAGAAACATGAAAACGTTCGGAATTTTCGTTTCATTTTTTTACTGGATTTTTACCCATAACTTAGAATGCCTGCCTGTCTATGTGTCCGAGGTTGGACTAGCTTCACCAAACTTTGCACCCTGAGTCTTGTGGGGTAAGTGCCCAACATGATCGGATCGGGGGTCGTCACAACTCAAGAGGGAATAGCATGCCACAGTCATATACTCGCATTCACGAAGATTTCCATACTGACACCGGCTTCCGTTAAATACTTTAAAAAGAATATACAAGCAAATTTGTTCTCGTAGTATTTTAATACATTAAGCATTGATCTCTGAAAAATGGGCAGAAACTTTCCACTCGTTCAGAATTTTAGTTTCATTTTCGTAGTGGATGAACATAGAGCAGGCTGACCAGTCCATATTATAGAGGGCTGCATGACCAGGCTGAGTAGGTTTCAATGTAGAGTACAGTCTGTTGACCAGACAACACAGTAGAAGGTGAAGGGACGACGACGTTTTGGTCCGTCCTGGACCATTCTCAAGTCGATTGTCAAGTCGCAATCGACTTGAGAATGGTCCAGGACGGACCGAAGCGTCGTCGTCCCTTCACCTTTTAGTGTGTTGTTTGGTCAACATACTTCAGCCACGTTATTGTGACTCGTCGCCTACATAGCGTAGAGTCTGTTTAAGGCCTACCGTTGAGAGAAGGCTCTATAGACTATAGACTCTATAGACTTATAAAGTGCGTCACGACCACACTGCATCGCAATGAACAGCCTTTTCATGTTACAAGTAGGAGAGCAGACCGGCAGACTCCAAGGAAAAATATTGAAAGACAAGCTACAATGGTACTGTTTTAATTAAGAAGGATGCTGCTGACAAACTGGCTTTACAACTAGGGCCGTCGCACACTCCGTCACGTTTGTAGGAGAGTTGGGTGGCAGGTCTTCGCCCGGGAACTGCTATCATAGAATAGTACAAAAATAGCCTCTCCTGTGCTCCTGGGCGGAGACGCGCAGTTATAGCGAATCAGGTGTGCACACACATATCAAAATAACAATATTATTCTACAGGTCCAGTACTAGTAACACAGGGAAGGTGTAGGAATATATCCAGGCTAGATGACCGACACATCACAACTCAACCAATATAGAAAGCATCATTAAGTTGCACTCTATTCAAAGTTTTCCTAGCCGAAATGTGAGAGTAGTGCCCATTTTCTCTGAACTGGTGCAGGGTAAACTTAAACAGTTTATCGTGAGGCCGGGTTTGCTGAGCATGGCACTGGAATGACTTCACCTTGGCGCGGTCAGCTCGGCCGTATCACAGACATACACCCAGGGGGCGTCACTGAGCCGCGCCCTGGAAGATAGATACAATATAACAAGGACCAAGTGGCGGTCTTGATGAGTCTTGTGTCATAGCTCAGCCGCGGAGCAACTCGTTGACAAGTCTCCGCGAGGTCAACACAAAATGGTATGGTATGGTAGGACAATTTGTAAGCCGTCTATAATTACAGCTACTCCTTAAATCTAGCCTTAACCTGATCCCCTTGAACCCTCTGACAGCATCTGTTCCACTCATACACACATAAGTAAAGATCTGATATGATAAATATTTAGCAAACATGCATGGCCGTGCTCTAAGCTATACAAACTTAGCTTCTCCATATGTGAAAGTGTCAAATTTTTATCTACAACTCGTCAACTGATATTATATATATATATGCCTTTATCTAAACATCATTTTTACAGACACTACATACATTTTACCTCATAGAAAAGCGAGAAAACTAATTTTCTAAAATCCATTAAAATTGTACAAAAACTGTATTTAAATGTTTGTTTAAATGTGTTGCGAGGGTGAGTAGCAAGATGACTCAACTGGTGCTGCAGCTCGCGGGAAGAGGAGCTACTGAGGTAAGTCGAGGTGTTCTGCTGGTGTTGTTGGCGGCACTGGCGGCTCTGGTAAAGACCATGGACCAGGTTTATGGACCATGGACCAGGACCATGGACCAACACCAGCTGTTGCCATGGGTCATCACCCCACACCTCGCCGGCCTGTTGCTTTGTCGAGTAGCAGTATGTTCTGAGTGGGTGTTAAGTGTTGTCAAGGGTCAAGTGTTGTTGCAGTGGTTTAGAATGCGTCTTCGAGGGGTCGTAAGAGGCGAGCTGGGTACAGGGTCTTGCTCATTGGGTAGGTGTGGTCAAGGGTGTCGAGAGCAACGACGCCAGCAGAATATACACATCAAGCTCCTGACTCCCCTCGCCAAGATATGTCATGAGGCAAACCTGAATCCATATGTTATGTTGTGATACACAATATTGGAATATCTTCAAATACACACACAACCAAAAAAGGAGGGTTCCAGAGAGGAAGAAACATTCCAGCATATAATAATTGCGCTTAAACATTCATGACCACTGGGAAAGCTAGCAGCAGTTTGTGTCAAGAGCCTGCTGGACCACAGCTTGTTCGTCTCCGCTGCATGCCATGTAGTAGCAACAGTAATCTTCGTCTGCAACATGCATGCTGGCCAACACAGCCCCACTACTCGCTACACCGCAACTGTGGTGATACAATGCAGTATACTTTGTCCCTGCTGAACAATTTACTGCAGTAGCACATCTCTACTGCGCAATGTTCAGCAGCAGTTTTAGCCTCATTACGTCATGCACAGCAGGGGTCAGTCCTTGTTACTGGCCAACAGCAGTTTATGTTGATGTTACTACAGGGAGCTGCAGCCCATTAATCACAGGGGGTATAGGGAGGAGGAACCTGGGGAGGAACTGGTTAGCCATGCGAGTGTCTTCTTTCATAGCATGATTGCTTCATTTTCCACTAGACGCAGTTCCACTATTTGACCGACCAGCTTCAGGGAGGCGTGTATGATTGACTGGCTGGCAGGCCTGGTGATGACAGAGGCCTGCCCACTGCTTGCCCTCAGCCAATATCAGGATACCATTTCATTTTGTTATCACTTCAAACTACAACGGAAATCTAGCCCAGTGTAAGCAATTCGACTATATTATCACAGAGAATATCATGTTTTGTCTAAATGCCCATTTCTAATATATTGCAGTACATCGTAAAAAAACACCAGATTTACCAAGTGACCTTGAAACATTGTTCAACAGAAGGCTCTTAATTAATAGCTTGGCTACGTGTGGCACCAGCGGACCAGAGTTGTAAGCGATGAGCTCACTGACACTGTTGGTCCTCAGTCACTTCCTTGGCACCACAGTCATTGGTCAAAACATGTGACATTTGCATACCTGATAATCTGACTTGGTTCATCCGGCACTTTACTGCTCTACGCTGTGCAAGTCGGGTTTGTGGAGGGTTAGTTAAGGACAGGTTGAGGTATGCGTCATTCTGAGGTGTTTATCTTAGCCCAGGGGATGGTGGTGGGTAGAGCAAGACGGGATCAACCAAGTGAGACTGTAAGACTAGACTGGCGAGGAACTACGGTGGATGTATAGGGATCGGTACAAAATGTCACAAGCATTTGCCGGAGCTGATGTGCTGGGTACTGACTTATAAAAACAATTTTCACATACAGTGGACATTGAAAAATGATTTGATACATAATTATAATGATAAATTAACATGAACATTTAAATAATGAGTCTATAACAGCATGGAAATGAGATCTTTACACATCATACAAGAATATTTGTTCTATGTACGACACCATTCACAGTTATCAACAAAACTAACTTGTGTACAAGTCAACAGGTCGCCTGATGAGGGCGGCGCGTCTCTCCAGCGACCAGAGTTAGTGCGGGACACGCCCACCTCAGCTCCAGCCCAAAAATCTCACAGATTCTTGCTTACAACATGTTCGGCGTCTCGATTTTTGTTTTATTTTTACATTCTGTACAGGAAGGTCTTGTCAGTTACTGAACTATTACACACTATATATATATTTTAATACCGCAATCACTGGTTTACCTTTGGTCATAACCAAATTACACCAAGTCTTCGACACAACTCAGAGGTCACAATTTCCGGGGGTCAAGCAGCCAAGCCCGTGGCACCACACTTGCAGAACGCGAGCACTGAGGTCAGACCGTCTCACACTACAAGGAAGGTCACGCAGGGACTACACTACTTCGCTACATCTTCACTGGGATAGCTTCAGGTATAAGATAAGTAGCTGAGGACTGGAAATGAGTGAAGCTAGAGAAGTGGCACTCCAGAAGTGTAGTACGTCGCTTTCCAGCACTGTGAGCAGTACTCCTGCATGACAGGCAGCACTCCAGGAGTATGGCAGGGGACACTCAAGGAGTATGGCAGATGGCATCCAAGGAGTATGGCAGATGGCACCCCAGGAATATGGCAGATAGCACCCAAGGATTTTGGTAGTCGTGCACCCAAGGAGCAACCTAGGTTGCACTCCAGATGGAATACTCTCGTTAGATTCGTGAAGTCTGCTTGACAAGACTCTGGGAACATTAGGGAGGGACAGCTTGAATATGTCGCATCAGATTCGGGCCGTTTGTTGGGGGGGGGGCGAGTTAGGGCGGGGGTAGGGAGGGGTAAGGGGGGCGTGGGGGCGCCACGAGAGGGGAGGTCACTTGTAGAGCCAAGGGGGCCACGTCGGCGGCAGACGAACTACTGCACCAGGCCCACCTCTGCCCTGAAAAATAAAAGCATTTGTAAGTATGTTATATAAACATTAGTATATGATGCATGTCGCTCAATGTCATGTGTGTGTGTGTTGTGTGTGTGTGTGTGTGTGTGTGTGTGTGTGTGTGTGTGTGTGTGTGTGTGTGTGTGTGTGTGTGTGTGTGTGTGGACTAAAGGCGTGTCAGTGTGCACACATTTGGGAGTGTTTAGACATATGTGCAAGTATGATTAATAAATGTGTATGAGAATTATGATGATTTTAGTAGGTGATTGATGTGAGAAGAGTATCTTGGACCTTGCAACTCAAATATAGTTATGCTGTGAGTACAGAAAGTGGTCAAGTGTTTGCTCCACCATCAAGATTAGTTAATGATGCCTTCCCCAATACTCATTCCAAGTGCCAAGTTCCCCCCTGAACCTAATTCACAGTTTTGTTATCAGTTCAGAATCTTGATTTTGACAAGGACTTCCTGACCTTTTGCTTCGTGTTACAAGGCCAGACTAAACGAACTGACCGCCCATCATGGATGAATCGATTGTTTCATAATTTCATAATATTGTATTACGAAGTTATTTACACCGGATAAACATAACATTTATGTAGAAAGTGGGAGAAGAAAGGGGTGGAGGGAAGGGAGAGAGGGGTGGGAGGGGTGGGAGAAGGGGTGTAAACCAAAGTAATACTCTATCACCAGAGCACCAGGTAACCAGACCTAAACTGGGGCAAGCAGCTGTGGCCTCACTGTCGTCCTCTAAACATGTATATTAACCATATATAAAGTCCAAGGTAAACAATGACATTAACTCCGGAAATAAGGAATCTGAGCCAATGGAAGATTAAATGCTCCGGAATATTCACATTGAAAGAGAAGAGAGTGGATATGACATCAAAAATTATATATAGTATCACATTAAAGCAGAGAAGTTTATGAAACCATAAACAAGGAGAACCAGAGGTCAGAGTTATAGATTACAGAAGACGCAGAAGGAATAACAGGGAGTGTGTTTTTGACACAAGTTGTGGAGAGTGAAATAACCTCAGGACAAGATGGTCCTCTAAAGCCAAGGATATTTTACATTATTATCATCAATATACAGACAGCTCAGTCCTATTACATCTATACGCCTGGTTGATACCTGGTTGATACCTGGTTGATGGGGTTCTGGGAGTTCTTCTACTCCCCAAGCCCGGCCCGAGGCCAGGCTCGACTTGTGAGAGTTTGATCCACCAGGCTGTTGCTTGGAGCGGCCCGCAGAGCCACATACCCACCACAGCCCGTGATCCGGGACTTCTCTTAGGAAACAGTCCAGTTTTCTCTTGAAGATGTCCACGGTTGTTCCGGCAATATTCTTATAGTCGCTGGGAGGACGTTGAACAACCGCGGACCTCTGATGTTTATACAGTGTTCTCTGATTGTGCCTATGGCACCTCTGCTCTTCACTGGTTCAATCTGCATTTTCTTCCATATCGTTCACTCCAGTACGTTGTTATTTTACTGTGTAGATTTGGGACCTGGCCCTCCAGTATTTTCCACGTGTATATTATTTGGTATCTCTCTCGTCTCCTTTCTAGGAGTACATTTGAGAGCTTTGAGACGATCCCAATAATTTAGGTGTTTTATCTCGTCTATGCGTGCCGTATATGTTCTCTGTATTCCCTCTATTTCAGCAATCTCTCCTGCTCTGAAGGGGGAAGTGAGTACTGAGCAGTATTCGAGACGGGACAACACAAGTGACTTGAAGAGTACAACCATTGTGATGGGATCCCTGGATTTGAAAGTTCTCGTAATCCATCCGATCATTTTTCTGGCTGATGCGATATTTGCTTGGTTATGCTCCCTAAACGTTAGATCGTCGGACATCATTATTCCAAATCCTTGACATGCTGTTTTTCTACTATGGGAAGATTTGATTGTGTTTTGTACCCTGTATTATGTTTCAGATCCTCATTTTTGCCGTACCTGAGTACCTGAAATTTATCACTGTTAAACATCATATTATTTTCTGCTGCCCAATCGAAACTTTGTTGACATCTGTTTGTAGTTTTTCAATGTCTTCAGCAGAGGTAATTTTCATGCTGATTTTTTGTGTCAATCTG
>WNGS01092210.1:14108224-14155796 GCA_020271785.1 Procambarus virginalis
CTCAAGAGAAATTTGTTAAAATTTCAGATTTCAGGTCTTGAGGTCTCAATTCTCCATAGCATACCCAAAGACCCATATGACTGTCAAATGCTAGTGTAGGTGTCCAATATCTTTTAGTAAAATGTTTTATGCACAAGAATTAATGACCAAGTGAGCACAATACTATACTTTTGTCTATTAAATAGTTCACTCAAATGCTTCTAATATGTACAGTAAGACTACCACAAACAATATGGTCTCAAACTGTTTGTAAACATAAAACCCAATATCATCTGTGATAATTAATGCATACAGTATTACTTGTCTTTGTATGTGCTGCGCGATGGTGTTAACATTACACATAGATTAATGTATTTCCTACAACCAACAAGTACCCAATTATAGATAAAATTATATAGTATAATATCCATCAATGCTTATGATGTTACTTTCTGCATTGGTCATACAAAATCAAGAGGGCAGTGTTGCCTTTGCAATAACCTATTACAATTGCTCCTGTACCACTTTTCTTACTACATAATTGCAGTGTATTTCTGCAATGATATCACCTCAAAGTTACACTGTACTCAGTTGCTGGGCCATTTGGTGCTTGCTGAGTTATGCAAGCACTCATATGAACACCTTCACTGCAGCAACTTCCCTGACCTGCATCACCAAATGGATTGACAAATGAATTTTGGATAGTGGTGGACTCATTGATCTTTTGTATACTGAACATATTGCTAAAAAATGGTTTCAAATCTTTACTGTAAAATGTATTTACTACATGCTGATAATAAGCATGGCACAACTGGACCAATTGGTTAAGAAATTAATGCTGCCAAAAGTATCTTGTTATTGTGGACAGAACTAATCGATTAGACACACAACCTTTCAGCCTTCTAGTGGTAAATATAAGAAATATTTCTGCAACAAATTTAGGCAGCATCAGTAAGGGAACTCCAGAAGTTCTTGTTGTGAAATGCCAAATAATCCAACTAATGGTGATAACTTAACATATATATTATATATATGATAACATTATGTCTAGTCCTGTGGGCTGCAAATAAAAAATAATCAAGACACCTTGGAATCCTATTCTCTAGCTGGGCTAACAAGAGTTGAAAACTATAATACCTGGTTACCTCAAAATGTAGTAAGTGGGTTTAAGATACAGTATCCCAGTATGACTAGCCAGAAGTCTAATGTATCAGTACTTTAAATGTAATTCATGTATTTTAACAATATGGAATTTAGACACCTCATAGTTGAACTCCAAAATGTTCTTGGGTAACCAAGCTTATGTCATGACTTCATTTTATTATATTAATGGTCCATAACCTAAAAGGTAAACACATACTTGAGCACTTAAAAAAACTCAGCATGCTACCATTAATTATTAACCTCATGACCCCAAAAACTGTTAGTATCCAGGGTCTACCATTCATATAAGTGCCTTGAAAATACTATGGTACTATTTGGTACTATTAAGGGTAAGAACACAATTATAACGCTGCAGATGTATATTATTGCTACTGTAATAAAAATAATACCATTTACACATTAAAATTACACAACTATTCCAGCAACCAATCAATGCTTTTCATTTTGTTGCCTTTGTTTAATTACCGTAATGTGTGTGTAAATCTGAGGAACAGTTTCTGGTGCTTAACAGCTGCAGTCCTTCAAGATTCTCTTATTGCATTATCAAAAAATGTTATAAAAAAATGTTGCAGAAACACTTTAGATTAAGATTTCAAGTTACACTTTTAGATATAACATGTTATACTTTTGTTTGTGTATATAATTACCTAATTACTGTAATTACAGGAAAAACAGCATAACTTGTGGTGTCTTGTCATACAAGTATTGAAACCTTTCATGGTTTAAGCATACACTACAATTTCATTTTCTTCATTCCATCCATTTACCATTCTGTTTACTATAAAACAGTTTGACAAAAAAAATTTGGCACAAATGTTTTCTTAATTGGAAATGATTTTGGTTCTTGATACTGTACCTTTTAAAAAATTCTCCTTATAAATTTGATTGATGCCTGTCAATTTTGAATAGGGGCTAAAGTGTATAAAGTGTAGTTACAGGACGAGTACTGTTTGAGGTGACCCATCTTCCCAGCACACTCATATAACTCTTTGAAACTACAATACCGACAGTTTTGGTCTCCACCACCACTTCACCTAACTTGTTCCAACCATGTACCACTCTGTTTGCGAAAGTGAATTTTCTTATAATTCTTCGGCAGCTTTGTTTAGTTAGCTTAAATCTATGACCTCGTTCTTAAAAGTAACAGATCTCAGGAATTCTTCCTTATCAATTCTGTAGATTCCAATTACTATTTTGTACATAGTGATCATATCTCCTCTTTTTCTTATATCTTATTCTTTTGGCATATTTAGCACCTCTAACTTATCCTCGTAGCTCTTGTCATTCAGTTCGGGAAGCCATTTAGTTGCTTGTCTTTGCATCTTTTCCATTTTGTTGATGTGCCTAAAGATAAGGGCATTGGTCTCACAAAGGTCGTCAACAATTTCTTTAATATTTCACCATCCATGTACAGTATTTAAAAGCAATTCTGAAATTAGAAAGCATACCATATGCTCCTCACATAATTTCCTTTGTATTCTTCACACGACAGTCTATTATCCAGAATCACCCCTAGATCACTTTCTTTGTTAAAGAGTTTTTTTATTCCTTTCCACATAATTTGTAGGTTGTGTGTGTCTCCTATTCCACATTCTATTCTCCTATTCCACATTCCATAACATGACATTTATGTACATTGAACTCTATTTGCCACATGGTGCTTCAAGCACTTATTTTATCCATGTCAATTTGAAGGGTATGACAATCGTCTAGGTGTCCTATCGTCCCTAATAACATAGCATCAGCAAACATGTTCAGATAGTTCTGTCTCATTCTGATCATTTATTTGGACAATGAACATTACCGGTGCAAGAACTGAACCCTGTGGTACTTCAATAGTAACACCCCTCCAGTCAGATACATTATCTCTGATTACAGCCCTTAACTTTGTCAGCTAAGAAAACTGTTCATCCATGTCGGCGGTCTTCCTGTCACCCCTCCACCATGTTCCAGTTTCCAAAACAACATCTTGTGTGGAACTGTCAAAAGGCTTGATTTAGATCCTGATAGACACAGTCAACCCAACCACCCCTTTCCTGCAGAATATCTGTGGCTCTATCATAAAAACTAAGATTTGTTATACAGAATATTTGTTTGAAAACCATAGTCTGCATATTACAAAGTCACTACTCTCCAAGTGTTCTACCCATTGTTTTAACCATTTTTTCTAGTGTATTGACTATCACGCTTGTTAATGATACAGGTCTATATGTTACAGCCCAGCTCCTGTGCCAGACAAGTCCACTACGGGCTCTCCATACCACATGCTCCTTGGAACTTTTTGTTCCAAGTACTGTAGCTGAATCTAAAACGGTAACAGGTCTATAATTTAGAGGGTCTTCTCAGCTACCATTTTTGTAGATTGGAACAACATTTGCCTTTTTCCATATATCTGCTAGGTTTCCTGTGCACAATGATTTCTAGAATATCAATTGAAGTGGAATGCTCAGCACAGTTGCACATTCTCTCTACATCCAAGGTGAAACTTCATCTGGTCCAACTGCTTTATTTCTTGCTAGCCCCCCTTGAATAATTTTCTACTTTGCCTCGAGACACCTCTATGTACTCTATGGTGTTCTCTAAAATTGGCATTGTGTCTGGTTCTCTGAAAACCTGCATGTTGTTTCCACAAATGGAAGCATATATATACAATTGTATTTATTAGAATACCTGTACTGTACAACCACGATTTGGGGAACCTCATTTCAGAAATCGCTAGTTACAATGAATGCGTTTCAGGCCACATTTACTCACCCGCTTTGCCTAATAAGTGTTCAGATTCAGCAAAGAGGGATATACTGTATATGGATTTGCTTAGGAAGAAGCCCAGAGTTCACCAACCTTTAGGATAGTAGTCCAGCATACGGTACAGATTAAAATTTCACTCGGTGAAATTAGTCATAGGGCATGGAAAATATAATGGTATGAAGGATAATGGTCTTAATATGGCTCCAATAAGGATTTTTGTGGATGGACACAATATTAGAAGACAGAGTTGGCGGCCCTGGGAAAACCATTAAGCGTACTTTAAGTAATATTCTACGGTTCATTTTCATTTCGAGTTGATGCAGGTTTCGTTCACTTGAATACAGTATGGGCATTTCTTCCTTTCAAAATGAGGTTACAAGGCTGGAACATGGGAAATATGCTAGATGTACTGAAATCTTTTTACATATAGGATCTCCTTGTAGTTGTCAATCATACGATAGGTTGAAATTTAAATTATGCTCAGTGAAATTAGCCCATAGAGCCTGTAAAATATTAGGGGTATGAATGGCAATGTTTTTTAATATGGTTCCAATCACATTTTTAATGTTTGTACATGGAAAAAACATTATAAGAAACAGATAAAGCAAAGTACTTTTCTAGTCTTAATAAAAAGAAAAAAGTGCATCTCATAAATGCCTCCTGAAGGTATTTCTGGTTGCAAAGAATTCCCTACTCCAACAAATTGGGGTTAGTCTTATTTAGTTTCCTGAAACTGACATTGCATTGTATCTGTTGCTGGAGTCAAATTAGAGAAAAGTTGTTTTGATAAAACTTTTTCATCTACTATAAAATGTTTTACAAAATATTACATAATTTACTACTACTAATACAATTTAGACCTTTTCATATAGAACATTGTAGCCCATAATAACCAATCACATGGTAAAAAAGACATCTGAAGGTTGACCAAACCACACACTAGAAAGTGAAAAGACGACGACGTTTTGGTCCGTCCTGGACCATTCTTAAGTTGATAGTCAACTTGAGAATGTTGACTTGACCATTCACAATCGACATGACAATGGTCCGGGATGGACCGAAACGTTGTCGTCCCTTCACTTTCTAGTGTGTGGTTTGGTCAACATATTTCAGCCACGTTATTGTGACTACTCGTCTGCACATCTGAAGGTTCTTTTTCAAGCACAAAGTCCATTAAAACTATAGTACATTCTTAATTCACCTCCAGTCTTCATTGTCCCCAGAAAAAGTATTACATTTCTTACTAATAGTTCACCGGACCTTTAAGGTAATACAGCTGCTGGGTCGTGAGACAAGCACAAGTTTCATATCAACCAATACAGTAGGGAGGACACATACATTAAAGGAACATCTTAGTTAAGCACTTTATGTGAGCCTCTTTTTACATTACTGTTGACATACAGTACTGCCACTTTACAACATAAAGACACTTAGCAAACTTCATATAGTACAAGTTCCTTTCTTATCTCATTTCTTTCCTTAAATAATAATAAAATTTGTACATGTTCTTCCCCATAAAAAAATGTATATAACTAAGCTGTCAACTGTTGTTTTAAAGCAAACATTTCCACTCTTTTGGAGTCTAGAATAAATTAGCCTTTATAAAAAATAAAACTAATAAATTTGTCTTCTTTAATTTATTATACAAAATTAATATCCGTTATTTATACTTTGGAATTTGATAAAATAATTCTACGTGAAATACTACTTTATAAGAATTTAAAATTATCTAAGCTGGGACTCTTGATTTTGTTTACTACTGTATATCTCAGTGTGTTTACTGAGGATGTGGACCTTGACATTGGTGCTTTGTGCAGCACGATAATCACAGAAAGGACACTTGAATGGCCTCTCCCCTGTATGAGTCCGAATATGCCGCTTGAGGTCACTTGTCTGCTTGAAAGTTGCTCTACTACAGAAGGGACACTGGTACACTTGTGGTTTTCGACTTCCTCTGCTGTAGAGCCTCGAGTTGCAGCCCTCCTCGCCGGCAACACCTAACGCCTAGGGGGACAAAACCCTCCATTACTGCTGGACATGGCACTTCCATTTACATATCTATCCAATGGCGCTCAGAGTAATTTGAAGAATGGATATGCTATGCTTTCCAAACACAGTTAAATCAGAAATCCCACCCAATAGTATACTGCTCAATGCAGTTGTAATTTTTTATTTAGGAAAGTATTCTAAGATAAACAAGAAAAAGATTTACAATAATTTCTGGCCAATACCACAATATACGGGTACAGTATGTTTAGTGTATGAGTGTGCTTATATTACAGTAAAGAGAGGAGAACACTTCATATAAAAAGTGATGCTCATATGGAGTTTGTAACACATTCAGCAGGGAATACAAGGAGGCAGAAAATACTAAACAGAATAAACTTTAGGAGGCAGGCAATGATAATGAAACTTCATCTTTGACATCATCTACCTTCAATGGTACCATTTTCAAGATTCCTATGATGAACCTTTTGATATAAATCAAGGATAATGTGTAATATACACAGTATACGCAAATCTTACATGAAGATAGACAAAAGGTATTTCTTATAGATCTTATCCCATTACTTTGGTATTAGAAAGACTCTGGGCAACCACAGCTATCATCCATATCCTGAGACGTGCACGAGTGTGCACTCACACACCAATATAATCAAAATAGAAAAGAAAAATGCTTTGTTACTACTGCAATTATGGCTGAAGGAAAATATTTTTTTTAATTCTAACTTGACTTATTCAACATTTATGAATAAATAAAATAAATATCAAACTAAGACTAAACCATACACCAGAAGACGAGACGACAATGTTATGTCGTCGTCTCTAAAACGTTTATTTCTCCGAATTCCCTACCTTCCTTTAAACAGCATTTTCGCGCTTCACGTCTTTCCTTGTTACTGCCAAATGTCGCAAGGACTATCTTAGAGACTGTCACGTGGAGCGATTTTTTTCCCTCGCTCCTTATCTCACTTTCTCCAATTTAACACTTTGGGCTCTCCTTTTCCTGAACATACTCTCCTTCTTCAAGAACTTATTCACTCCACCTCCTTGCAAGTTGACGATGCTTTTCTAACAGAACACCAACGGTTTCCGTCTTCTCTTCCCCGTGATCTATACATTATCCTATTTCCCATCGCTTTTGACACTGCTCACCTCTCCTCTTCCCATCACCCCTTAACACTACACAACTTCAACATCTGATTTCCAACAGTACTCGGGCTAAATACTCTCTCTAACTGTGTTACCAACCTTTTTTCTTCCTCTCTCTCTAAGCACCAGCAAGAACCTCTCGGACTTGGTCTCTCTTTTGCTACTTCCCCTGGCCCTCGCTGTGGCATTGACTTAATTAGTTTCTTAAGTTTGTCCATTCTAATTCTAGTACTCTTTCAGAGTTGTCTGTCTTCAGGGAGGCCCTTATCCCCATTCTTGACAGTTTGTTTTCTAAAAATTACCACCTTCCTTGTCACTTCCAGTTTGCCCTTGCCTCCCTGAAAGCTAACAACGCTATTCTTATCCTTCCTTCCTTCCCGACAAAGGCAATTCAGTGGTTGTCCTTGATCATGTGGACTACCTCCAGAAAGCTCCTAGTGTTCCTCTTCGTCCTATTATTTCTTCAAGGGGGCTCTGTTGGCTATCCTCTTGCCTCCTGGCTTACTAACACTGACTTTTTTTCTCGGTACTTTTTCTCCAGCCCACCTTTATCACTCTCAGGACTTCATAGAAAGACTGTACCTGCAGCTCTCCTGCTAGATGCTTAGTCTTGATGTCAACTCTGTTTACTAATGCTCCTCTTGATGACGTTCTCTCTTTCCATAGTCATAAGGCAAGCGAGGGCCTTCATCTCCCGCACCACCCTGATGTTTTCCTTGAACTCATCAGACTGTTGAGTAACTCCTTCTCTTTCAAAGGAAAATACTTCTCACAAACTTTTGGTGTCGCTATGGGTTCTCCTCTCCTCCCTGTTCTTGCCAATCTCCATCTGAACTATTTCGAAACCATTCTTCTTCCCACGATTGATACTCGTCCCTCTCTCTGGCTTTGCTGTGTTGATGAAATTTTTGCTTTATGGCCTCATGACCTTAGTCTTTTCTAGCCATTTCTCTCCTCTCTTAACAATCTGACTCCTTCCCATCCATTTCAAAGTTGAATGGGAAGCTAATTCCCTCCTTCCTTTTCTTGACGTTCATGTTCACAGCCCTGTGTCCAGTTTCTCTTTCTCTGTCTACCGCAAACCTATGCATAGTAACAAGTACATTCACTTCTTTTCCTACCATCCTCCTCCTGTTAAGGAAAGTGTTCTCGTCTCTTCCTCTGTGTTCTATTCATCAGTGACCCACAGTTACTTGATTCTATTTTCTTTATTTACAAATCTTTCTCTCACCTTGGTTACCTCTTACATTTTATCACTGTGCCTATTCTCAAACTAAACAAAATTTCTTTCATCCCAAACTAGTTTCCAAAAGTACCACTGTGTTAAGTTAGCCTTCTTTTTAGAAGTTAGCGCTTTTAACCTTTCCATAAAATCTTGACTAAAGAATCTCACTCATACCCTTCGTCCTCTTGACATAAAGCTCGCCTTTAAACAAACTAACACTCTTTGTAGTATTCTGGTTCGCACTACTACTGCTTCTAATGCTGTTGGTGTCTACTCTATTTCCTGTTCGTCTTGTCCTCTCCAATACTTTGGAGAAACTGATCGTATATTAAATGAAAGACTTAAGGAACACAAAAAGAAGTGTTAAGTCTGCAGATACAAATATGATCTCTTCTGTCATGTTAGGGATTCTAATCATTCAAATGATCTTCTAAAAATAATCTTTCCTGCCTCTGAAAGATTCTTTCAAGCAGGAAGGAGGAAAGCAGGAAAGATTCTTTCTTCTCTTCTTGTCGAATCAGTTCTAATACACAACATACCAAACATGAACCTTAGTTCTGGTTTTTTTGCTGTTGACTCTTCCCTTTCACAGTACATACTCAAGTCCTCTAATGTTTCTAAGAAACGTGATTTAACATAAGCCTACCCACCCTTTTTCTTTTTCTTTCTCAACTTATTCTTATGTTCCCATTCTTATTACCCCCTTCTTACACCTCATTTATTATACCCATTCCATCTGTACCTTTCGTCTTGCTCTTACCGTCCTCTAGAAATTTCCTCCTCCTCACCTCTCTCTACCTCTCTTGCCTTACTTAATGCGCATGCCTCCCTCGCTCTCATCACAATCGACTTGATAATGGTCCAGGACGGACCGAAATGTCGTCTTCTCATCTTCTGGTATGTTGTTAAGTCTTCGTATCTTCAGCCACGTTACTGTGACTCGTCTGAATAACAAGACTAAGACTAGCATACTTTTTAAGATATGTACTGTATAATATGCAAATAACTACCAACATTAAAGTATAAAAATTACTAAATGTTATAACACATTTTATCTTTAATTAAATTAGGCGATACTAACTGAAAGAAAAGTCACTCTTTTTGATAAATTTGTGTATATAATTAGACAGACAAAGTAACCACCTGAAAGCAATTTATTTGAATAATATACAATAGTGTACTAACTGAATCACACGTAATTATTATCTATATAAAATTAGCTAAACCAAAACACAGTACAGCTAAGTAAATTGTGAACCTGTAAGCCACATTCTTAAGCATTAGTAAAACTAAACAGTGCAAAGCTGGTTGGCTAACTTCAGATCACGTGACTTACCTGCTATCCCAACTAACAATCTGAAAACCAACCTATCTACTCACTATTCGGATGCCTTGGTCTAAGAGAACTCCCCTCTAGGTGGTTACAGTTCAGAGGATAAAGCAGGTAGCAGTCTTCTAACCTGTTTAATTTCCTTAATGCAATCATGGGATTTATCCACATTTTAGTTATCTACTTACCATTAAACTTTCTGTGCCTCATTCTCATATATTTCAGTTTCAAGCCCACATGTTCTCAACATGTCCTAGTCTATAATCTTCACAGGGCAAAGTTGACAGTTGTTGGCTATTACACAGGTCAGGTAATCCTTCAAAGTTACAAAACATAGCAATGACATTTAAACTTATAAAAGTATGATTTGAAGATAAACATTGAACTGCTCAATAAGAGAGAGGGGGCATGTTGTTAGGGGTGGGGTGTAAGGTAGTGTGTCTGGGGCTGTACAGGGCAGGCGAGTATATTCAATTTATATAACTTTTTATATAACAATTTATATAATCACCTTCAGTGATTAAGTGCTTATTGCACACTAGTTTCTTTATCAGCTATCTCACCCTGTCAGAGTAAATGAGATAAATGTCTGAATGCATGTGTGTATATATGTATATGTGTGTGTATGTGTATGTATGGGTATAAAGTATATATGTAAGCTGATCAGAATTACATTTCACCTTTGTAAATGTACATTAATGACACTGTGTAGATGACACATCGAACACTTTATGTAAGGCATACATAAATCTGTGTATCTATGTATTTACGTATATAGGTTAGCTTAGCATTTTTAAAGCACCGACTCACCTTCAGTGGTTGATTGTTCAATAAACCCTTAAATATATGTTTACACATCTCTAACCCTGTCCATGGAGGACAGAAGAAAATGTATATGCTGGTTAGCATTGTAAATGTGTGGCCACGTCTGTGGTAGAAAACAAAAAAAAAAAAAAAATTATATAACAATCCTGTTTAACGAGGGTATATATTATAATAACGTTTGTGAGAATTTTTGTAACGTGGTTATCTTGAGATGATTTCAGGGCTTAGCATCCTCGCGGCCCGGTCCTTGGCCAGACCTCCTTTTTGTTACATCCTCCCCCCCCCCCCAGGAAGCAGCCCATAGCAGCTGTCTTAACTCCCAGGTACCTATATACTGTTCGGTAACAGGGGCATCAGGGTGAAAGAAGCCTTTTGCCCCTCTGTCTTCGCCTCCACCGGGGATTGAACCCGGAACCTCAGGACTACGAATCCGAAGCGCTGTCCACTCAGCTGTCGGCACCAGATTAACACTTCACTTTATCTCACTACACTACCCAACCTGACCTATTGATTGTTGGCCTGATTGCTAAATTTCTCAGTTACAAAATGGTAATATGTATCTAGTCTGATAGACTCAACTATTCTCACTTATTTAATGTGTGGATGTAGTATTCATCTGCAAGATGTACTTTAAGTGAGGGACGAGTTTCTTTGGTGGCTGCATTTACGAATTTACGGAACTCTGCAGTAAATGTACATGCACAAATATAAACCAGAATATGTAATCATGTTTAGCAAGGTAGGCCCATATATTCTTTATATCCTTTCACAAACATAACATGTTGTGGTCTGTTCTTTATCCTGGATGTTACCCTTTCTCTATTCCAGCTGTGGCCCATTCTCTACCCTGGCTATAGATCGTTTTTCTATCTAAGCCATGGTCTATTCTTTATGACAGTCATTGCCCATTCTTTACCATGAAAATAGCCCATTCTTTATCTCAGCAGAGGCCTAATGTTTATCACAGCCATGGCCCAGTCTCTACCCCCGTTGTGACCTATCCTTAACACCGCACATGCCCGGCCCACTGCCCCACATGTGAGACTATTAACCAGCATCAGCCACCCAGATGTTCTGTGACTTCGATTTTGGAAAACACTGAAGATCTGAGATTACTGTTATTACCTAAGTCTAATTACCTAAGTGTAGTTACAGGATGAGAGCTACGCTCGTGGTTTCCCGTCTTCCCAGCACTCTTTGTCATATAATGCTTTGAAACTACTGACGGTCTTGGCCTCTACCACCTTCTCACTTAACTTGTTCCAACCGTCTACCACTCAATTTACAAACGTGAATTTTCATATATTTCTCCGGCAGCTTTGTTTCATGAGTTTAAATCTATGACCTCTTGTTCTTGAAGTTCCAGGTCTCGGGAATTCTTCCCTATCAATTTTATCGATTCCAGTTACTATTTTGAACGTAGTGATCATATCGCCTCTTTTTCTTCTCTCTTCTAGTTTTTGCATATTTAATGCCTCTAATCTCTCCTCGTAGCTCTTGTCCTTCAGTTCTGGGAGCCACTTAGTGGCATGTCGTTGCACCTTTTCCAGTTTGTTGATGTGCTTCTTAAGATATGGGCACCATACAACCGCTGCATATTCCAGCTTTGGTCTAATAAAAGTCATGAACAATTTCTTTAGTATTTCTCCATCCATGTATTTAAAAGCAATTCTGAGGTTAGAAAGTGTAGCATAGACTCCTCGCACAATGTTCTTAATGTGGTCCTCAGGTGACAGTTTTCTATCTAGAACCACCCCTAGATCCCTTTCTTTGTCAGAATTCTTTAAAGATTTCTCACATAATTTATAGGTTGTGTGGGGTCTATGTTCTCCAATTCCACATTCCATAACATGGCATTTATTTACATTAAATTCCATTTGCCAAGTGTTGCTCCATATACTAATTTTGTCCAGGTCTTCTTGAAGGGCATGACAATCATCTAGGTTTTTTATCTTCCCTATTATCTTAGCATCATCAGCAAACATGTTCATGTAATTCTGTATTCCCACTGGTAGATCGTTTATATAGACCATGAACATTACTGGCACAAGAACTGAATCTGTGGTACTCCACTCGTAACATTCCTCCAATCCGATACCTTGCCTCTGATTACGACCCTTATTTTTCTGTCAGTTAGGAAATTTTTCATCCATGTTAGTAGCTTTCCTGTCACTCCTCCAATATGTTCCAGTTTCCAGAACAACCTCTTATGGGGAACTCTGTCGAAAGCCTTTTTTAGGTCCAGATAGATGCAGTGAACCCAACCATCTCTTTCCTGTAAAATCTCTGTTGCTCGATCATAAAAACTGAGCAAGTTCATTACACAGGATCTTCCAGATCGAAAACCATACTGTCTGTCTGATATTATGTCGTTTTCCTCCAGGTGTTCTACCCATTTAGTTTTAATTATTTTTTCCAATATTTTAACTATTACACTTGTCAATGATACAGGTCTATAATTAAGGGGGTCTTCCCTGTTTCCACTTTTGTAGATTGGAACTATGTTAACCTTTTTCCACACATCAGCTACAACTCCTGTACACAGGGAGTTGCCTGAAAAATCAGTTGAAGTGGAATGCTGAGCTCAGGTGCACATTCTCTCAGAACCCATGATGAAACTCCATCTGGACCAACTGCTTTGTTCTTAATTAGCTCCTTGAGCATTTTATCCACTTCATCTCTAGACACCTCTATGTGCTCTATGTTGTTCCCAGGAATTCTTATTGTGTCTGGTTCCCTAAAGATTTCATTTTGTACAAACACACTTTGGAACTTTTCGTTTAGTGTTTCACACATTTCCTTTTCATTTTCCGTGAATCTATTTCCCATTTTCAACCTCTGAATATTATCCTTTACCTGCAATTTGTTGTTTATGAATTTATAGAATAGACCTGGTTTTGTTTTACATTTGTCTGCTATACCTTTTTCAAAATTTCTTTCTGCCTCTCTCCTCACTGCCGTGTAGTTGTTTCTCGCATCTTTGTATCGTTGGTATGTTTGGGGGTTTGGCCTCTTCCTGTATTGATTCCATTTTTGTGTCTTTTGGTCTCTGGCCCTCTCACAATTTCTATTGAACCAATTCTGTTTCCTAGTTCTGCATCTCTGTTTTGGTATAAATTTTTGTGTGCCTTTATCATATATTTCACAAAACTTGACATACATCTCATTCACTTCCTTGTCTAGCATCAAGTCTGTCCAATTATACTCACTAAAAAAATTTCTAAGGAGGCCATAATGTCCTCTCCTGAAGTCAGGTTTTTCAACTGCTTCAACCTCCTTATTTTCTTCCAGATTATAACGCATTGCATGCTTTATTCCCAAAAGGACATGGTCACTTTTACCCAAGGGAGGAAGGTAATGAATGTCAAATATCTCTTCCTTCTTCCTGTGTATATGTTCTGGTGATATTGTCAGTACAATTGTTTTACAGAACAATGACTAGCAATAGGGTAACCAAGGCGCTGGTTTCCAGCTGCATCTCAGTGTATCATACATATTCAGAGTTGTATGCACGTTATCATCGACTTAAAACGAAAATTAGTCATACAATCTTGTCAGGACCCTCAAGTTTTTTACACCCAAAACGTACCATTGCAGAAAATTTTCTTTTCTTCAGATCACTACTTGCTGAATATGCCAGACCAATACAATGGCAAACAGAAATGTTGTACCTTTTTTTTTCCAGTTATCACCACAACTAAAAAATGTGTGTTCTTTTTGTCACATCAAAGTGGAAATGTATTTAATTGCCACAGTCTAAGGGTTAACATAAGTAATTATGAAAAAAAAATTGTAGTTTAATCCAACACTGATTAAGCCAGTTTAGAATATTTTGTAATTTGTTATTTTTAATCAAATCTGATTTTTTTTACGAGTACTGCAATTGAGAACTGACAACCTTAATCTTCAATCTTTGGACTTTCCTTCCACCTGGATTTTCATACACCTTTTGATTACAAATTTCACTTCAATTACTATCATTCATGATATAATTCATAAATAACCCATTTTATGAGCTAACAATATTGATCAGTGCCTCTGTTTCATATCCACTTAATAACCAGTCCCAGGGAATCGACCCCCTCACTCCCTTTTACTACTACTGTCCTATACTCTCTTCCCATCACCCTATGTTAAAAAAGACCCAACCCTAAATACTGGTATTTTTATCTCTCCCAATACTTAGCCACAAATTTTTCTTTTACACTTCATATTTTGTCTGTATATTTCTCAAGGTACAAAAAATCAACCACTTCATATTTTTTTTTACCTTTGGAAAGTAATTACCAACAGAGGGTGCTAAGCCAGGAAGAGGAAGACTATGTAGCATCATCAAAGTTGCAGAATGTTCAAATGGCACTAAATACAGTATCACCAAAGATGCCAATATGAGAACAAAAGCACAAAGGGCGAGCAATACCAAAGATATCTGATTCATCAAGGATTCTATCGAGGGATAAATGACCGCGAGCGACAGTCTAGACGCAAGACACACACGCGTCCTGGAAGTCAGGACATTCAACAAGGATATGCGTGACTGTAAGAGGAACAATGATGTTTGGATAATAAGGAGCATGGTGGCGCTACATTAAGTGCCCATTAGTTAAACGAATATGGTAAATACTTATGTAACCTCACCAGAGCCATTTCTCACTGCTGGTTACGATGGTAGAAGGGCCAAGGGAACAGACTACCCTTTAGAGCACACAGGTTGTTACCAGCAACAGAATACCAAGTTAGTAATTATCAAAAGAAGGCACCAAACCAGGAAAGCTATGTAGTACCATCAAATGTGCAGAATAATCAGAGGGTGCTAAATACCATCAAGGATGCCAATACGTGAACAGAAACGTATAAGGCGAACGATATCAAAAGTATCCGATTCACCAAGAATTCTATTGAGGGACAAGTGACCGCGAGGGACGGTCAGAAAGCAAGACACAAGCTTGTCCTGGAAGTCAGGACATTCAACAAGGATATGCACGACTGTAAGAGGGACAATGCAATGTGGACAATAAGGAGCAGGGCGGCACTCCATTAAGTGACTATAAGTTAAGCGTGTATGGCCAATACACAACCTTGCCAGAGCTGTTTCCCACTGCCAGTTACGGTGGTAGGAGGAAGGCCATAGGGACACACTACTCTTAAGAGTACGCAGTTTATTACCAGCAACAGAATTCCAATGACCTTGTCAACGGGCATGGAATGAGAAATGAATGATTGGGTAGGAGTTCGAAAAAGGAACACCTTTGTGGGAAATAGGACAAGTGCGGATAGCCTTCTTAGCAGCAGCGTCCGCACGCTCATTTAAGTTAACACCAATATGCTGAGAACCCAGCAAAATTTGACTGTCTTAAATCTGCTGGAGATAAGAAACAGCCAATGTTGAATTTTGACTACCACAGGACAATGTAGATAATGCAATATGCAGAACTGTATATCTCTTTCATCTCCATTCCATAGAGTACATCATCTACATTCGTAGTTCATAGACAATAAGACAAATTTAGGCCTTATTACAGTGTAGGATCTCTCTATTTTTTATTTTGCTTGTAAGTACAAAGCAGTATTCAATGCAGAATACAGTACCAGTATATAAATAATTTAAAAAGTGATCACTGAAGATTCGCATAATGCAACCTATAACTTTCCTGGTTGTTGCCAAGTTTGATTTTGTTTTGTTTACTAATGTCACATATTCAGATGTCAGTATTCCTAGAACCTTTACATGTTGTTTCAGTTCTATGAGATTTTATTGCATTTTGTATTCTGTATCTAAGTTGAGTGTTTCTTATTTTCATATCCAAAGGTAGTAGTCATAATTGTTGAAAATCAGGTTTTCTTGCTTTTATCTCGGATAACCCCATCAATACTGTCATTTAGCAATATCTAATCATCCAGCATTTTTTCTGAAGAAACTCTTGTAACAACAGTTCCAATAAGTACTGTATTTGCAATTAATGATGTATATTTTAGAAACTAGCCACAATACAATTCTATTCAGTGTTCTGGCATACTGTGCTACCTCTTCTGCTTTGTTTCTTCTATTAACTTCACTTTGGTATTTAATATCAATATAAAACATTTACAATGACATTCAGTGAAGTAATCAACAAAGGACCTCTCATTGGGCAGACCAACTCCAGATGGCAACACTGTCTGCTGTTGCAGTTTCTTTCATATAAATTCTTAAATTTGATTAAATAAATACTAATCAATTTTTGAAGATGTAAAGGCACAGAGGAATAATAATGTGTGATATTAGCTGAAAACCAGGAACCAGAGGGATCACCAAGACACAAACAATAATGAAAACAGCGGCTCAAAGTGCACCACTGTCAAGTCAAATGTTGATGGAGAAAACTGAAAATATTGATAATCATAAGACTTTAATAAGTGTACAGTTTCTGATGGATAGTTAGTTTGCTACACTGTAAGCAAATGAAAATGAAGCTGGTTTTGATATTTGCGAATAAACATTGAAATAAAAAAAGTGTGCAATAATATGCAATGGCAATTATGAAAACTAAAATTAATGACAAATTTATTCTTGACTAAAATACGTAAGAGAAACAAAGAAATCTGGAACTTCAATGAAACGTATGTACAGTATCTGTACAATGTTAACTTCAAAACAGAGTAATCACACCAATGTGACTGCATCAATGACAAAATTCATAGGAGCCGTGATGAGGATTCGAACGTATGCACTGGGTGTTCCCAGGCACACACTCCAGGCGACTAGACCACGACATGCCATCGTAAAAATCTTTTTACATGTCGTGGTCTAGTCGCCTGGAATATGTGCCTGGGAACACCCAGTTCATAGGTTCGAATCCTCATCACGGCTCCTACGAATTTTCTTGTTGACTTCAAAACATCACACAGGTAATTAGAGAGTAGAAGAAATCCCTAAACAGTCAACAGGGTATCATCTTCGAGACGATTTCGGGGCTTAGCGTCCCCGCGGCTCGGTCCTCCACTAGGCTTCCTTTTTGTTACACACCCCCAGGAAGCAGCCCCGTAGCAGCTGTTTAATTCCCAGGTACCTACTTACTGCTAGGTGAACAGGTGCATCATGGTGAAAGAAACTCTGACCATTTGTTTCCGCCTCCACCGGGAATCGAACCCGGAACCTCAGGACTACGAATCCTGAGCGCTGTCCACTCAGCTGTCAGGGCCCAACCCTGCCTGACAGGGTAGGCAAGGAGATGGTCTCTTACAATTGGGTAATGGAGAAGACCCCGCAAGTTAAGTACCCGGTATAGTGAATGCTGAAAATAGACAACGAAGGACAGGACATCTGACGACTCCTCATAATCTCAATCTGAGCAACAAGGGCATATTCAAGAGGCAACTTGGTACCAGTGATTAAAGTTAGATTTAGCATTAAAATACAGTGTCATCTCAAAAACATTGATGCATCACTCTAGATCCCACATTTTTATTACTTTTCTGGCTTTCATGACGATTATTTGTAAACATTTCTTTACCAAAAACAAAATATATATTTAATACCTTAATATGAAAATCACAAACATGAATACAGCTGTACAAAATAAAGAACATTACCAAATGTAGGATAATTTTTCCCCTTAATTCTGTTTCTCAACAGAAGCTCAATGATTGATAAACAAATCATTGCCACTCAAAACATACCCTATAGATTTTTGTTGAAACTGTGCTCAAACTGTATAAACAAACACTTTTCCAAAATACAAATGTCTTCTAATGTGCTCATCTATGTTATTACTGTAATTACAACTAGAAATATTAGAGGAGATACCATTCATACCCACCTCTTCACATGCTCTATGGGTGAAGCTTACCGAGCGCAGTCATCATTTCAACATGTCTTATTACAAATACTGTATCCAAAAAGAGCCTGACTGTACCGAGTTTGCCATCATCCCCATTATTTCCTACACCCAGTTTCTCAACTTTATTATTCAAATGTAGCCGCCTAACATGTGAACAAACCAGGCTAATTGCCCAAAATTGTCTTTGGCTAAAACAATTATAGGAATACAATCCAGTCAAAACCATTTTCAGAACATCTCTGGCACCTCCACTGTGCCCAACTTCAGATTCTACTAAACAAAATAAAAGTCTTGCATTCAATTATTTCAACCCATCCTCCTAAAATGATAGTACCTGTTGACCTGATCACACACTAGAAAGTGAAGGGACGATGACGTTTCGGTCCGTCCTAGACCATCCATCGACTCGAGAATAGTCCAGGACGGACCGAAACGTCATCGTCCCTTCACTTTCTAGTGTGTAGTCTGGTCAACATACTTCAGCCAAGTTATTGTGACTCTTCGCCTGCATGATAGTACCTATAGCAGCTATTTGTTCAAAATTACAAAAGTACACTGTTGAGCTCAACAATTTTTTTCTATTACTGAACTAGCACAAATGACACAGTACTAACAAATTGTAACTAAAAATATCTAATCTAACCTCTTCGTACAATCCTAGGCCTAATATACACCATCTTAGGACTAATATAATACAGTACAGTACATATATACACTATACCAGTACTAAGCCTAGTAATGTTTAAGGCTGGTTTTGGCCTATTTTGTTGTGCTCCCTACAAAATTAATAATCCAAAATGTGAACAATGTTAGTTGCACCAGTCCTTTTATGTATGTTTTGACCAAATAATTGCTGTAAGTACTATCCTTTCAGGAGAATGGATTCCATTCTTCAGGTTAAAATGTACGAATTTATTAATTTGATAAACCACTACTTAAAAAGATATATACCGATATTTAGGTTTGAGCAAAACTTCACTCTGAAAATGAAAGATACAAAAACGATCTTTTTCATTCCTGGTCAATTAACTTTCCTACACGTAAAACTCTTTGTATACCCAAGAGATCCTTGAAACATTACGAAAATGTATTCAAATTACAAATTAAGGAGATAGGGTCTCGACGATTTCCAGATTAGCATTTTTGGCCACTTATCTGGTCTTAACCATGACCTTCACTAAATGAAAGTCAAAGAATTGAAAATGCTGGAAAAAATCCTGATCTGATGGAAATTACTAAACATTCAAGATTTCAACATAGCCCCGAAGAGAGTTCAACCCAGTCTTTCTGACAAATCCAACTTTCAGAGGGAAGATCTGGTGGGTGGATTTGAACTACTGTTTAGAGACCCATTATACCTGTATAGCGGTCTGGAGTTTGCAAGGTGCACCACATTTTACATTAATATTTCATATTTTAATACATTTAGCACAATCTAGTCAGCAAACGAGCTTGAAGGGGCAGTAATCCCAGGAACCATTATCAGGTAAGTAAATGATTATCAAGAGGCACCAGGCCTGCAAGACTATTCAGCACCAACTATGTCACTAGATAATCAAAAGATTATAAATACCATCACCAGGACAGTGTGATATATTAGCAAGTGGAACACAAAAAATGAAAATAAAGATGTGTGTGTGTGTAATGCCGACAAAATTTTATGCAACTCTACAATCTCCTTTTTATATTAATTTTAAGGGCAAGAAATATTATTCCCCTCTCACCAAATAACTGAGTATTCAAGAAAAGTTATGTTGATTTATATATATAAAAACCCTCAACAACTCGCACAACACACTGTCTGTGTATTTTAATAACGAAAATTACCCTATACAATATTGCAAGATTAAATCATAAATAGCTTAATAAGACCAATGTGTTTGACAGGACTATGAAATATCGACAAGATAAAATAATTAAATGTTAATAATTAACGCACACATTGGAAATAAACAAAAATAATAAAAATTTAACTTTTAGATGAAGGTAAGAAATTTACTCACAGTATTCAGTCAAATTTGTAAGGAATATTCAGTACAAACCCGGTACTTTCAAGCATAGCTTTGCAGCAGCAAATAATTTAAAGCTCTTGCAGAGGAAAATGGGTTTGCAATTGCTGTATACCGACAACTATTAACCATCAACCCTACATTTTTCATTGTTAAACCACCACAGTAAGGCTTTGTAAGAGAACAACCAATGCCTCTATCACACACTTACCAAAATGCTAAACACGTCAGGCAAAACTGTAACCGACCAAAAGCTTACATACTGAAACAGATACAACAATGCAGCATAATGTTATGTACATGAAAGGTTAAACTTTAATGAGAACCATCTTTAAAGAATGTTGGACAGCGGTAATACTTGTAATACATGTTGGGAGGTTTCAATTCCATATTCAAAATATCAATGGCTTAATTCATTCATTACAAAGTTAATATTTATGCCCAATTCTGAGTAAAAAATGTATTCATTTTTGTAAAGCATGAATACAGGAGAAGCACGGTAGTACTATTATTCAGCCCAATGATATAGATCACACTTTTGGTGTATGGATATTACAAGGTGTGCACATATGTACAATACAGTATTAGAATAAGGTATAACAACCTACAGGTAAAAAAAATGTAATAATCTGTTACAGTAATCCATTGTGAAAATGTTCATCACTCTTCAAATTTTATACAAAAATGTTACATGTCCACAAATTACATCCACAAGGGATTTCAAGTACCAGTACTGTATTTCCACATTACCAGTTGAACGCGATACAGAAATACACAATACAATTCAACTCTCTTTAAGCAGGCAATATATGTATTTGTATTGACTTAAGTACAGCAGCTAAGGTACAGTACTATTTATGTACTTTGGTACAAAAAGTGTACAGCAGTATACACAATTTTATACGTGGATATAACTGGGTACAAGGTAAAGTCCTCAAAGCTGGGATTAAGTATAATCTTCGATCATATGCAAAACTGATTGCAGATATTCAAATTCATTTATTGAGGGGGATTGTATTATGTATAATAATACAGGGATACATGTACTTCTCAACTGTAAGCGCACACAACATATCTGTACTGTATTCTCCATTTAGAAATACACAACACCGTACCTAAAATGTGCCACCAAACTGAACATGTTCCATCAAAACAATACGTCTGTCCCATCTGTAGGCTCCAACAACTGTTTATTGACTTGTATTTGCACTAAATACAAAAAAAAAAAAATCCCACCATGTATGGATGTAAGCCTGTGCATGCATGTTGTACTGTACAGTATATACGAATATATGTATTATATATACATACCAACAAATTATGCAATTTTATAACATTATATTTTGTGTGTGCCAATTTTATATATATATATATATATATATATATATATATATATATATATATATATATATATATATATATATATATATATATATTATAAGCATATACTGTTTATGTCATTATGTCTATGTATGCATGCATGCACACAAAATACGAGTAAAAACAGGCCATGTCTTCATAAACATCTATGAACTTGCATATATTGTACACGTGAACATCATTTTTGTCATATATGATGACATAATATATATCAGCAACAGTATAAGGCATAAGAGATAACTGGTAGTAATGACAAAACAATATCATAAAACAAAACAAGTATGTAACTAGAAAAGGAGCCACTAATGGTTTTAAGTATTAAGTAACTAATGGTTGAAGTGTTTAAGTAAAACACTTAACAAAATCCATCTCTGCAAAACAGACAAATCGGCCTTACATTAAAAGACTGTAATAGAGCATAAGGAGAGTTTCTTTCAACCTGTTAATATCCTAAAGCCACTATACAAATATAAGCAACTTAAGCAAATACTTATACATGACTTAAAACTAAAGGAACTGAAAATGCTACGAGAATTTAACGCAAGTTTCAAGACAATACTTAAATTTGCGAAGTGTTAAAAATTGATGATGATGCTACAAACTAATAAACAAAATAATAACCAACTACTCTTAGAAGCAATGCTTGTTTATTATCCAATTTGCACTGTTAAAGTTGTTTACAACTTTATCAAATAACATACAGTACCAAAAGTTACATTAGAAGAGTGCACTACAGTCAAAGTAAACAAGCAGGAGATTACAGACACTATTTCATGTGTAGCAACAGAAGAATTTTTATTTAAAATTGTTACAGTGCCCGACACCATATTCACAAATTACTTACACCAGTTTCAATATTTTTGTCATAAACAAGAGATGAACATGATGGTGACCAAAAGTTAGAAAAAGCTGAATAAACTTCTAATATAGTCATAAAATGGTGAATTCTGTGGTGGGTGTTCTCCCACTCAACACGTCAAGTTTCACCTGTTGGCTATCAAGAGACAGCCTGAGGCACAGCCTGGGGAAGCTCCCAAAAATCCGCCTTGCTTTTTTTCGCACTAGAAGGGAGAGGGGTTTTCACAACATCCCTCTCCATTGTTTTTAATATAGAGTAGGCAGTCTACCGAGATTTTACCCTCGCATTTCTGGAGTTACTAAAGTTACAAATCGTTTTTAGATGTTTGATTCAAAATATAGTTCAGGTATTCTACTGTACACAGTACTGTAATGTCATGGGTAGTATGTCTACAAGCAGTAAAGACAAGAGGGAATATGTGATATCTTTTGTAAGAAGACTGAGGGAGGGCATAACTGTGGTGAGGGAATGTGTTGTTGGATGCAATGAATTGAGGTATGAGAGCTGATCTGGTGTTAATGGCTGTACAACTGATGGAGGGAGGAGTACTGGGTTGATAGTTGGTGGAGGGAGGAGTACTGGGTTGATAGTTGGTGGAGGGTGGAGTACTGGGTTGATAGTTGGTGGAGGGTGGTGTATTGGTTGTAGCTGGTTGCCTGGTTACTGACAAGAAATGGGTAAGTGTGTTAGTGGCTGCTGGTGACTGAGGGAGGAAGGTGTGTTTCTGGCGATGACCTGGATGCCCATGATTGTGAAACTATGCGTTAAGTGTGGTTTGTGGAATGCTTGATGACCAATCTAGTGACACTATCACAATGAAATACGAATTACAGTATTCTCCCTTTAATGAATGTATGCAGGAAAATGCAAGGCAACTTGTGATGGATGAGGTTAGATAAGATTACAGTGTCTTCTGGATAACAATATTATTCTACAGGGAATACAACAGAAGTGAAAATACAGTAGTGTAGTTGTCATCTTTAACCTTTAACAACAAAAGGCCCAGATAGGAGTATCAATAAGCAAACACAGTTTGCATACATAAACTAAGGGGGCAGCTAGGATGACCCACATACAAAAGGCAAAACTCCATATCATTGATAACATGGAAATATAGACTGGGATACATGAGAGTGTAAGAGAGATAAGCTGGTAAAATAGAAACATCCTAACACATGTCAGGAAATGCACAAGAAGAGATGTACCACCAATACATTTTTTATAACTATATTTAGGGTTTTGTATTCAAATCCACCACCACCACTACTTGTCCCTGAGGTGCACAAACATGTCGGGCACTGCAATTATCATTATTAAAGCAAATACAGTAAACATCATGTCTACCTGCATGTTATTCTTTCAATACTCTAGAACTCTTTCAATAATCTCTTCCTGTACTCAAAGCATAGTGTAACACAATTATTCTAAAGCATTTTAATACTCAATCATCTCCAAACATTATCAACTCAACAATCTGTCGACAATAAAAAATATTCAGCAAAGCTTTCTGTCACTACAACTGAAATAAGAGTGCAAATTGTTTAGAGAGTTAAAGTTTAAGGTGAATAGATACTATTTCTTCTTCTACATATAAAATTAGAATAAGCAAGCTGTAAAATAAGAAAAAAGTGAAACACAGAAGGATTGGCTAGAGAAGAAATTATTACCCCATTTTATATGCAGGCGATGAGTCACAATAACGTGGCTAAAGTATGTTGACCAGACCACACACTAGAAGGTGAAGGGACGACGACGTTTCGGTCCGTCCTGGACCATTCTCAATCAACTTGAGAATGGTCCAGGATGGACATAAACGTCGTCGTCCCTTCACCTTCTAGTGTGTGGTCTGGTCAACACCCCATTTCATACTTCATGGTACAAGACAATATCTGCCCAGAAAAGTGCCTCCATGACCAATAATAACCAGCTAGTATGCTATCTGAAAGTTGAAACTTGTGGAAAATTCAGTGTTTCTGTGCTGTTTAAGGACTTTCCTTTTTTTTTTTTGCAATAAAAAATAATAAGCTTGATAAGTCATAACGAATTTAATTGTTAGAATGTAACAATTTTTTGCCTGAAATCATCTAGATTTATATCATTAATATTCTAATGAGTAATACACTCATATTGTATGTGCAGTAAATTAATGATCGAATTTCAAGTGGAAGAAAACGCAATTCTCCAAATACAAGGGCCTAGGGTGTTAATATGCCATACTTTTGAAATAAATACTATGAAGTGACACTGAAGAGTACATCGCCCAAGCAATTAAATGCTAACTTAGCAGTTCTCTCATTACTTAGCACAGTATCTCTGCCTTCAGGAAAATAATCAAAGTTACACAAGATGAAATTTTATTTCCTATTTCCTACTCAATTAAAGAATTTATGAAATAGTTGGTTTGTTAATTTCAATTGCTCATGGAAGCACTTCCCTTCATACCTTAATATGTGGCACTTAGCTCCATTCATCATGCACAATGTTGCAGCCTATTCCGCTGCTACTCAAACAGTGCCATTTTAATCAATTTTACTTTCCCTTTCAAGCCTGTATTTCCATTACTCTTCCTCTGCTTATTCTTAATACAAAGGTATTGTAGGTACTTAGATTTTGTCTTAGCTAAATCAAAGATGTAGAATTCATCAGCAACTGGTCAGTGTTGTTGTCATTACAAGTTCAAGTTAGGAGATAATCAGGCGCTGAAATGCTTTGTATCGAGTCTATATGTAGTCACCTTATCCAGAGTCCCAGTATTATTATAAATACTTTATTTTATGAACAAATCCACAAGGGCCGTGATGAGGATTCGAACCTACGTCACGGCCCTTGTGGATTTGTTCATTTGATGCATCACACTATTGTGATTTGTGTGTGTACTTTATTTTATCTTTATATATATATAATTGTTGCCATTTTGTAAAAATTTTATTGTATTATAAATCAATCTGGCAATATGATTCTATACTTTACTGTAATTGCCTTAAAACAAATATCCCAAAAACATAGTACAGTACAGTACATGTTAACTATTCATGTTTACAAGGACTACACTAATTATGAAAACAGCAAAGCATTATCAACTACATTTCTATCACGAGTGGAAGACATGAAAAGAACCTTTCCCATTATGCCCAACAGTCTTTTAAGATAGATTGCTTCATTGCCATTGTATAGAAACATTCTGTATTTTGCCAATACAAACCATACAATAATAAAAATGTAATGCATAATGTAAAATGTAACTAAACTTGTAACATCAGCTATATGCCTACAGCAAATAAATTATAGTGAAGGCCAGTTTATAAAATAAACTACTGTACATATCACTAAACATGATTTATATCAGGCAAATAAATGTGTCACACTTACTAGTTTTAGTATATATGAACCTAGTTTGCAATCCTAGTCAAATTAAGGATGGCACTAAAAGTCTATAATACTTTCATGTCCATGTGAACAATTAAACTATGTTTACCACCTCATACAATGTACACTGAGCAATTTGTGAAAATTCTAGGGAGGGGGGGGGGGCACAAACAAAACTTACAAATTTCAATGAGAAACAAAGCATTAAAGCCCCAGAGTTTAATGTAAAGAAATGCCTCTTTCTGGTTGAGCCTCAGTGGCTCCCTGAAGCTATTTCCTTGAGATGGCTCCCTCTGCTGAGTCACATCAGCCACCTGAGTCCTGAATGGCCCACTGAGGACCAGAGCCAGAACCTGGGCCCCCCTAACAGGCAGGCAATTGTCATGATCACCCTCACCGAGTAAACATCCAAAAAGTAACAGAAGCGAAACAGACAACTACAAGGTTCAAAGAAAATGAAGCACTGAAACGGCCAAATGACTCCATAAACGATTCACTCAGAAATGAGTTCAAACCCCTTAGCTACAAGTGGCCACCAAAACGCAGCAGCAACCCCAGGGCTCTCGGCTTCAGTGTCACCTTGCCTCAGTTCCAAGCTGATAGACTGAACCAACTTGCCTGGCAGGGAGGGAGGTAATAAGGGAGCCACCAAGATCCTATCAGAATGAGGAATTTCATTACACTATGCTAATTTTCCGGAGGAGCCCTCGGTGGCTTCCGGAGGAAGACAGAAAATGTGGGACTAACTGGGAGAGGCGCAAAAACACACCTGACAAAAATAAGACATTAGGGCAGGAACCCTAACGCAGGGCAAAACAAGCCTCATGGAAACCAAGAACACTGACCAGGTAATGAGCCACCAGAACCCTGTCAAATCTCCAAAACCCCAGAATCCTGGCTTGCTGGCACACTTGACACGCTGGGAGACCAAACCAGCCAGTCTGTAAGACCAAGGACAACAACCAGGAATCCAACTGCAAAACCAAGTGGACCTGGGTGAAGCAGCCAAATGAAAGATTGGCCAGGGAAGACATACAGGCCTGAGAGGAAGAAAACGTACCACAGGCCCGCCAAGTCCTGAAAGGGGACCAGAAACAAATGAGAACCCCATCGAAGCGCAAGAAGGAACTCAACCAAGCTTGAAACCAACCACCTCGTGACGACAGCATGAAACCTAAGGGAGGGCCCCCTGCCCCACTATCCAGAACTAGAGGATAGGGGAAAGGGGACCAGGAAACAACCTGGAAAAGCCCATGAACCATAGGATCAGGACAGGAAAAAATGTCAAAAGATCTCCCAGCACCAACAGAGGAAAAACCCTGAAAGGGGTGTGGTGAAAAGGAAGGCAACATCAACAATTTAATGATCAAAGTCAAAGGTACCTCTAGAGAAGAATACAGCCTGGATCCCTGATGGGAAGCAACAGCTCAACGGTCTATGGAAGAGGAAGGGGATGGCCCCTGGAGAAAGCCAAATTACACCAAAAATGAAATACAGATCGAGCTCCGAAGCCCTTGGAGCAAGAAGCAAGGGAAGGGGGAGAATGAGGAAGAGGTCACAAAGCACAAAGAAGCCAGCAGACAATGGAAGGAGTAGCAGCAAAACAATACATCAGTAAAGAACACCAGCCACTCCAACCCCAAACCCATTCCCCAAAAGAAAAACCAGGTCAGCTCTATGGCAATCACACGGACACAGGCCACACACAACAAACAGGCAAACGAACTCAAAGTGGTCACTGCCTGTGGAGCCTTGGCACTACAAAAGTAAATACTGTAAACAAAAACCAAAAGTATGCTTGAAATAAAAGTGTGGACCAGCAAGCACAACCATGGTGTAGAGAGTAATATATATATACCCATCAAACAAGCAACAGGAGACAGCAAAGCTGAGTATCAGTTTGTAGCAAAACCGAGAGAGAACCCTCAAACTTGCAAGAAGCGAGTGTCGGCTCAGCACGTCAAATCATTATGAGCCACACCAAAGACCCCATAGGAGAGTTACCAGGGCCTTAACCCAGGTACTGTACGGCCTTCACAGGAGACCCTCCCATGGTGTGCAAGAAAACGACTGTTTCCAAAAAATTTGTTTCCTTTCCATTGTTAAAATGTGTTCTCTGATCACGGGAAAGTAAAAAAAAAAAATCATGCAACATACTTTGGCCGTGATGGAGCACAGAAGTTTAAGAATTTATGGGTGCCTCAAAGGGAGACACCCCACCCACCCCGCTGTCTGTATCCACAAACATCAGTGAAAGGCCTGGCAAAGATGGAGAGGTAGCCAGGAGCTCCCAGGTTGCTGTCACCTGTTGGTGGCCATTCGTAGCTAGAGGAGGTTTGAACTCGTTTCTGAATGAATCATTTGCGGTGTCATTTGACTGCTTCAGTGTTTCATTTTCGGTGAATCAGCAAGTTGTCTGTATGGTTTCGCTTACTTTCTGGATGATTTCTCAGTGAGGATAATTGTAACATTCCCCTGCTACTTGTACCTCTGTTATGGGGGGGGGGGGGGGCGAGGCTCTGGCCTCCCACAGACCAATACAAGAATCCTATGGCTGATGTGATTAAAATGTGTGGGAGCCATCTCGGCGAGATGACATCACGTAGCCACCGAAGGCTCGTCCAGAAAAGCTCATGTATAAGTTCCACCTTATTCGTCAAAAGCTGAGGGAACACTGGGGAAAGGATACATTAATACCTACGGTGAAATATTGCTACTTTGTTTTATAAAACAAGCAAACCTAAAAAAAAATGAGGCAAAATACAAAATGTTACCTATAAAATATTTACTCTAGCCTAAAAAAAAAGATGCAAATAGAAAAATTGAAACCTTGTGTTCCCAAGCATACTGAACTAAGAGTGTCGTGGTTGAACTGAGCAGTAAGTGCCCAGAACAATGTAAAGAAGAGTAAACCTTACTTATATTTATGTATGTCGAGCCTAGTAGCCAGAATGCACTTCTCGGCCTATTATGAAAGGCCTGATTTGCCTAATAAGCCAAGTGATTTTCTTTATTTTAAAAATATTTTTTCCAATTGGTTTATTTGAAATATTATTATTATATTATTTTAAGAACATAAATTATTGACTTAGTTATGTTAGTTGAGGTTAGGGTAACATAGGTTAGGTTAGGTTAGGTAGGGGTTGGTTAGGTTTGGTCTTATACCTACTCTAGTTTTAACATCAAATTAGCAAAAATTAATTCATACATAATGAAATGGATAGCTTTATCATTTCATTAAAAAAAATTGAAAAATATATAAATTCAGGAAAACTTGGCTTATTAGGCAAATTGGGCCTTGCATAATTGGCCGAGTACTGCGTTCTGGCAACTAAGTACAACACACATGCATATGCATATACATATACATATATATATACACACACACGTACATATTAAGTAATAAAAAATACTGTATATAGCATGTATAAAACTCAAGATATACCCAAATTCTTTCAAATTGTTTCTATTTTCTTACCTTATTATATTCCTTGGAGCGTAAGTCACTTCTTGCATCTGGTTTAATAGTGTATGAACTTCAGTTAATATTAGTTTTGCTTTTTTGTTAATATCTCATTTGAGTGTTGTGTGAATCTATTCCTACCTAATAGTGTCTACAGGAATCTCTAATAGTTCTGCTTCATCTCTATTCGGTTATCTGGTCAAACTATACCATGATTAATTTCTCATGATTTTGATATTTGTGCTTTTTAAAGCAGTGTATAATTTCAACTCAACTACAATTAAATTATGTCCATCCTTTACATGCATACACGATGAGTACTTTCCTGCATCTCTGCAGTTCATCTGCTTTTCCTCTTTTCTGAGGCGAGCTGCTTTTGTTTCTCTCTGTTCGGAAGATTTATGCTCGTCTGCCTTATCTATACTGTACTCTTTAGAATTTTACACATCCGAGCCATGTTTCAGGTGGGTCTTCAGTCCAGGATTATAAGCATCCGTTATCTTTAACAGTCCCCATTGATCCCAAGTCCTTAAGTATAGTCTCTCCATCTGCTACCAGCAGTCATGTTGCTTATTTCACAAACTTTTTTTCTTTAGTGTGTGCGCGCGTGCAGGGACAAAACTTCAGCTCCTGGGCCTCACACCTTAACTATTAATTTAGTCAGTTATTTAAAAAATTTCAGACCCATCAAGTTTTACATTGGCAAGTTTCCCATAATTATGATCCACAATTATAAATTATCAAAATGTATTTACTATTAGGTACTCTATTTTAAGGTACCAAGTTTTCCTTACAATGTATCTAACTTGTTCAAACCCCATAAAGGCCAATTTAATAAATGTAGGGGTATCCAACTGACAATAAATTTTCCGTATGACCTTTATTATTAATAATATTACGAGGAAGGGAGAGAGAGAGATTTTAACAATTATTAACATCTATGTAATGCATTTAAAACATAACCGAGTGTAATAGAAATCTCTGACCCATAAACCATATATTTGAGATATATGCCAGTCATATATAGAGAAAGAGGTGGAATGGAAAGGCCTACCAATTAATATTTTTCAGAACACTACCAAACCTTTCCTCTATTCTTTAAAATGGTCCTCTTATCTTATTCAATGACCAAGATGTTACAACAGATAATGTAAGAGAGAGACCCTTGTGTAGGGAGAAATTGCAGTGTTAAATGTTGAAAAACAGTTATGTAGGAGAGAGACCCTTGTGTAGGGAGAAATAGCAGTGTTAAATGTTGAAAAACAGTCTGGAACTCTGACCCCCCTTCAGATGCATAGAGCATCATCTCAACAGAAAATATAATCTCCTAAAAACCAATGTAAACAGAAGGGATAAAATAGTTAAAAAAAAAAAGCAGATTCAATGCAAGAAAATATAGAGAAATAACAGTGTTAAATGTAGAAAAACAGCCTGGAACATTATAAGACATATAAATGAAGTATTGGGAAAGGTGTATGACATGTATAGGGAGGAGACAATATTGGGACCAGGCAGGCAGGGACGTGTAAGCCCCTCCTATCAGTCACTTGGGAGAGGGAGGCAGTGAGAACAAGACCAGTGTTGCGGATGGTCTCCAACAAATACGGTAATGCAGTTTTATAGATGTTTATAGCGGTGCTTCCCCTTTTCTTTATGAGTTAGAGATAGGAATTTGTGGAAATAAGGATTTTGGAACCCTGTGTGTAGGGAAGTAGTGTGTTGTTAATTCAGGTGTATGTGCTCAGCTGTGTGTCACATGGGGGTTATCCACATTTATTTGTATATCCATTTGTGTATTGTGATCAGAGTAGTGTATTGTTAAAACCCAGGCCCTTTGTAGTGACCTAAGAGGAGTGGAATAGAGTAATGATCTTAAGTCCCAGGTTGTAGAGGGAGAAGGAACCTCCCCCTCCCCTTTTTTTGTCTATATGTCTGTATCAATCCTCTGGTGGATCAAAGTACAACCCCCCCCCCCATTCTAAGAAGTGTGAGGAAATCTGGTATTTGTTAAATAAAAACCTTTTGGTAAAATTGTACCCCAAGGTGTATTTCTTGTCCCATGTAGTTAGAACTGGTGATTATTACTATATAGACCCCTGCACTTCCATTATTTATAAGAAAGTAAGAGCGGGTGTTGTTAACGATACTTTAGGGTACGGCTTTCAATCCCGTACCTTACAATAATGTATAATTACATCTTCCTAATTGAACTAAACTTCCTAATTTCCTCCAGGCTGATGCCTCCCTACACCATGAACATTGGAAATGAGTTAATAATATAATAAGAATTGAAGACACTGAATAAAACCTATTGACCCTAGTGATCTAGTCCATCATTTATTCCATACAGTACTTTCACGTACTGCCTCATCCTGGATATATTTCACAACTACAGTTAATTCCGGAGCCAATGGACAACCAATCACCACAAACCTTTTTATTGATAACAGCATTCACTCTCGCACATATTCACTCTTGCACACATGCACTCTTGCAAACATGCACTCTCGCATATATACACTCTCGCATATATACACTCTCATCTGTGCTAATTTAAGAAGAAAGACATGTCCTCGCATCGTGTTGTTTAATGCATGGTTCAGTATGATGCAGTTAGAACAGACGACAAATTCATACCAATCGCTATATGGTTGATATAGCAGTAAGTTGACGGGATCATGTAACCTTCACAAATCTTGACAAAATGAGATATTCATTGTCAGAATTTTCTTTAACTGATGTTTTTAACCATCTCATACTTTTATTTATTTACCTGCCACTTCATAAATTATGTATACAGTGCTTTATATATTTTATGCTCTTCATTACTCATACATATTGCCAAAATTACAGAAAAATGATCAAAATAAGTATGTATGCACGATGCAAATATGTTCAGAATATTGTGTTGTGTTCTAAATGTTCACAAGTTCCAATGTGGTCTTCATAAAATAAAAGCATGTTAATGAACGCAATAACCACTCAACTGATCAACTAACAATATATTGAAAGCTCTAATAAAAGCCACAGAATAAAGCCAATATACATTAACTGTTGCGTTTATAATTATTTACAATATGACGGCAAGGAAAAAAAAATGAAGTTTTCTCGATTTGGAGATTCTACTCTGCCAACTATATTCTGAACATTTTAGAATCTTTAGCAAAAATAAAGTAATAAAATAGTATGGAAAACAATTTCTGTTACCACAATGCAGCTATTGGAAAATGTTTGTATCAACAATGTGGGGGATGACATTGCTGCCATTAACTACAGTACAAGTCAACCAATAATAGTGCATGGGAACACAAGGTACGAGGTGGCTCCTTTTCTGTAAAAACTGAATAACAACACTCACCAGTTGGTGTCCTTGAGGCTGCTGGCCGGGGAGAGATTGTCGCAAGTCCTGATGTCTCCCTTCCCCACTGTAGCTGTCCACTGCTGAAAACCCTCCACTTAGCTCATTACCCCCAAGCCACTGGTGAGAAAGAGAAATGATTTTGAAATAGGCAATTCCTTTACTCACCAAAAAGGCTTAAGACATACATGTTACACTCACTCACTATATTAAATATGGTATCCACTAAGTACACAGGTTCAAATTCAATTCAATTCATTTACAGCAATTTTTGTGAAAATACTGTATCCAGTGCAGTATTGAGGATGGTTAACCGAGATGTGTTAAATGAGCGATTAAGTAAATTTATAGGGTGAACCACACACGCTTTTCAAATAAACATGATTAACAATTTGTGTAGTATACCTGATTTCGATGATTTAATTATTCAACGATTTAAAAAAAATAGATAAATATCAGGATGTGATGAAGCAGATGGTTTTTTGAAGCTGTTTAGTTTGGCTGAAGAGATTGGTTTTGGAGAAGTTATGCATTGGCTTATTACTATCTGTATGCTAGTATCCGATTGTAGCTGTGTGCCATACTGGATGATATTATACTGTATTCATCTCATCTCTTGCACCTGTCGTATCATTTCTTTAACATTTTTGCTCAAGGCTGCCGGCAAGTGAGGAGCGTTATTGCCCCAATCTGCCGTTTTCTTTTCTCTATTAAATACTCTTTATTCATGTAACTTTACATACATGGTATTGTGTACTACAAATCTCTCTTTGCATCTTGTCAGAATTCTTGGTAACAGTAACTCACTTTTAAATTTATCCTCTAAGTTTTTACATCTTTCCTGACATTATTTAACATAAATAACTGCCTCTTTGGCTTGAGGTTTGCATAACTCTTCTTCCAACTTTTCTAATTCAGTCTCATCTCTCGCTTGGCTCTGTCATTTGTCCTAACCAGTAGATAATTATTTAATCCAATTCTTTCCCTAATTTTTATTTTTTTACCTTGTTCATGTATTCTCATTTGCCAGCTTTTCAGTGACTATCTTTCTGGCTGAACTTTGGTGATAACTTTTCACCAAGGCCAAACGGTACAAACAATATGAGGTTACAGCATTAGGCATCAACTAGCAATCAAAGAACTAGCAGATGAAAAGGCATAACACAGGACAGTTGCCGAAGAGAGAAAAAGAGGCAGAAAGTGCACAAAGCAATTTCATACTGGAACCTCAAAGGGTTGCAAATGCAAAACTAACAGGTCTGCCACCCAGCTCCCATACAGGTGGTGCTACGTAAGGCCTAGACACACCATACTGTATGTGAAGATTAGTGGAGAGCCTCTAACCATCTAGATAGTTTGTGATGCTGATCCTCGGGGAGAGGGAATGCCTCAGGATGAGAAGGTGAGACTTCTACCAATTGACCACTCAATGGGAGAAAACCTTATCCCTGAACAGCAAACAAGGCAAAGAATTGAGGTTCCCAAAGGTATGCCTTTTTGACTCTTATCCCCTGAACAAAGCTGCTGAAGGACCACACAAGTTACTGTAAGTCTGGTGAAGCTTCTCGGAGCCAGATGGGAAATCCCAAAAGTAGTATGAGATGTCCCCATTCATAATCCCAGATAACCAGTTGGATGGGAACATTTCAGCGGGAATCCCGAGAAACCTGGAAAATGAGCCACGAGTTGCTCAAAACCCAATGGCAAACCTGGGATACAATAGTCAGAGAGTATGTTACAAGTAATGCAAACCATTAAAAACTGACAGGTACAGGATAAGTGAAACACAAGGCTATCCCCTGCTTGGGAATTTGAAAAAAAGTAGGACACCCTTTGTTAAGGATTGGGTCCCACGAGTACACCCTTGTCCAACAAAAAATGAATGGGGTAGTGAACAGGAGGAAACGCAACTAGTGAGCTCCTGGAGAATCATTAATGGCAAGGCAGTGGGTATGGTGAGCCGCATAGACGTTTGCTGCCGTGACCTCAGGGAGAGGTGTGAACACCTTGGAAACTACACTTGCAGCTGTCACAAACAGACAGTAAGGTTGACGAATCCACAGATGAGGACCCAAGATCAGCTAATAACCGCTTTGAGAAGATGGCATGCCCCCACACAAGAACAGAAA
Source organism: Procambarus virginalis (assembly GCA_020271785.1). NCBI lineage: Eukaryota > Metazoa > Arthropoda > Malacostraca > Decapoda > Cambaridae > Procambarus > Procambarus virginalis. The sequence goes on from WNGS01092210.1 coordinate 14,143,033, forward strand.
CCTCTGCAATCAATGGCAAATGCAACCTCAGCACCTGGATGTGGAGCTGTCATGACCTGATAGGAACAAGGGGAAGGACAAACAGAACAGTTTACTGTCATGAAGGAAAAGCTCCCCCAGAAAAGGCCTGAAACACACGGGCATCATCTTCCCAAGCAACAAACCTCCCAGAACAGGACCTAAACTCCTGTTACACCAGCAGAGGAATGGGGACCATAACTTCTAGCTCTTCCCAGAGCTTTATGACCCATTTGAAGAAGAAATAGGCAGAGGCTTCAACAAGGGAAGCCCCCAGAAATTCAGCAAGGTGTGTGTCCCAAGAATACATGGTATGGAAGCAAGGAAAATTAGTTTCAGCCTCCCTCAAATTCTCTAAGGTGGGGGCCCCTCATACAGTTTCCAATAATCTCAGCTCCGACGGTGCCTGCAGTTCCACAATCTGCAACCGCTAAGGGACCTAAACCAAGAGTGGAAGATGAGAAACTGTTTTGCCACAACCAGTCATCCTTGGTGATTGCCTGGTTCACGAGGCCGAGTGTCTATGCAGCCCACAGTCTGGTTCACGAGGCCGAGTGTCTATGCAGCCCACAGGTCTCTACAGCCAACACAGCCAGGCAGATCTGGTATCTTCAGCAACAACTTGTCACAACACTCTTTTGGGGCCCCAAGAGTCAGTTCAGTATTTTTTTTGCCAAGTTGTTTTGTATTTGCCAGTAAAAAAAATCTATCTAATAAAAATCTAGTAAAGCCTAAATTTTTAGCTATATTTTTAGTTTTATTTAAAAGAAATTAGTCACCCAAGTATTTTGTATTTTCATTTTTTATAGTCGCAAGAAAATATTGTAATGAGGAGTTGCCAATTACTATATGACACTTTTTTGCAATAAAAACAAAATATAATCAGGTTAATTAACTAAATACAAGTCATTGTATTTACAAATTATTACATAACTAAAACAGATATTGTTCTAGATGTGTGATGATGCATTTCTTGGGGAAAAAAATTCAAATCTCAAAATACCACTTTTAGTTTTTGGTTCCACTTTCTTAATTTTTATCTGAATTTGACAAGCTTTTCACACAATACAAAACTTGGCATGCTTTACATTTGGTTCAAAGCTTCTCTGAAAAACTTTTTTTATGAAGATAGAATTTAGAATTTTTAGGATAAAAAAAAATAAAAATGTCAAGATTCATAATTCCTTTTTTTATTACAGAATTAGGAAAACAATTAAAAATCTCCTGTAACACAGGTATTGAACTGTGTCTGGTCTAGCCAATAAGACTATCAAAATGACTGCAGTAAAATTTGTAAATTTGAAACCGATTTAAAAAATAGAACTTTAAATATTTTGTTTATTAAGTTTTCAAACCTAGTTTTGGGACTAAATCAGAATAATGTTCTAGAGTAAAATTGACTCGGGCACCTTAAAAAACTTTTACTGTTTAATAATATTTCCAATATTTGTTGGAAGGAAACTGAAGTTATGGATCACTGATGTATAGTAAATTTAAAGTTTTTAATCAAGCCTCTGGTGCCCCAAATTTTTCATTGAATATAATTTACATTCTTTATCATATCTCTAGCTCCAATATACTGATATTTTTACTGTATAGGCTTGGGATCTGACCTGACAGTATTTTCCCAGTGGTCCCAGTAGTTTGTTTCCCCTAACTACGATATATGGGCAGTAAACGATCTTTTTATTGAGAGCCAGTACTACAAGACCCACTACCTGTACTATAAAATAATAATGCACATCTATATAGTGTATCGGGTCTAAATGTGCAAAAGTAAGATTGCCGGAAGGGGTCCAGAATGATGTACGGTATATTAGTTCAGATCTTAAGAGGTACCACTGTATGTGTCTCAAGATAAAAACATTGGCATGGAAACATTTATAACATATTAATCCTTAGACAGCGGTTATGGAGAAATGCTCATACCTGCCTATGCCCACAAAAATAAACAATTCCAAAAAATAATTTTTCATTATGGAATTATAAATTTGTATGCAAAATGTAAAAAAAACAAAAACAAAATAAGTGAATTTATCGTTTCACTAGGTGGAGGCGCTCTCGAAGGATGTAGTGGCTTTGTTTAGCGCTCGTCAACACCCAGTTCCCGACTCTGTTGATGCTCCTTGTGTTGGTCTCCATTTCACTGACTCACTTTTTTCTCTTCAATTACACAAGTATGTGTGTTGAATAACTTGAAAATTCACATAACTGTTTCAATAATACACATTTCAATTGATGATTGGTTTACCTGGTTTACCATTACAACCATAGTGGTGAGAAGGATGTGAATATAATATACAAGGGTATTGGGCTCTGGGAGATGACATAAATGGCCTAATTGGCACCATCTGGGTGAGAGTATAGATTGAAAGAAAGACATAAGCCACCAATGTGGCACACACACAACAGCAGGCTCATCCTAGTACACGTATCCATGAAACGGTAGGATTTTTTCATGGGTCAGAGTAGACTCCATTACATCCACATACAGCTATTATATCCATATTTGCATCACGCACACACACACACACACACACACAAAACCCAAGACCGTAATGGTTTAAATGATTCTATGATGATAACCGCAATACCCCGCGAAACAACGAATAACAATAACTGCTATCAAAGGGTTAAGATACAGATGCAGCAAGCCTCATAACTACCTGCATAATTTCTAGAAAACACACAAACAACTCACCCCTTGCATCCCCGATGGCCCCGCTAGAGCTTCGACGACCGCATCCGGCAGATGCGGCTGGGACGACACAAGAGATTGGTCGTACTTATTTGGCAACATTTGACTGTGATGATCTGGTGCTGAATTTTCACCAGTCGAGTTTTCCACTCTCGAATCGGCACTTAACGAACCATAATCTAATGCAGAGTCTAACATATTATCCCGACTGTCATCTAATGAATCCACAATCTCCTCTTTGACTAGTGTTTCATCTATCATCACCTGAAATAGAAAACCATATACATTAATAACATTCATGCATATGCCTAAAACTAGCCTTCATATATCTAATCAGTCATCATCCAGTTTTTTGATTTGTTATAAAATATACTGAACAGTAAAATACAATAATTATAAACATCTGGTTTTTAATACAATTTTCCAAAACTCTGCTATAAATTGTCCAACAAATATTATAATCAATGTAACAACATCCAACTGACCCAAAATTTCAGACAGCTTTGATGCAAATACTAAAATATAGATCATCAAATACACTACTTCTTAACTGCATGCCAAGTCTGTACACTCATCTGTACACCCTCCTTATCATATATTTAACTCCTTAGTGCTCTCAGAACTCGCTCACCACCCTTCTTTAACATACTGTTCCACTCTTCCCATCCAAGATAAAAGTCATCTGCCTCTAATATATACAGTATTTATTTAACCCTTATACACCTTTCTCATTTAAATTATTCTTAAGCATTCTACTATTGTATCCATACCACCTCAGTGTATTAAATTTACTAATAAGCGAGTAGTAACTATCATTGTATTTCCATTATTATTCATAAGTGTATGTAGCTGAAATACATATACAGTATTATTTACCAATATTTATGTATAAAAAATTTGTCAATTATGCACATGGTTACATTTAAAATTGTGTTCCATCCATAAGGTGGAAACAAAAAATGTTGGCGAGGAAAATGTGGATGGGAAATGGGGTTTTATTGGCAATGGACTTAATGGGTCACGAATGAAAGGTTCAAGAACAAATGGATCCACAAATGAGAGTGAAGGGATGAGTAGGGTTTGGGTTGGGTAAAAGAATGATTGGGTAGTGTAGTACAGTATATGCTTGCTAGAGTCACCTCTCAACTGTCCATCAACTTGTGTACAGGTTCCCAAACCTAACAGAGTTGCCTAAACCTCTTCACTTTATATTTATTCACTACTATGGTACTGAAAAGATAATTTTCAGTCTTTGTGGTTCATTTGGGGACTCGATTTCCATCTGTCACCCCTTCTTTGTGTGCCACCCAATATGTGCCAAAAATCTGAACTTTCTACCCCATCAACTTCCTTGAGAACATTGTGTTGTGATCATGTCTCCCATAACACTTCTGTCTTCTAGTGACATAAGGTTTAATTCCTTTAATTTTTCTCATAACTCATCCTTGCCTGGTCATCAATCCTTAACTATTTACTTAGGCTCACTCAGAAACAATTGGGGACCCAAATGTAACCAAAATGACAGATCACGTTCCAGGGAAATCAGGTAGGGTAAGGCAGGAGGAGGGAGAGCCCTAAGCCTGCTAACAAGAGTCAGAAGTCAACCATTCCATTATCTAACTATAGAAAATCTAGAAAATGCCAACAATTACAGTCACAGATATCGCACAATAGACCGATCTCACCAATACATCGATACACATCTACAATCATTACCATAATTATACATATATTAGGTCAAACAAAAGAATGCATTTTCTGCACATTCCGATACCAAAGTCAATTTATAAATTTTTATAAATTCAGAATCTGTAATATTTCTTGGCACATAATTTCTGACTGATCTTTACAAGGTAGAATAATGCATGTCTTGACAAGTGTTATAAATTGATTTTAGGAAGATATTTTGGGACAGGTTTCCTGTGAATAATGGACTAGAAGGGATAGATTCCTTCCACTCAATGTTTCCTGATGATGCAAATGTTATGAGGATAAATACAATGGAATACTGCATGAAAGTAAAGAGGACCTTGACAAAATGAAAATATGGTCCCTCAAGTAGCGACTAGTAGCTACTCTGGCAAATACTAACTAATAAAGTTGGGTACGGGAATCAGAGACCAGACAAGGTATCACAAGGGAGAGAAAATCTTGTGCAGGCGGTGAGTCACAATAACGGTGCTCAAGAATGTTGACCAGACCACACACTAGAAGGTGAAGGGACGACGTTTTGGTCCGTTCTAGACCACAATCGACTTGAGAATGGTCCAGGACGGACCGAAACGTCGTTGTCCCTTCACCTTCTAGTGTGTGGTCTGGTCAACATTCGAGAGAAAATCCTATTGGAATTAGACAAAGAAATAGTTTTAGACCCTGCTATTACCCCAACCTGTTACCAGTTGTCCAAATCAAAAGAATATCATCAGCTGCATATGGATGGCTAATATAAGAACTGCCTTTATGAATTTAAACAGTTATTCAGGATCTTGTACTGAATGTTGTTTATGTTGGCCCAATTTGGGAATATGTGACACCATAGTGGATGGAGTCTATCCCCTTAAATACAAAAAATGAAACTGTAGAGTTCATTGGTATGCCACCAGACTTGTTCCATAGAGAGGGATGAGCTATGAGGAAAGACTACAGGTGACTACAGTAACTGAAAGAGAAAAGAAACAGGGGACATGATTGCTACATACAAAATACTTGGGGGAATGTTCAGAGCAGACATGTAAAGAATATTTAGCAGGGGAACAGGTAGAACCCAAATACCAAAATGAGCCACAGAGATATTAGAAAGATTTTTTGGAGTGTCAGTGAACAATTGGCATGCACTAAGTAGTGGTGAAGGCAGATTCCATATACAGCTTTAAATGTAGATATGACAGATCCCAATAAGCTGTGGAGCCTATACACCAGTTAACTAGGAGTAGAGGTAAGACCCAAGAGCCACGGCTCATTCCTTACACATACAATTAGGCGAGAACTAGGTCAACACCAGCATCGGCAATAACAATGTTCAGTGGCTAGTATCATGGAAATTGAGTGTAATAGCTGATGTTATTTAAGTTATTCTGTTAGGAATTACAAAAAATCATGGAAGTACAGTAATAAACTAATGTTCAATAACTTAATAGATGGCAATTAAATAAAGCCCCCAAAAAATTTATTAACAAACCTGAAGAGGTGATCCTTGTTTAGTTTGACAGTCAACATTTTGGTCTGAACTCATGTCTTGTCTCTGTTCTATTCTTTCCGAGATATCTATTCTGTGTTCACTAACATGACTTTCACTAGGAGTTCTAGAATTGTCTTGGTTATGGTCACTTTCTACATGATGAGGCGAGGCTTGTGGTGAAATAGGACTGTTTGAAGCTTGTGTTTCCCCCTGAGGCGTCCCACTTTCTTTTCTCCTCCTCTTGGGATGAGGACTCGTCCTATCATCGCGGCAACTCCACGGAGGCGTGTGCGTCTTCTTAGCTTCAACTTCCTGAGGTGGTGGTTCATCTGGTACAGCCAGTCCCTTTATTTTTAATAATTCAGCCACTTTTATCAATCTAGCCAAGTCATTTTGTGCCACATTCACTACACCAGCGTACATATAGCTCAACAGAGCTTCAAGTTCTTCGGGTTTAACGTCTTTCAACACTACAATGGGATGTTTACAAGGCGTTTGTTCAAACATACTTTCAAAGTACTCGCTACATGTTGATAACACCAGCTTATGAACTGGATAAAACTTGCCCTCGCATGCCAGGGTCACATCTGTGTATCTCTCCTATACATGAAAGAGAAATATATTGTGTGAATTATTTGGTAATACAGTACTGTATACATGGCTTACATAATTTCTGAATGTTTCAAGTAATGCTTTGAATTAATAAAGTTTAAAAATGTAGTTAAATTACTATTTAACTGTAGAATCTAAAATAGCTATGAATTTCAAAATGTTAAACAAGAATTAACCTGACAATACTGTACCGACCTGTGAAGGCAGTAAGTACTACATATATGAATACCAAAAGAGCATACGTTAGGTTAGGTTGTGATAAAATTTATGAGCAACATGCACATAGGTAAGCATTTTAAAATGTCTGACTGCTGGGCCCGGCGGTCATGTTGTGACTTATAACTGTACAAAAATTATAGTTTAATACAAATGAAACTTTTTAAAGCATTGAAGTCAATTTGACCATTTACCTTTTCCCTAAGTGTTGCAAGGATGTGACAAAATGTGGCTCGGTGGTTATTCCACGACAACGATAACATTCCATCACCCATGTTGGCAAACACTTCTCATCTGAAATATTTAAGAATTACATGAAATATTAATTTCAAATAAATTTCTCAACATTATTAATGGTTGCGGGCACACCGATCCCCGAAGTCATCAACAGGTAGTCACGATGTAGCAAAATAATGAACAATAAATGTCTGGTGCAAAAAGTGTACCTGATAATGTATAAAATTTGTGAAATGATTAAAGGAAACAGTACTGTATGTTAGAGATCAGGTAACATTAATATGCTCCACAAAATGCAAACTTAATATATAACAAAGTGGCATTCCTACAAAATAATTTATTATACTGCAATCAAGGTAATCACCATAGCATTGAATGCAACATTCCCAATCAAGCATTGCTGCAGCATATCTCATGTTGTATTAGGCACATCTCAGATATGTATCTCTGTAGACAGAGGACAACAGAGAGGGCAATAATTAACCATACTACACACTGTATATGTCTTCTGATAATGAGTGCATCAGCACTGGAGATAAGACTTAAGGCTGTCGACCTTGATCCCAGAATAAAAATCATTGTCTTGGGGGCATTAACCCTCAGCTTATAACGTCAAGTTGCAGCATGCCAGCACCAGCTCCCAACCCCTACAACACTACCCCCCTACACCAACACCTAACACCCTCAGCCACACTCGTCACTAGGGGGAGAGGGAAATAATTACCGGGGGAAAAAGGCGTAATAGTAATGGTGAGCGGCGAATGGCTTTGTTACGGCAGCGTTGGTGGCCATCATCTGGCCTCCCACCCCTACAATACCCGGCCCTCTACCTCCAGACACCACCTGCCTGCACCCACAGCCTCAGCGTAGCCGCCACAGCACCCACCATGCCTACAGCCACAGCAGGAAGCCAGCAGGAGACGCAGAGATGCCTGCGCACCTCCACCGACGCCACCTTGAACTCCCTCTCCCTAAACCCGTCATCTTATTTCCCTCTCCTGCGGCGGCTCCTCCTCCTCCTCCTGCCATCCGCCCACGCCCGCCCACACACGCCCACCACACTACTGGCTACAACTGGTGGCGGGTATCCTTGCCTGTTACAGACGAGATGGTTATATATGTGAGGGAGACGCTAGTCGTCGCTGACGCTGACATCCATACGTTTAATAGCACAGTGTTGCCAGCGGTGGCCTCCTCCTGCCGCAGTGCTGCCACCGCCCTCTAGCGCCTCCTGCTACACCCACTAATATATCCTCATAAATGCCTTATAAATTTATACATGATAGTCGGCACTATATATTATTCAGCATCCGATCACATAAGGAATCACAGACTCAACTAGACAATCATACTCGAATTAATTGTAGAATTTAAAAATAAAATAAAATCAGACATTGTTTTCACTTCTTTATTAACTGGTAAAACAATATTTGTTTTTAAAAAATTACACCAACTAAATACACTTCTATAACATATAAAACTGTATAATGTATAAATGTTGATCTATTCCCTATTTTGGGGATGTGATGCCAATGAGCAATTTTGGGAACGTATGGAAGAATGAATATCGTTGCCTCCAAGCCAAATATTACAAGTAAACCTCCTTCACTTATACAGAAATTATTTCGTAGCAGTTATTGATACCGCCTTTGTGTGACGGTATGGAGGCAGTGTTGGGGGGGAGTACAAGAGGAGGGAGGAGGCTGGGAACCCGGAACAGCCTGCTGCTGCTCCGCCATTGTGAGTTATGGCCCCCTAGGAATATATACGATTTGTGTATGGTAGGAAAACGTGGACGTGAGTCTTAAACCACACTAACACATCACGCCATTTCCAGTTTCGTTCATTTTCAGAGACATTTGTATACATGGGAACTATCTAGAGCATAAAACTACAAAATTATAAGAGAAGTTTATATAAAAGGAACTTACAATACTGTATATAAGTTTATATAACATAATAATACAGTTAGGTTCGTTGTCTTTTTTTTTTTTGAGATATATACAAGAGTTGTTACATTCTTGTACAGCCACTAGTACGCGTAGCGTTTCGGGCAGGTCCCTGGAATACGATCCCCGCCGCGAAGAATCGTTTTTTCATCCAAGTACACATTTTACTGTTGCGTTAAACAGAGGCTACAGTTAAGGAATTGCGCCCAGTAAATCCTCCCCGGCCAGGATACGAACCCATGACATAGCGCTCGCGAAACGCCAGGCGAGTGTCTTACCACTACACCACGGAGACTGCTGGCTGTCGACTCATGATCGAGAGTCCCGGGTGGGACAGAAATTATTGGGTGAGTTTCCCATCACCTCACGCACCTGTTCACTTAGCAGTAAACTCAGCTGTCAGGTTCCCCCCCCCCCTGACGGCTGAGTGGACAGCGCTCGGGCTTTGTAGTCCTAAAGGTCCGGGTTCGATCCCTGGCGGAGGCGGAAACAAATGGTCAGAGTTTCTTTCACCCTGATCACACTTCTTTCGCCCCTGTTCACCTAGCAGTAAATAGGTACCTGGAGTTAGACAGCTGCTACGGGCTGTTTCATGGGGATTTGTATGTGTGAAAATTAGGATTAAGGACTGGCCCGAAAAGCTATGCGTGCTAGTGACTGTACAAGATTGAAAGAATATATATATATATATATATATATATATATATATATATATATATATATATATATATATATATATATATATATATATATATATAGGGGGGTACCACCTCTGGTGCAATTATAGGGACCCACAGCCTCAGAGAAGGGAACACAGAGCATTCAGGGAAAAACTTGCCATTTAACTCTGAATACATGAGGGTGTTCGCTTCTCCTACCACCCCCCTTTTTATGGTGTACACTTTATTAAGCAAGGTTATACAGTTACATATCTGATTGTATACAAAAATGAGCATTAAGAGGACACAAATATATATATATATATATATATATATATATATATATATATATATATATATATATATATATATATATATATATATAAATGATAGGTACCCAGGAGTTAGCTTCGTGTGGGGCTGCATTCTGGACGAAGTCAGTAATTCGACCAAAAGGGGGGGGGAAGGATCTCGATACAAGCCTAACTTGTATGAACACACGCTGGCAGCCTGTCCCCCCTACAATGATTTATTATTATCATTAGTGTAATTATATCGAGACCCCCCCCCCCTCCCAAGGTTTAACTCAACATTTGCTACAATGTACCTCTCAATACTTTTATGAGTTAGATTAAGGACCTGCCTGAAACGCTATGCATGTTTTATTTACTTAGGGCAGATGGAATGCCACGAACAAAAAAATGAAACAAATTAAAATAAAACTGCTATGTTGATTTTTTCACGGTGTGGGAAATGCAGGATAAAACAAAAATGAAGCATTTGAATACTTTAATATGAAAAATTAAATCAAAATAATTCCTTAAAAACTTGACTTACAGGGTGCAAAACAATCAAAACAAAACAGACAATTTAACGTTACGTTAGAGAACATGAAATAAATGTTGTTGAAAATACTGTATTAGATTGTGCTTTGCATAATAGTGGCTTTAGGCATTGTATGTATGTATTCCAGGCTGCGTAGATCTACCACCACGCAAGGTAGTGTGAGGGTAGGTCCAGCAGGTAGAGCACTAGAGTATTCTGCTGCTGGTGGATTGATTGATTGATGAAGATTAAGCCACCCAAAAGGTGGCACGGGCATGAATTGCCCGTAAGTGGTGGCCCTTTTGAGCCATTACCAGTATCAATAGATGATACTGGAGATCTGTGGAGGTGCGACTGCACCCTACGGAGAGGTCGTGACCTCTGCTGGTGGTAGATTGATTGGTGAAGATTAAGCCACCCAAAAGATGGCACGGGCATGAATAGCCCGTAAGTGGTGGCCTTTTTGAGCCATTACCAGTATCAATAGATGATACTGGAGATCTGTGGAGGTGCGACTGCACCCTGCGTGACGGGAGTTGTCTCCCGTGGCTGGTAGTAGTGATTGATAAAGATTAAGCCACCCAAGAGGTGGCACGGGCATGAATAGCCCGTAAGTGGTACAATTTTTTTCAGTAATTCTTTTCATTATTCTGAGGTTGCATTTAATCATCAAGCTGTTATCGCGGGGGAGGATACTGCTTCACAGTCTTTATGAGGGTGTCAAGCTGCTGGACACCTTTGTTGGCCAGGAGAGTGGCTGTGTTGATGGCTTCAGGGTGGCCACTGCAAGATTCAGGAACTCTTAAAGCTCTTCTAAGGTCGTTGGTTGCTTCACATTCCAGAAGATAGTGAAGTAATGGCTTTTCTGTGACAGTTTGGCAGAAGATGCACTCTCTCTGTCGGGGTTCGCCAATTTCCCAGTTGCATCTGTAACCTAGACGTAGTCTATATACCCTAACTGCTATTTCCCTGTGGATTCCTTTTGGGATATTTATCCTTTCTAATTTGGTTGCCTAAAGATACCATGTTGCAGAGGGGCGAACCTTCAGCTATTCTCTGGTGTAGGTAGGCTTGGTTGAGGTGTGAGAGCTTTTTGGTGACGCTACGCGTACTAGTTGCTGTAAAGAATGTAACAACTCTTGTACATAACTACTACTAAAACACCAAAACAAAACCAATTGAATTAACTATCGTAATATAAATTGCGGACTGTTAAAATAAAAAAAAATAAAAAGGGGTGCAGAGAGACATTGGCAGAAAATAGCAAATATAAAATTTGGTAAACAAACAGCATTGTTTAAAATATCAAGACATGGTTTGACATTTAAGGGGTGAGGTAAGTTACATGGAGTTTATTAGCGTGGTACGGTGGGTTTTTTATCCTCTAACTGTGTTGGGTGTGATCGATACCAAGTCGTTTAACATGATTGGACAGGTGTTCATTTCCACATCTGGTGTCACCCGTTGATTTTTCGTAGGCGAGCATTTCTAGTTTGAGCCTTGAAATGCGTACGCTTTCGGAATATCAAATATAACGATATATGTCTTCTGATGATTGGACGTCCTCATGTCGAAGGGTCTGTCTGTTTCAATAAGTACTTCACCTTCAAGTGCCGTTTTTGCGTCGAACACGCGTCAGTAATTGGCAATATCACAGTGTCATCTGTAGCCTCTGTTTCCAACGCTGCTGGGGGCCAGGCAGGTCTACTGAATGGGTCAGTTTGTGAAACGCAGATTGGTTTTTGACGCAGGTTGTTGACTCAGCACACCTAGAAGGTAAGGGACGGACGACCGTTTCGTCCGCTCCTGGGTCATTCCATTCGTCAAGTCTCTTGTCTTGAATTGGGTAACTAAGCGATGTGTACGATCGGTCGTATTTTTTCGTCGACAGTATTTAGGATTACAGACCGTGTTGGGTAGACGCTAAGCGTTGCTACGGTCCTTTAAAGAATGTAACAACTCTTGATAGTATATAATTGTCACGGTAATCTCCCGTTTGGAATGTAGATTAGGCCTTGTTCCATGCATCACCTATTCTCCACAATCATTATTACATTTCTCAACGGTTCATGCCATATTCAAGATTACAGCAAACATGGCCCAAAGGTCTAGAGTACAGCTCTACTCCCCCCCCCCCTCCCATAACTCTCTACATACCCATGACTCCTCAGTACAATCGCCGGGGCCACAAGCTCACGCCCGCACGGCCGGGACAAGCACTTCTGCTAGTTTACGTCTCTGCCACACCAGCGATCACTTCACATTGGTCAAGTACCCATATAAATAAAGAGGCCGGCCACCACAAGCTCGTCATCCAGTGATAGATTAAACAATTCAACCCAGCCTAGAGAACAAAAAACACATCATCACAC
>WNGS01092210.1:14164948-14185981 GCA_020271785.1 Procambarus virginalis
CTTAGTGAGACAAGCGAGCAGTTGAGCCACAACCTGGTCCTAGTGGTCATGCCTAGCAAGACGTAGGAGAGAGGAGTACCCCAGACATGGTACATCGGTGCTTGATATTACCTAATGTAAGTGAGGACTCCCCCTCCCAAACACTAACACTTCTCCTCACCATTCTCCATACCCAAGGCCTCAATAAAGGTATGGTACCTGTACAGTATAGCAACAAAAATATGAGTAGCATTCTGTATAAAATGTATTTGAAGTACTAATTTTTGGGTATGGAGCACGATTCATTAATTTACAAGTTATTCTTATGGGAAATTCGTTTTCGTAACCTGTCTATAGACACTTGTTTTTCCCTACATCTTAATACTTGTCTGTAGTGAGACATCACATCTCTTTGGTTTTCCTCTATCATCATCCTCACAACTATTTTCTTAGGTTGAACTTTACCACTGACTTTCTTGGGACCCATGGCATGATATATAATAAGAACTTTTATGTTTAGAAACCAAAAACGCAGAAAAACAATGAAATTCTTTACAAAGAAATCAAGCGCGGTTGTCACTAGGTGGGAGACACTGATAAACACTGAGCATGCCTTGCCCGCGCTGCGCTCAGCAGAACCATGTGCTCGCTCAACCCATACAAGTATCAACAGACTTGGAACGAATGTGCCACTATGCTGTCCTTGGATTTCATTACCACATCCATCAGAATAGCTTGGTGTTTGTCAACTGTGCATGAAAATGTACACACAAAATAATATTTATATATATAGTGTGCACACAGTAATAATACCAAATATAGAATGCTGTATTGTTCTAACCAAATAATATAAATGCATCTTAGTGACAATATATTTGAGCATTGCATGTTTCACACATTTTATTATATCAAATTTCTCGAAAGACACACTATTGAATAACATTACTACAAAAAACGGAGAAATACTAATCAGAAACATTAAAATAAATAGTAAATAAAGAAAAAATATATTTGCAGCAACTCCTGCCTGACGGCTGGCTTGTGGTGACCACCCCGGGGGTACTGCTCGATGGGCGCACATGAATCATGATGTCTTCGCAAGACTTTCAGGCTTCACCGTGGCCATAGTAAGATGCATACAATTTTGTCTACCCCCCTTCCCCCAGATCAAAGAATGCATTTTAACAATATTACTTTTTTTCATATGCACTTGGGTGTTGCATGATATAATAAGTGGTGCAGCCTAATGGTTAATAAGTAATGATAAAACCCACTTACAGTACTGTAATTATGAAGAGAGAGATGAATGTTAAAATCACTTCTGTCTATGGTTTTCCTTCATGAGCCACTTAACAATAAAATACTGTAGTAATTACCCAAAGAAAATCTAATTCATGAGTAGGAGACTTATACTTCATGGAGGTGGTGCCAGCTAAAGTCCTCAGGTTTTAATAAGGTCATTCAATTCTTGGTGTACCATCTCCAAGTAGTGTTTCATCAACTCCAGTGGTGGCAGTGGTGAGTGCTAGATGTACATAAAGAGTTCCGTGATAGAACACTGGAGTTTTCTTATAAATGGTAGCAGCGGTGTTCTAGGCATTATACTCATATTAATGAGCAACTTCCACTGTTCATGTAACTCCTATACATTTATACTATACAACTCTTACATCGTAGGTCAAACTGCATTCCAATTCAGATATTTTATAATACCGTATTCCAAAGTCTCTACAGATTTTCACAGAAGGTTCCTATCTAGCTTTTAAAGTTTGAATTTACCTTAAGATATTTCAAATGTAAACACCAAGGTTTCTATAAAAACCTAATGAATGTTCAGCCTATTATCTCTACAAATTAACTACATCCAGCTCCAAGTAAACTTTCATCTCACTCAAGTTAACATCCAGCTTCAAGTAAGCTTTCATCTCACTCAAGTTAACACCCAGCTTCAAGTAAGCTTTCATCTCACCCAAGTTAAACACCCAGGTCCAAGTAAACTTTCATTTCACCCAAGTTAACATCCAGCTTCAAGTAAGCTTTCATCTCACCCAAGTTAACATCCAGCTCTAAGTAAACTTTCACCTCACCCAAGTTAACACCAAGCTCTAAGTAAACTTTCATCTCACCCAAGTGAACCTTCAACCTACATATTGTTTGCTGTGCTGGTGCAGATAATTCACACAAGTTCTATTGCTTACGCCATACCAAATACAAGTTTGCCGTCTGATGCATAAATACAGTACTCAAACTGTGGTCATTCTTGCGATACTTCCACAATGAAAATAAGCAAATTCCAAAAATATCATCCACTAGAGCCCAATTTTGGCTAAACACAATTTATGTTGCAAAATTCTGAGACAATAACTGCTTCCACATTTATCTAAATAATGTACAGTACTCTCATAGCTTCATTAATAAACCAATCTCTTTAAACTGTTCTTAATTAAGTATTTCCAAAGTCTTGTACACACCAAAACAATTGGTTTAAATCTTAAGAATGAAGAGAAGTTTGATGTTTACAAGACCGCACTGTATATTTATTTTTAGTTTTTCTGAAACATACAGTACTTTATGAGGATATGTTGTATTAGTTCTGCTTAACCTTAAGTGTATTGTAGTACAGTACAACCTCGATTCGGTGCACCATATCGGTCCAATGTGCATATACATTGTATATGTATATACAATATATATATATATATGTATACAGTATACAATATATAGTCTCTCCTCGTAACTCTTGTTTTTCAGTTCCGGAAGCCATTTTGTAGCATGCCGTTACATCTTTTCTGATTTATTTATGTGCTTTTTGAGAATTGGGCACCATACAACTGCTGCATATTCCAAATTGGGTCTCACAAAAGTCATGAACAGTTTCTTTAGTATTTCACCATCCATATAATTAAAAGCATCTTATTATATACTAACATGATAATATACATCATATTTTCATGTATAACATGAATATATATTCATGTTATATATTCATATGCATGAATATATAACTGCATATATATATATAGTTATATATTAACGCATATGAATATACAGTATATTCAAGTGTTTAACAGCATGCTACAAAATGGCTTCTGGAACTGAAAAACAAGAATTACAAGAAGATACTGAAGGCATTAAACATGCCAAAACTAGAAGATAGAAGAGAAGTGATATGATCACCACATACAAAATACTAACAGGAATAGACCAAACTGACAAAGAGGAATTCCTGAAACCAGCAACTTCATGCGCAAGAGAGGACAGATTCAGCTAAAAAACAGATGTGCTGAAAAAATAAAAAAAAAAAAATTGTTTAGCAAACAGAGTGGTAGATGGTTGGAACAAACTAAGTGAGAAGGTTGTTGACCAGACCACACACTAGAAGGTGAAGGGACGACGACGTTTCGGTCCGTCCTGGACCATTCTCAAGTCTTAAGTGAGAAGGTGGTGGAGGCCAAAACTATGAGTAGTTTGAATGTGTTATATGACAAAGAGTACTTGGAAGACAGGACACCACGAGCATAGCTCTCATCCCATAACTACACTTAGGTAATTACTAATTTGAAAACTGACCACACTGTCCTTGACCTTGAAAGGAAAATGATATACTGTATAAAGTACAGTACAGTACTTTTTTTTTTTTTTGCAGATTCTTACCATGAAGCTTACTATATACGCGTGTCTGTGCCTATACTTGGGTTTCTATGTGTAACCATCATTCACATTACTTCTTTTTAAAAGATATTTAAAAAGTATCAAAGAAATTCTAATTTTCCCTATGATTCAGCACGGTACAATGTACAATGCTATCTTGAGCCGCCTCCTCATGGCACCATATATTGTACTGAAAACAAACAAGATAGATTAAAAGCCAACAAGCTGTTTGCACCATTTCTATGTGTGCATTATCTTTTTAACCCCTGCACTGCACACCTGTTTTGGGCAAAAGCTTCATAGTGCAATTGTTAAGAACATATTTTTGTTGTTTTTATAAATGTTCAGGTAAAGTTAATGTCAAAATGTTTCCAAACTCAACTATTTTCGTTTTAAAACATAGCGATGAAAACATTAAAAATAGCCTAATTAAAAAAACACAGACAACTCTCAAAACAGCATTTGTCGTTTGGCATAGTGCAGTGGTTAATAGAATAATTGCCATTATAAATTTGTCAAGAAGTTGAACTTTTATTTTCTTCTACAAAAATTAACCAATTTTAGGCTTCTAATTTTTAGACTTATATACTGTATAGCCAAATGCTCGCCATTACAACCCTATGTAGGGAGAGAGACTCACCAACCCACACAACCCTTCCCTCCACACAACCTTTCACTAACCATTTTCTCACATAATCCTTCACTCATCTTTCCTTACCATTAATTGATTCCTGTGCACAGTTTTTCTGCAACTACTTCACACAATCACTGCTCTTTTTAATCAGTAACTGTATTTGGTAGCATTCAACTACTAAATCACCATTCAAACTTATCAATTTATAAACAATTATTGAAGTATTATAGAAAAAATACAAATTTCAGTAACAAACCTTTCCTTTTATTATAACAAATTTCCTAGTAAACACACATTGTTAATGACGATCATCATCATTCCTTCATAAGATACTTCAATACATTTCAGAAAATGAGCAAAAGTTTTATATTTATTGTATATATAACTGATAGTCAGTAAGGATTGGAGACATCCCCTAAAACATTAAAATAATATTAATTAAAAACTCTAAAAGCTTAATGGAGAAACAAGTATGTAATGGACTAATATATTAAATTGAATAAAACTTCAGTAGTGAGCACTGCAACTGACTTAAATTAACAGTAGATAGCGCAAATATTCTTTCCACTGTCATTTACCTAAAAATACATAAAAAAAGTATCCTTCGGAAACCATTTTTTTTTTTTTGAGAAATAACTAACGATCAGACTTCACAAGAATATCTTTCAATTTAAAGAACATTGTCAAGAATAAATATTTTTTTTTATTTGCAACAAATTTATGAGTTAACTCTATGCCTGGTTCTTTCATGATTACGTAATACATCCTTGCGGTTGCTGCGAAATGAGCATAGAGTGCAGGCGAAAGGCCTTTCCCCCGTATGAGTCCGCACATGGCGCGCGAAGTCCCGAGAAGTCTTGAAGGTGGCTCGCCAGCAGTATGGGCAGGTCAGTACTCGTGATCTACCATCTTTCCCAGAGACTGTTGCGTGTGCCTCCACCTCCAACTCCTACGGACGAGTAGGGACAATTTTGACCAAGCTATACTTAGAATGACAACCCCCAACTAAAAACTATAAACCTAAAGCGTGTGAAATTCAGTTGATTTACAACTTAATTTGGTTATATTTTAAATTTAAGCAAAAAAGTAATCAAAGCACTTAAAAAAGTTAAAGTTGGCTGAATCTCACTTAACAAAACTAATAACAACTAAAAGAAATAAAAATGTAATTAAATAACAGTTCAGAAGTGTAACATCACTCTGCACCTTTGAGCAAACTCAAACATAAACCAATCACCACTCTTACCTCCTCTTTTCCCAGGCTTAGGACAAAGCTTATCTAATTTCATGAAATAAAATTATAACAAATACTTGGGGTTAAGCAAAACCTACATTAGTTTGTGTTTGGCTTCAGTATCAGAGTACAGAACATACTATGTTCAGAGTGATCCACAAATCACACAAAGAACTAAGACAAACAGAACTTGATCCTGAATCCTAAATTAAGGACTTTTGAGAAACTGAGGCCCCTTATAACTATATTCCAGGTGACCTTCTAAATCTAGCTTACTATAAATGAATATTAACACCTTTAATTGTACTTCTTCATGCTTAAAAGGGAGGCACAATCTAATACAAATCAAGTCAAGTAACAATGACTAGTAATTGTCCAGCTTGTGTGTTTAAGGTAACTCAACCCAAACATATCATTTGTTATAATCCCTCCTAATCACCTTGTGAAATGTGCTACACACAATTTTCTCTGGTTATCTATGTTGAAAATGTACAAACCTAACACTTCTAGATATCATCCAAATTTATAAATGCAAAAATAATACTGTACTGTAATAACAAAATTTGTTTATTCCATACTTTTGGGGAAGTTTTATTTTTTTGTAAGTCATCAATGATTTACTTGGCCAAGATCCTTATTAATCATGACATACAAATTTTTTGTATCTAGATCTAGCAACTTCAACAAGGTCTAGCTGATATTTGTTAGCTTATTATTTACAAGGCTTAGAATCATTCATTTATTAGCATTAATTTGCATCTGCCACTCTTTTTGTACATTTCAAGTCACAGCATTCTTTTAATAACTTTTTACTGTTAAGACTATTTTTTACCCTATTATTCACAACAAATTTTGTAATGATGGTCTTCAACCCTATATATATCCTGTGTCTAAATTGTCTTCATGCGTTTCTGAATGAGAATTTTTCTATCATATTCAATAAGATGGTTTATAATGTAATATTTATAACTTACAACTTCTTCAAAAGCACCAGAAAATAAAGAGTAAATTTATTAAACATGACTAGCTCTAAGTAAAGCCATGCCGAGAAGTCTTTATTAATCTGTACTTTGTAAGATGTTTCTGGATGCCATTTGTGACTATCAATTGAAGCAGCTCTCAGACAATACTGTACATATCAATCTAGTTATCTGATACTGTAGTTCAATGCAAGGAATCTATTCGCATTCTTAAACATTGGCACCTCACTCACAACCCTCCACGAATTCATTCCAAATCTTATTACAGTATGTAAAAACAGAACATTATCACTGATAAATTTCTTAAGCTGTTTAAGAGTTATGTATTACTCAAACAGAAAATGCTGTTTAGCCATTTGCTTGATCATAATGCTGAAACACATGGCACAGTGAGGCCAGGCAAACAGAAAATGACTGGCTTCGAGAGGAATTACAGAGCAGTGACTGCCAGCTAAGGCAAACTGTCAAAATTCTAGTGATGAAATGGAAAAACAAGATGCACCCTTGATAAAGTTTCACACTGTTGAGATGGCTGACAGTGTGAAGGGAACCTCAGGACGAAATAAAGAATCAGTAAGCCAAAAGCCGTGTATGACTATAACAAATACTGTATACACTTCTTTGACAAGAGTGTTATGAGTAGGTTTGGTTGGATCTGCATGCAGGTATGTAAAATGGAACAAGAATCGTGTTCCTCTGGTATGACCAACTGAAAATATATAACAAATACTGTATGGTGAAAACAAGGTAAAACATTTATACAAAGGTTTAACCCTTAACATGCTCGGGGTCTAATATCCTGCCATCCGCACAGGCGCATGTCATTTTGAAAAAAAAAAAAATTATTTTTTCTTCCTAACCTGTTAATTTGTGTTCACTGATCACGGGAAAAATTGCAGTTCTGCAACTAGTCATAGCGATATATTTAATATATTGGAGGCTTTTTCTTGCATCAGTTAATTCCTGGTGTCAACTGCTTGTATCGTGTGGCTCCATGCTGTGCTTTCATCACAGCACCCACCAGAACTACTTATTGGTTTGTTATGGTGTATAAAAATGTTGATGGATATATATATGTGTGTGTATAGTATTCAGTAGTGTAATAAGAGCAAAAACAGTGTTTTATTGCTCAAAGAATATAATATACAGTACATGTCACCAAATATGCACACCATACATTTCAGCATAGCAATGCAGGTGATGAGTCACAATAACATGGCTAAAGTAAGTTGACCAGACCACACACTAGAAGGTGAAGGGACGACGACGTTTCGGTCCGTCCTGGACCATTCTCAAGTCGACAATCGACTTGAGAATGGTCCAGGTAGTTGTATGTAACAGTAGTTGTATGTAACAGGTGTATGTGGTGTAATAACAGCAAATGCATGGATTTATTATACTGTACAAAGAATGTGTCTATGTATGAGCACCATACTTTTTTAGCATAGCAATGTTTCACATTTAACTACAGTATATACATTTATCAAATTACACACTATTGAATAACATTACTGCAAAAATATATAAAAATCTTATAGAGACAATGACATAATTATGTAAGAATACATTTGCAGCAACCACTGTCACATGTCAGGGTTGAGAGATACTGGAGTTGGCGACTGCTCTTTCAGCACCTGAATACTGTACAGTAATACAGTATGTCACATACAACATAACCCCCCCCCCCAATGACCAGGGAATGCATTTAACAATATTAGAATAAACAAAAATTTGGGGTGGGAGAATAATTTTTTCAGCACACTGTGAACGTGTCATATTAAACAACAGCACAGTGCAGTGGTCGAGGAAATACAGTGGCCCCTCGATTAACAAATTTAATCCATTCCGGCACCGAGCTCGTCACGTGAAACGCTCGTCTTGCGAAACAACAACGCTGTCGTCGGAGGCGTCCGAGAACCAGCGGAAACGCTAGGAAGCACATGTGGTTTGCTAGGTAATCGAGCGAAAGCTTGTCAATCGAGACAAATTTTCTACAAGTGGCTAGCTCGTAATTGGAGTCGCTCGTGACTCGAGGTTCCACTACAGTATAGTTAAATGACACCATGTGTGCATAGCAGAATTATTTTCAGCTGAACCACTATGAACTATACTGTGCCTCTGACTGTTTAGCTGCATTATGAGCATCGTTACTGAACACAGGAAGCAGAAGAGTAAATTGTTGTCTGTAGTGTGTCCCACACTACAAGGATTGTGGTGTGGCTCTGTATATAATGGACTGTTTTAAAGATTACAAACCACTGCACAAGCCCTCAAGACAATACAAATGTGGTATCAGGTACATATTAGCTCGTATAGTTGTGCCATATTATTAGAACAAAAGAATTAATAATAATAGCAAATATGGTATAGAAAAATAAGGATAAAATTACAAGACAGTAGAGTACTGTCTTATGCAAATACTGCAAAATACAACTGTTAGGTAAACTGTAGTCCAATTATCACTGGTAGCACTAATGCTTTTATTGGGCACACACACATGATACTGTATTTAAGTCTTTTAGAAACCCAGTAAAATAAAAACAAATTAAGATATACCTCGCTGGCATCGCACAACATCACTTGTCACCCCGCTATGCAGCACCAAGTGCTTCCATGCACAACCATAGCCAAACCATGATAAATACAATATTTATTTTGAAAATAAATGCATGTTGCATGCTTGTCAACAATATAGAAGATTTCTTTCTTTTTCATATGGGTGAGAGAGGGAGGGGGACTTCTAGCCATGATAACTATTGCCTATACTGTAACCAAGCGATTATCCGGGATTTGAACATCCGGAAAACGCCCTTATACGGCCAAAATCGTGTACGGATAAAGTTCTCAATATCGGCCAAAATGGCCATGGGAGCCGGATAAAAATTCGGCCGTACCATATTAATCCCATCTGCCTGTGGCTCTAGACGCATGGTGGAGGAGGGGGTGCAGTGGGTGGGTGGTGTCGGGAGGGTGGGAGGGGAGCATCGGGAGGGACCACCTGGGTAAAGGAATTACCATTAATTTTAGAACAATTAATCACAGCCAAAAACAAATGAAATAAGTACTAGTAATTATGTAATAACAAATAAATAAGTTTCCTAAAAGCAATGTGCACAGGCTGAAGTTTCCTTCAAAAATATTATGAGTTTTTTCCTCCTGGCGGCATACGTAACGTGCTATAGCTGCCCCAAGTGGACCCGTCCAACACTGGTCAACCCATGTGCTCCCGTCCCTCGTGTTATGCCACAGTGCTGCGTCATTAGTGAAATATTTTTTTAAATAACTTTTTTATTTTCATAGTAACTTTAAACACTTTTGGCCAAGACTATGTCTGGTAGCAGCATCAATCGTTCTGGAGGTGTTAAGAGGAAGAATGTTGTCCTAGCAATTAATGACAAGTTACGTGTTGTTCAACCAGTGAGGCGTCACAGGCAGCCAAATGCCATCAACAAGTGAGGCTTCCCAGGCAAGCCAAGCGCCTTCAACAAGTGAGGCCTCACAGGCAACCCAAATGCCTTCAACAAGTCAGGCTTCAGCAGCTGGCAGTCAAAACTAACTTTACTTAATGAACTGTACAGTAATTTTAAGTGTTAATTTTAGTGTTGTGTTAGTATAGGTTACGTAAATTGTTAAGAATTCTTAACTTCAAGATGTGTGGCATCAATCAAGAAGACGAACACCAACAAGGTAAGTTGAGGTTTCTAGTTGAATATTTAATAATTATATGTGGCAAGGCAATTCAAATTATGTTGTTTGTAGTATAAAAATAGTTGGAAATGGTCACTTTTGGACTCGTAGGTGAAAAAGTACCATTATCCGAAAAATGTGATAATTCAGCTGGGGGCCCTTCCCATATAGTCCGGATGATTGAGTGGAGACAGTATAAGATATCTTTCATCAAATCTATGAACTAACATTTTCTTGATTTGATGGGTATAGCATTTTACAATCAGAGCTTTAAAAAAAAAACTCATTAAAAAAAAGATTAAAATGGCTGTGAAAACATGATAGCCGAAGCAAGTCAACCCTCTAGCATGATGCATTTGGGTATGATAAATTGTAAAGTATGCTTCAGCTTACAATGCTAGACATACAGGATAAAAAGTTTCATACCTGCATTGGAGTACAACTCCAACCTATAAAGTTCACAAGAATATAAATTGCCATTATATTGAAAAAACTGGTTATAATTTTTTTATTTTAAATGCACTTGATAAAACAATCAAATTTCACTTAGGAGACTCACTTCAACCCAATTTTATAGTAATCCTAGTACTTCACATTCTATTCACTATTACACCAAAATTATTATATTTTTATCCATTGACTTTGTTATGCCTATACTGGACAGGTTTTTTCTCTTCGATACTTAAATCCCTCTATCTTAACTCCCATTGGAACAAAACTTTCATGGTGGTGGCTGGGAATAAAACAAATAAATTAATGTCACTAAACTGACTTCAATCGCTATCAATCGAATATCATAAAAAATGATGCCTTAACACCCAAGTTAACACACACAACATTGTGAACACCTGCTCCAGCAGAACCTGGTCCTCGGGAAGATGAGCTCAAATTCTGTTTCACATGTACAACAGTATGAAGATCAGCAGCAACAGAAAATAACAAGATATGGCATTATGCAAGTTGTGTATTCACTGTACAGTACTGTACAGTAATAGAGCAGAATATTTAAAATCAATTGTTTTGTTGGGGTTTTAATATTAAAACTGCACCATTTGCAATTTAAACAGGTATTGGTATCCAAATATATGTAAAAAATGTACTAATAAAATCACTTTTGAGGCCAAAAATATAAAGGAAAATGGGAATGTACTGGAAGGCATCCAAATGAATCTTTATGTTCGATAACATTTCCACCAAGTACTGTAGATATTTTGACCATCGAATCCCAACACACTTTTCGCAAAGAATGAAAAATATCAGAATGCAGTACAGTAACATACTAGATCTGATAACCACACAATTATAAATTTAAATTCTATTAGATGATACAATCGAGTCTTAGTAAAGTTCTAGTAAGTACAGTAGAACCTCAAGTGACGATATGCTCGCCTCAAATGGCGAGCATTTTGGTAACAATTGCCCAGATCGCCGACAATTTGTCTCGTATGGCGATCGCTTGTTTGTATGATGACAAGACACATGGTGGGGTCGCGCTGCATCTCGCACATTCTCGGACGCCTCCACCGATGCAAATAAATCATGTTGTTTTGTTTAGAGATGCTAATGATGCTGGGATATAAAGGGGTGACTGCTGAGATGTGCAAAGCAATGACTTTTTTGCAGAAAAGAGAAATTAAATTTTTTGAAATACAATAAATGTCAAAAAGTTCGTTAGGTGTTCGGCAGGTAGGCTGATCCATGTTTCTATTAAAAAAAAAAACGAAAATAATAAAAAGTTGAAGCAATCTGAAAAACGGACAAATGCCATAAAGTTTCGTTCAGTGTTGTCAGGTAGGCTGCTCTGTTATTGAGATGTAAATGAAAAATACAAAACAAATGGAAACACATTTGAAACAGATAGATTGTCATAATAGAGCAGCCTACCCGACAACACTGAACAACCTTTATGGCATTTGTCCGTTTTTCAAATTGTTTCAACTGTTTTTTTTATTTTTTATTATTTCTTTTATTAAAGAACATGAAGCAGCCTACCTGCCGAACACCGAAGGAATCTTTTGCTATAAGACAAATGAGATAAAAATATTGAANAAAAGCCTTCATTCAGCTTAGCATACAAGCCTTTATCCTGCTTAGCATGAAGAGCCTTCATTAATCCAGCTTGGCATGAAAAGTTTTCATCTGGCTTGCTATGGAAGCCTCCATCCAGCTTGATATACATGTTCCGGTTCTGCTCGTGTCAAAAACCTTCATTTGGTGTGACATGAAAAGCTTTCATTCAACCTGGCATGGAATGCTTCATTAGGTTGCATGAATACCTTCATTCAGCTTGGCATGAAAAGCCTTCTTTCAATTTGACATGATTAGCTTTAAATTCAGCTTGCCATGGCTTGATAAAGCCTTCAGTTTATCATGGTACTTCACATAAAATGGAAGGAACCTTTAAATTATCACGAAGACAAAAATTGCATTTTATTGAAAGTAGCACTGAAAGTGACCTTGATATCTAGGTATGGTAATGAAGTTTTGCCACTTGGGGGAAATCTTGCATGGTGTTAAATCTAAGAGGTGCAGGATTAAAGATTCTACTTTCAGAGGAAAAATGCTAAATAGTACTTGGAGAAGTCACTCTAAATGGAAACAATCTCCAAACAAATAATATATGAGCATTTTTGGCAATTGTATGACTAAATCTGCACACAAATGTAAGCTATAATCAAGGCAAAAAGTATGTAGATAAACTGAAGTACTCGGCAAGATGTTGCACAACACTGATGTCTCACTAATAATTATACTACCTGGACTTGGCCAGGTATGGCTGCCCATTATAAAAAAAAACTTAAAACACTATACATGTTTACGTTTTATTTTTCATAGTTACTTCAAAATGATGTTTGTTTATGTGTGTCCTTAAGTTACCCTTCTGAGTTGACCGATAGGACAGTGAGCACAAGCAAAAGGCTTCTCCCCAGTATGAGTTCTCATGTGATTCAAGAGATTAGTTGAAGTAATGGTGAAATAGCTGCAGTAGATGCACTCAAATTTCTTGACATGGCTATTCCAGTTCCTGAAGTGAATGCATTTCTTGGTGTCACCATTACTACTCTTGTTGTCACCATTACTACTCTTGTTGTAACTACCGAAAGCACCCGGCCTTCTCCCGCGTGCCTTCCTCCTCATGCTGGCCCACACTCCCTGTTGGAGGATGCCCAGCTCTCAAAAAACTAATTCAAGCCATTTATAATAAAGAAAGAAAATATGACAAATTTCCATAGTGTTGGTCAATGAATTTGGAGTCCCTAACACAAAAGATTGTTAGTAGTTTTAATAAGACTTCCTTGATAATTATAACTGTATAAACTAAGAAGACCAATGTTAAAGAGTGGAGAATAAGATCAAACAAAAACCTAACCAGAACAAGAAATCTATGCCAAAGAAAAAACAGTAGAACAAGAGCTGTCCCATTATTAGTTAACACTCAAGTACATATATAAGCTTTTGATAATAAATCTAAACTACGACACTGCAACTAACAAAAGAGAAATGACAAATACTGATAACAGGAGCAGAACACAAGTCTATAATGAACATAATCATTATCAGGGCACAATTAATCACGAGATATACAGTATAAAGATACAAAATCTAAGAACTCAGTTTCTCAGCACTATGAAAAATACAACAGCAACATTTACTATAAGAATAATGTCACATTACTTAAAAAATAATGGTCATAGGATTAACAAGTAAAATAGACTAGATATAAAAGCACTATGGAAAAATACTGAAGGTGCTGGCTTCTACATAGCCGAGACAAAAAAAGCAGTGCTATCTACAATATTGTCAATATACAAAAATAAGTATCACGAAACACTGGTCACTTGTATGCGGAAAATCCACAGAGAAATGGGAAAGGAAGATGAATGTTTCGGCCGATGAAAGACGTTGTCAACGGCTTTCATTAGCCGAAACGTTCATCTTCCTTTCCCATTTCTCTGTGGATTTTCTGCCCATTATATATATACCCTGTATATATGTATATATATGTACATACATATATATATATATTATATATATTAATATATATATATATATATATATATATATATATATATATATATATATATATATATATTATATATATATATATATATATACATACATACATATATACAGGTATATATAAATGGGCATTTGTATATATACAATGGAAGGGAGTACCACCTCTGGCTGGAAGAAGGGGGATCCATAGCCCTCGGAGGAAATCACACATACGCATAATATTATATATATATATATATATTTTTTTAATCAATAATATATGAGGTACAACCTCTGGTTAGGTTTCTAGAGTCCCTCAGCCACGAAGAATAGGACATGTAGTACCCAAGGAACACTGTAAGGCTCCCATCTGCTTACATATTGTCTACTACCACCCCCAATATGTGTGTATGTCAAGTCTAATAGCCAGAACCACACTTCTTGGCCTAGTATGCAAGCTCCCATTTGTCTAACAGGCCAAATGATTTTCATTATTTTCAAATGTTTCTTTCTGTTTTTTTCTAACAATAAAAATTTATTATATTACAAACACGAATTACTGACTTGGTTATACTGTATTAGGTTAGGTTAGGTTTGATAAAATTTCTGTTAGTTTTAACTCAACAAAATTTTTAATCCAATATAATACAATGAAAAGCATTTCTCATTCCACGAGAAAAAAGTTAGAAAAATATATAATTTTAGGAAAACTTTGCTTGTTAGGCAACTTGTATGTATGTACTGGTAACTAATTCAGTCATTCATGTTCCTAATATAATAGATTATTATTGTTAGAAAACAACCTATCTGGAGAGAAATATATGAAAATAATGAAAATCATATGGTTTGTTAGGCAAATTGGACATTGCATAATAGGCCAAGTAGTGCAGTTCTGATGTGGTTCCAATCTATAAGAATAGAACTGATGAAGACATACTTAACTATAGATCTATATATGATCATCACTAGTAAAATTACTAGACAAAATTATTAAAATCCAATGGACACACTACTGTACCAGGAAAGTAATGGCATAACAACAGACTGTTTGGATTCTGAACGAGGTCTTGTGTAACAAATCTATTTAAGACTCCTTACTAGAACTACAGAAATACTGCAAGGGAATCTCAGGACAAATTATATATTCTTGAGCTTAGAAAAAGGTGTGAAAAAATCTTTGAGTGTCTCACACAAGAGAGACTTGTGAAAGGGTGATAGGTAGACTTTTAAATTAGATTTGAAATATTTGCAAATACAGGCAGTGATTGGTGAAATGTCACTTGCAGAGTTTTCAAATGTCATTTTTTTGCACCATAATTTGTGTTATTTATATACATGACTTACTAGAAGAAACAAAGAATAACACAAATATGTTTGCAGATGATGCAAATTACTAAGGAGAGTCGGATATGACTATTGCTTTCCAAAATGACCTAGATAAATAATTGAGTGAACAAAACATGGAAGATGGAATTCAACATAAATATTCCATAATTGGAATGTGAAATAGGGGAAACAAACCATACATAACTACAAATTATGTGAAAAGATATTAAAACTTCTGACAAGTACTGTAAAGAGATCTAGGAGTGGTTCTCGAAAGTAAGCTATAACCAGAAAAGCCACACAAAGGGCATTGTGTGAGGAGCCTATGCTATGCAAGCAAATTTCAGAACCACATTTAAATATATAAACGGAGAAATATTAAAGAAACTGCTCAACATTTGAGACAAAATTAGAATATACAGCAGAGGTGTGGTACTTATACATCAAGAAGCACATGAAGGAAGTGCATACCAAACCATCAGTAATTGAATGGATCATATGGCAAAGATTACTAAAAGATGAAGTGCCAAAAGTGTAGCTCTCATCCTGTAACTACACTTAGATAATTACTGTTCCACTGCATAAATGCCCCCACTCCAAAATACACATACCCGGTACATCTCTAATCACTTGTTTCTTTATTTTTATATCATTATTATTTTTTTATTAAGCAACTCTATCTCCCTCTTTCTCCTTAAGTTTTCAGCCATTTTGTGGTGTCTCAGATACAGATACCTTTGAATAGCAAAGCCCTACAGATTCAGTGGAATCAAACTGAATGATTCTGTTTACATCTTGTCTTTCACTACATCCAATCTCAAAACTATTCAATCTTTTCTTCAACAAATTCAGCTTTTATTATTATTGCAAATGGTGGAATATGCTTTTGTATATAGTATTTTGACAATGAGTTCCCTTAGAAAAGCATTCTTTTTATTCATAATATTCTTATGTTTTACTGCTGATGCCATTTCAGCCCATTAATAAAATTACCATTCTCGATGAGTAGGTATTCACTGTTGCATCAAATCTCACCCACTTACAGCCAGATTGAATTCCAACTATCTCATCCAGACTTGCATTGGACTGGGCTACACTCAGGTGTGACATAATTTTATACACATTTAATGAAAGAGTTATGCTTCCATGATGTGGTGATTGAAAAATAACAAAAATAGGCCCAAAAATAAAACATATCTTACAGAACATTAATCTCAACTTGGACTAAAGTTTTATAGATATTCCACACAAGGTTATGTATATAATTTTAAACACATCCAGTAAATAAAGGTTTATGTATACAATCATTGCAAGAAAAATATAAAATCACTATCATCTTTTCGAATCTTCCTCCAAAATGGTTGCTCATGCACCAGGAGCTTGTGGCTGCCACTGTCATATGGCAACTAAGATTATCTCCTGTAAGTGTAGTTACAAGATGAAGAGATACTAGTCGAGTTCTGTCTTTCCGGTACCTTTTTTCTTCCAGCAATGCTTATTAATTTCAAACATCACTGCCCCCCTCCCTCTCAATGAAATTTAATATGGTTCCAAAATCTGCCTATATGGCCCAATAACAATAGGGATCTTCTATGCACCGCCTTACACATTCTGTGAGGTCAAAGCTGATATGCAAATGTATCTCCAGACACTGGATAGACTAAAGTGCAAATTATAAGGGAATAGGGGGATACCTACCTAACCTAATGTCATAGTGTACTTAGTTTTCTCAATGAATAATGGTGATTCCAGCAAAATAATTTCCAAATACAGTAGTACGTATAAAATATAGAATACAGCGATTTACGATTATAATCCGTTCTAAGAGACGGATCATACACAAAAAATCTCAACGAAAACGAATTTCCCATAAGAAATAATGTAAATTAAATGAATCTGCTCCATACCCAAAATATTAACTTCAAAATACTTTTATACAGAATGCTACTCATATTTTTGTTGCTATACTGTACAGGTACCATACCTTTATTGAGGCCTTGTAGGTTATGGAAGATGGTGAGGAGAAGTGTTAGGGTTTGGGAGGGGAGTCTCCTTACATTATAATATCAAGCACCGATGACATGTCTGGGGTACTCTCTCTCCTACGTCTTGCAGGCATACCACTAGGACCAGGTTGTGGCTCACTGCTCGCTTGTCTCACTAAGAACCTGTCTATAGACACTTGTTTTTCCTACATCTTAATACTTGTCTGTAGTGAGACATCACATCTCTTTGGTTTTCCTCTATCATCATCCTCACAACTATTTTCTTAGGTTGAACTTTACCACTGACTTTCTTGGGACCCATATGATATATAATAAGAACTTTTATGTTTAGAAACCAAAAACGCAGAAAAACAATGAAATTCTTTACAAAGAAATCAAGCGCGGTTGTCACTAGGTGGGAGACACTGATAAACACTGAGCATGCCTTGCCCGCGCTGCGCTCAGCAGAACATGTGCTCGCTCAACCCATACAAGTATCAACAGACTTGGAACGAATTGTGCCACTATGCTGTCCTTGATTTCATTACCACATCCATCAGAATAGCTTGGTGTTTGTCAACTGTGCATGAAAATGTACACACAAAATAATATTTATATATAAAGTGTGCACACAGTATAATATACCAAATATAGAATGCTGTATTGTTCTAACCAATAATATAAATGCATCTTAGTGACAAATATATTTGAGCATTGCAATGTTTCACACATTTATTATATCAATTTCTCGAAAGACACACTATTGAATAACATTACTACAAAAAACGGAGAAATACTAATCAGAACATTAAAATAAATATGTAAATAAAGAAAAAATATATTTGCAGCAACTCCTGCTGACGGCTGGCTTGTGGTGACCACCCCGAGGTACTGCTCAATGGGCGCACATGAATCATGATGTCTTCGCAAGACTTTCAGGCTTCACCGTGGCCATAGTAAGATGCATACATTTTGTCTACCCCCCCTTCCCCCAGATCAAAGAATGCATTTTAACAATATTACTTTTTTCATATGCACTTGGGTGTTGCATGATATAATAAGTGGTGCAGCCTAATGGTTAATAAGTAATGATAAAACCACTTACAGTACTGTAATTATGAAGAGAGAGATGAATGTTAAAATCACTTCTGTCTATGGTTTTCCTTCATGAGCCACTTAAAGATAAAATACTGTAGTAATTACCCAAAGGAAATCTAATTCATGAGTAGGAGACTTATACTTCATGGAGGTGGTGCCAGCTAAAGTCCTCAGGTTTTAATAAGGTCATTCAATTCTTGGTGTACCATCTCCAAGTAGTTTTCATCAACTCCAGTGGTGGCAGTGGTGAGTGCTAGATGTACATAAAGAGTTCCGTGATAGAACACTGGAGTTTTCTTATAAATGGTAGCAGCGGTGTTCTAGGCATTATACTCATATAAATCAACTTCCACTGTTCATGTAACTCCTATACATTTATACTATACAACTCTTACATCGTAGGTCAAACTGCATTCCAATTCAGATATTTTATAATACCGTATTCCAAAGTCTCTACAGATTTTCACAGAAGGTTCCTATCTAGCTTTTAAAGTTTGAATTTACCTTAAGATATTTCAAATGTAAACACCAAGGTTTCTACAAAAACCTAATGAATGTTCAGCCTATTATCTCAACAAATTACTACATCCAGCTCCAAGTAAACTTTCATCTCACTCAAGTTAACACCCAGCTTCAAGTAAGCTTTCATCTCACCCAAGTTAAACACCCAGCTCCAAGTAAACTTTCATTTCACCCAAGTTAACATCCAGCTCAAGTAAGCTTTCATCTCACCCAAGTTAACATCCAGCTTCAAGTAAGCTTTCATCTCACCCAAGTTAACATCCAGCTCTAAGTAAACTTTCACCTCACCCAAGCTTAACACAAGCTCTAAGTAAACTTTCATCTCACCCAAGTGAACCTTCAACCTACATATTGTTTGCTGTGCTGTGGCAGATAATTCACACAAGTTCTATTGCTTACGCCATACCAAATACAAGTTTGCCGTCTGATGCATAAATACAGTACTCAAACTGTGGTCATTCTTGCGATACTTCCACAATGAAAATAAGCAAATTCCAAAAATATCATCCACTAGAGCCCAATTTTGGCTAAACACAATTTATGTTGCAAAATTCTGAGACAATAACTGCTTCCACATTTATCTAAATAATGTACAGTACTCTCATAGCTTCATTAATAAACCAATCTCTTTAAACTGTTCTTAATTAAGTATTTCCAAAGTCTTGTACACACCAAACAATGGTTTAAAATCTTAAGAATGAAGAGAAGTTTGATGTTTACAAGACCGCACTGTATATTTATTTTTAGTTTTTCTGAAACATACAGTACTTTATGAGGATATGTTGTATTAGTTCTGCTTAAGTGTATTGTAGTACAGTACAACCTCGATTCGGTGCACCATATCGGTCCAATGTGCATATACATTGTATGTATATACAATTTATTATATATATATATATATATATATATATATAATATATATATATATCTCTATATTCTCTATCTATATATATACTATTATATTTTCTATTCTATGTAGTATCTATCTCTCCTCGTAACTCTTGTTTTTCAGTTACCGGCGTCATTTTGTAGCATGCGTTATCTCTTTTGATTTATTTATGTGCTTTTGAGATTTGGGCACCATACAACTGCTGCATATTCCGAATTGGGTCTCACAAAAGTCATGAACAGTTTCTTTAGTATTCACCATCCATATAATTAAAAGCATCTTATTATATACTAACATGATAATATACATCATATTTTCATGTATAACATGAATATATTTCATGTTATATATTCATATGCTGAATATATAACTGCATATATATATAGTTATATATTCACGCATATGAATATACAGTATATTCAAGTGTTTGACAGCATGCTACAAAATGGCTTCTGGAACTGAAAAACAAGAATTACAAGAAGATACTGAAGGCATTAAACATGCCAAAACTAGAAGATAGAAGAGACGTGATATGATCACCACATACAAATACTAACAGGAATAACCAACTGACAAAGAGGAATTCCTGAAACCAGCAACTTCACGCGCAAGAGAGGACAGATTCAGCTAAAAACAGATGTCCTGAAAAAATAAAAAAAAATTGTTTAGCAACAGAGTGGTAGATGGTTGGAACAAACTAAGTGAAGGTTGTTGACCAGACCCACACACTAGAGGTGAAGGGACGACAACGTTCGGTCCTCCTGACCATTCTCATTCTCAAGTCTTAAGTGAGAAGGGGTGGAGGCCAAAACTATGAGTAGTTGAATGTGTTATATGACAAAGAGTACTTGGAAGACAGGACACCACGAGCATAGCTCTCATCCCCTAACTACACTTAGGTAATTACTAATTTGAAAACTGACCACACTGTCCTTGACCTTGAAAGAAAAATGATATACTGTATAAGTACAGTACAGTACTTTTTTTTTTTTTTTTGCAGATTCTTACCATGAAGCTTACTATATACGCGTGTCTGTGCCTATACTTGG
>WNGS01092210.1:14186981-14198687 GCA_020271785.1 Procambarus virginalis
TTTGGCATGTTTAATGCCTTCAGTATCTTCTTGTAATTCTTGTTTTTCAGTTCCAGAAGCCATTTTGTAGCATGCTGTTAAACACTTGAATATTACTGTATATATCATATGCGTGAATATAAACTATATATATATGCAGTTATATATTCATGCATATGAATATATAACATGAATATATATTCATGTTATACATGAAAATATGATGTATATTATCATGTTAGTATATAATAAGATGCTTTTATTATATGGATGGTTGAAATACTAAAGAAACTGTTCATGACTTTGTGAGACCCAATTTGGAATATGCAGCAGTTGTATGGTGCCCATTCTCAAAAGCACATAATAATCAGAAAAGAAAAGATGTAACGGCATGCTACAAAATGGCTTCCGGAACTGAAAAACAAGAGTTACGAGAGAGGAGACTATATATTGTATACTGTATATATATATATATATATATATTGTATATACATATACATGTATATGCACATTGGACCGATATGGTGCACGAATCGAGGTTGTACTGTACTACAATACACTTAAGGTTAAGCAGAACTAATACAACATATCCTCATAAAGTACTGTATGTTTCAGAAAAACTAAAAATAAATATACAGTGCGGTCTTGTAAACATCAAACTTCTCTTCATTCTTAAGATTTAAACCAATTGTTTTGGTGTGTACAAGACTTTGGAATACTTAATTAAGAACAGTTTAAAGAGATTGGTTTATTAATGAAGCTATGAGAGTACTGTACATTATTTAGATAAATGTGGAAGCAGTTATTGTCTCAGAATTTTGCAACATAAATTGTGTTTAGCCAAAATTGGGCTCTAGTGGATGATATTTTTGGAATTTGCTTATTTTCATTGTGGAAGTATCGCAAGAATGACCACAGTTTGAGTACTGTATTTATGCATCAGACGGCAAACTTGTATTTGGTATGGCGTAAGCAATAGAACTTGTGTGAATTATCTGCACCAGCACAGCAAACAATATGTAGGTTGAAGGTTCACTTGGGTGAGATGAAAGTTTACTTAGAGCTTGGTGTTAGCTTGGGTGAGGTGAAAGTTTACTTAGAGCTGGATGTTAACTTGGGTGAGATGAAAGCTTACTTGAAGCTGGATGTTAACTTGGGTGAGATGAAAGCTTACTTGGAGCTGGATGTTAACTTGGGTGAAATGAAAGTTTACTTGGAGCTGGGTGTTAACTTGGGTGAGATGAAAGCTTACTTGAAGCTGGGTGTTAACTTGAGTGAGATGAAAGTTTACTTGGAGCTGGATGTAGTTAATTTGTTGAGATAATAGGCTGAACATTCATTAGGTTTTTGTAGAAACCTTGGTGTTTACATTTGAAATATCTTAAGGTAAATTCAAACTTTAAAAGCTAGATAGGAACCTTCTGTGAAAATCTGTAGAGACTTTGGAATACGGTATTATAAAATATCTGAATTGGAATGCAGTTTGACCTACGATGTAAGAGTTGTATAGTATAAATGTATAGGAGTTACATGAACAGTGGAAGTTGCTCATTAATATGAGTATAATGCCTAGAACACCGCTGCTACCATTTATAAGAAAACTCCAGTGTTCTATCACGGAACTCTTTATGTACATCTAGCACTCACCACTGCCACCACTGGAGTTGATGAAACACTACTTGGAGATGGTACACCAAGAATTGAATGACCTTATTAAAACCTGAGGACTTTAGCTGGCACCACCTCCATGAAGTATAAGTCTCCTACTCATGAATTAGATTTCCTTTGGGTAATTACTACAGTATTTTATCTTTAAGTGGCTCATGAAGGAAAACCATAGACAGAAGTGATTTTAACATTCATCTCTCTCTTCATAATTACAGTACTGTAAGTGGGTTTTATCATTACTTATTAACCATTAGGCTGCACCACTTATTATATCATGCAACACCCAAGTGCATATGAAAAAAGTAATATTGTTAAAATGCATTCTTTGATCTGGGGGAAGGGGGGGTAGACAAAATTGTATGCATCTTACTATGGCCACGGTGAAGCCTGAAAGTCTTGCGAAGACATCATGATTCATGTGTGCCCATTGAGCAGTACCCTCGGGGTGGTCACCACAAGCCAGCCGTCAGGCAGGAGTTGCTGCAAATATATTTTTTCTTTATTTACATATTTATTTTAATGTTTCTGATTAGTATTTCTCCGTTTTTTGTAGTAATGTTATTCAATAGTGTGTCTTTCGAGAAATTGATATAATAAAATGTGTGAAACATTGCAATGCTCAAATATATTTGTCACTAAGATGCATTTATATTATTTGGTTAGAACAATACAGCATTCTATATTTGGTATTATTATACTGTGTGCACACTTTATATATAAATATTATTTTGTGTGTACATTTTCATGCACAGTTGACAAACACCAAGCTATTCTGATGGATGTGGTAATGAAATCCAAGGACAGCATAGTGGCACAATTCGTTCCAAGTCTGTTGATACTTGTATGGGTTGAGCGAGCACATGGTTCTGCTGAGCGCAGCGCGGGCAAGGCATGCTCAGTGTTTATCAGTGTCTCCCACCTAGTGACAACCGCGCTTGATTTCTTTGTAAAGAATTTCATTGTTTTTCTGCGTTTTTGGTTTCTAAACATAAAAGTTCTTATTATATATCATGCCATGGGTCCCAAGAAAGTCAGTGGTAAAGTTCAACCTAAGAAAATAGTTGTGAGGATGATGATAGAGGAAAACCAAAGAGATGTG
Organism: Procambarus virginalis; assembly: GCA_020271785.1. Classification (NCBI taxonomy): domain Eukaryota; kingdom Metazoa; phylum Arthropoda; class Malacostraca; order Decapoda; family Cambaridae; genus Procambarus; species Procambarus virginalis. The sequence continues at coordinate 14,189,728 of WNGS01092210.1, forward strand.
ATGTCTCACTACAGACAAGTATTAAGATGTAGGGAAAAACAAGTGTCTATAGACAGGTTCTTAGTGAGACAAGCGAGCAGTGAGCCACAACCTGGTCCTAGTGGTATGCCTGCAAGACGTAGGAGAGAGAGTACCCCAGACATGTCATCGGTGCTTGATATTATAATGTAAGGAGACTCCCCTCCCAAACACTAACACTTCTCCTCACCATCTTCCATAACCTACAAGGCCTCAATAAAGGTATGGTACCTGTACAGTATAGCAACAAAAATATGAGTAGCATTCTGTATAAAATGTATTTTGAAGTTAATATTTTTGGGTATGGAGCAGATTCATTTAATTTACATTATTTCTTATGGGAAATTCGTTTTCGTTGAAGATTTTTTTGTGTATGATCCGTCTCTTAGAACGGATTATAATCGTAAATCGCTGTATTCTATATTTTATACGTACTACTGTATTTGGAAATTATTTTGCTGGAATCACCATTATTCATTGAGAAACTAAGTACACTATGACATTAGGTTAGGTAGGTATCCCCCTATTCCCTTATAATTTGCACTTTAGTCTATCCAGTGTCTGGAGAATACATTTGCATATCAGCTTTGACCTCACAGAATGTGTAAGGCGGTGCATAGAAGATCCCTATTGTTATTGGGCCATATAGGCAGATTTTGGAACCATATTAAATTTCATTGAGAGGGAGGGGGGCAGTGATGTTTGAAATTAATAAGCATTGCTGGAAGAAAAAAAGGTACCGGAAAGACAGAACTCGACTAGTATCTCTCTCATCTTGTAACTACACTTACAGGAGTAATCTTAGTTGCCATATGACAGTGGCAGCCACAAGCTCCTGGTGCATGAGCAACCATTTTGGAGGAAGATTCGAATTAGTGATTTTTATATTTTTCTTGCAATGATTGTATACATAACTTTTTTTCTGGATGTGTTTTAAAATTATATACATAACCTTGTGTGGAATATCTATACAACTTTAGTCCAAGTGGAGATTAATGTTCTGTAAGATATGTTTATTTTGTGCCTTTTTTGTTATTTTTCAATCACCACATCATGGAAGCATAACTCTTTCATTAAAATGTGTATAAAATTATGTACACACCTGAGTGTAGCCCAGTCCAATGCAAGTCTGGATGAGATAGTTGGAATTCAATCTGGCTGTAAGTGGGTGAGATTTGATGCAACAGTGAATACCCTACTCATCGAGAATGGTAATTTTTATTAATTGGCTGAAATGGCATGCAGTAAAACATAAGAAATATTATGAATAAAAGAATGCTTTATCTAAGGGCGTCATTGTCAAAATACTATATACAAAAGCATATTCCACCATTTGCAATAATAATAAAAGCTGAATTTGTTGAAGAAAAGATTGAATAGTTTTGAGATTGGATGTAGTGAAAGACAAGATGTAAACAGAATCATTCAGTTTGATTCCACTGAATACTGTAGGGCTTTGCTATTCAAAGGTATCTGTATCTGAGACACCACACAATGCTGAACTTAAAAAAAAAAAGGAGAAAAGAGGAGATAGAGGTGCTTAATAAAAAATAATAATGATATAAAATAAAAGAAACAAGTGATTAGAGATGTACCGGGTATGTGTATTTTGGAGTGGGGGCATTTATGCAGTGGAACCTAATTATCTAAGTGTAGTTACAGGATGAGAGCTACACTTTTGGCACTTCATCTTTTAGTAATCTTTGCCATATGATCCATTCAATTACTGATGGTTTTGGTATGCACTTCCTTCATGTGCTTCTTGATGTATAAGTACACCCACTGCTGTATATTCTAATTTTGTCTCAAATGTTGAGCAGTGTTTTTAATATTTCTCCGTTTATATATTTAAATGTGGTTCTGAAATTTGCTTGCATAGCATAGGCTCCTCACACAATGCCTTTGTGTGGCTTTTCTGGTTATAGCTACTTTCGAGAACCACTCCTAGATCGCTTTACAGTACTTGTCAGAAGTTTAATATCTTTTCACATATTTTGTAGTTAGGATGGTTGTTCTCCCTATTTCACATTCCAATTATGGAATATTTATGTTGAATTCCATCTCCAGGTTTGTTCCACTCATTATTAATCTAGGTCATTTTGGAAAGCAATAGTCATATCCGACTCTCCTTAGTAATTTTGCATCATCTGCAAACATATTTGTGTTATTCTTTGTTCTTCAGTAAGTCATGTATATAAATAACACAAATTATGGTGCAAAAATGACATTTGAAAACTCTGCAAGTGACATTTCACCAATCACTGCCTGTATTTGCAAATATTCAAATCTAATTTAAAAGTCTACCTATCACCCTTTCACAAGTCTCTCTTGTGTGAGACACTCAAAGATTTTTTCACACTTTTTCTAAGTCAAGAATATATAATTTGTCCTGAGATTCCTTGCAGTATTTTCTGTAGTTCTAGTAAGGAGTCTTAAATAGATTTGTTACACAAGACCTCGTTCAGAATCCAAACAGTCTGTTATTATGCCATTACTTTCCTGTACAGTAGTGTGTCCATTGGATTTTAATAATTTGTCTAGTAATTTTACTAGTGATGATCATATATAGATCTATAGTTAAGTATGTCTTCACAGTTCTATTCTTATAGATTGGAACCACATCAGAACTGCACTATTGGCCTATTATGCAATGTCCGATTTACCTAACAAACCATATGATTTTCATATTTTCAAATATTTCTCTCCAGATAGGTTGTTTTCTAACAATAATAATCTATTATATTAGGAACATGAATGACTGAATTAGTTACCAGTACATACCTACAAGTTGCCTACCAAGCAAAGTTTTCCTAAAAATAATATTATTTTTCTAACTTTTTTCTCGTGGAATGAGAAATGCTTTTCATTGTATTATATTGGATTAAAAATTTTGTTGAGTTAAAATAACAGAAATTTTATCAAACCTAACCTAACCTAATACAGTATAACCAAGTCAGTAATTCGTGTTTGTAATAATAATAAATTTTTATTGTTAGAAAAAAAAACAGAAAGAAACATTTGAAAATAATGAAATCATTTGGCCTGTTAGACAAATGGGAGCTTGCATACTAGGCCAAGAAGTGTGGTTTGGCTATAGACTTGACATACACACATATTGGGGGTGGTAGTAGACAATATGTAAGCAGATGGGGAGCCTTACAGTGTTCCTTGGGTACTACATGTCCTATTCTTCGTGGCTGAGGGACTCTAGAAACCTAACCCAGGTTGTACCTCATATATTATTGATTAAAAAATATATATATATATATATAATATTATGCGTTATGTGTGATTTCTCCGAGGCTATGGATCCCCTGTCTTCCAGCCAGAGGTGGTACTCCCTTCCATTGTAGATATATCAGCTGCGCCATTATATAGTATACCTGTATATATGTATGTATTGTATATGTCTGTATATGGTATTATAATATTATATATAATATATATATCTATATATATATATAAATATATTATATATATATATATATATCTAACTATAATATCTAATATAATATATATGTATGTACATATATATACATATATACAGGTATATATAATGGGCAGAAAATCCACAGAGAAATGGAAAGGAAGATGAACGTTTTGGCTGATGAAAGCCGTTGTCAACACCAGACTGGTGTTGACAACGTCTTTCATCGGCCGAAACATTGATCTTCCTTTCCCATTTCTCTGTGGATTTTCCGCATACAAGTGACCAGTGTTTCGTGATACTTATTTTTGTATATTGACAATATTGTAGATAGCACTGCTTTTTTTGTCTCGGCTATGTAGAAGCCAGCACCTTCAGTATTTTTCCATAGTGCTTTTATATCTAGTCTATTTTACTTGTTAATCCTTTGACCATTATTTTTTAAGTAAATGTGACATTATTCTTATAGTAAATGTTGCTGTTGTATTTTTCATAGTGCTGAGAAACTGAGTTCTTAGATTTTGTATCTTTATACTGTATATCTCGTGATTAATTGTGCCCTGATAATGATTATGTTCATTATAGACTTGTGTTCTGCTCCTGTTATCAGTATTTGTCATTTCTCTTTTGTTAGTTGCAGTGTCGTAGTTTAGATTTATTATCAAAAGCTTATATATGTACTTGAGTGTTAACTAATAATGGGACAGCTCTTGTTCTACTGTTTTTTCTTTGGCATAGATTTCTTGTTCTGGTTAGGTTTTTGTTTGATCTTATTCTCCACTCTTTAACATTGGTCTTCTTAGTTTATACAGTTATAATTATCAAGGAAGTCTTATTAAAACTACTAACAATCTTTTGTGTTAGGGACTCCAAATTCTATTGACCAACACTATGGAAATTTGTCATATTTTCTTTCTTTATTATAAATTGGCTTGAATTAGTTTTTTGAGAGCTGGGCATCCTCCAACAGGGAGTGTGGGCCAGCATGAGGAGGAAGGCACGCGGGAGAAGGCCGGGTGCTTTCGGTAGTTACAACAAGAGTAGTAATGGTGACAACAAGAGTAGTAATGGTGACACCAAGAAATGCATTCACTTCAGGAACTGGAATAGCCATGTCAAGAAATTTGAGTGCATCTACTGCAGCTATTTCACCATTACTTCAACTAATCTCTTGAATCACATGAGAACTCATACTGGGGAGAAGCCTTTTGCTTGTGCTCACTGTCCTTATCGGTCAACTCAGAAGGGTAACTTAAGGACACACATAAACAAACATCATTTTGAAGTAACTATGAAAAATAAAACGTAAACATGTAATAGTGTTTTAAGTTTTTTTTTATAATGGGCAGCCATACCTGGCCAAGTCCAGGTAGTATAATTATTAGTGAGACATCAGTGTTGTGCAACATCTTGCCGAGTACTTCAGTTTATCTACATACTTTTTGCCTTGAATTATAGCTTACATTTGTGTGCAGATTTAGTCATACAATTGCCAAAAATGCTCATATATTATTTGTTTGGAGATTGTTTCCATTTAGAGTGAATTCTCCAAGATACTATTTAGCATTTTTCCTCTGAAAGTAGAATCTTTAATCCTTGCACCTCTTAGATTTAACAACATGCAAGATTTCCCCCAAGTGGCAAAACTTCATTACTATACCTAGATATCAAGGTCACTTTCAGTGCTACTTTCAATAAAATGCAATTTTGTCTTCGTGATAATTTAAAGGTTCCTTCCATTTTATGTGAAGTCTTACCATGATAAACTGAAGGCTTTATCAAGCCATGGCAAGCTGAATTAAAAGCTAATCATGTCAAATTGAAAGAAGGCTTTTCATGCCAAGCTGAATGAAGGTATTTCATGCCAACCTAATGAAGGCATTCCATGCCAGGTTGAATGAAAGCTTTTCATGTCACACCAAATGAAGGTTTTTGACACGAGCAGAATGAACATGTATATCAAGCTGGATGGAGGCTTTCCATAGCAAGCCAGATGAAAACTTTTCATGCCAAGCTGGATGAAGGCTCTTCATGCTAAGCAGGATAAAGGCTTTGTATGCTAAGCTGAATGAAGGCTTTTCATGCCAAGCCAAATAAAGAATTTTTATGCCAAGCTGATTGAAGGTTTTTCGTGCCGAGATGATGAATTTTTCTTGCGTACCAAACGAAGGCTTTTCATGCCAAGCAATAAAGCCTTTTCATGCGTAGCCAAATTAAGGCATTTCATGTAAAGCTGTATGAAGTCTTATCTAGCCAAGCTGAATGAAGGCTTATCAAGCCAGGCTGAATGAAGGGTATTAATGCCAAGGCTTGTCAAGCGAAGCTAATGGTTTATGAATGCTTTTTAAGGCAGGATCAATTAAAAAATCAAACCAAGCTAAATGAATGATAGTAATACCAAGTTGAATGAAGGTTTTTGATGCCAAGGTGAATGAAGGGTTTTTATATAAAGCTGAATGAAGGCTTTTCATGACAAGCTGAGTGTAGGCTATTCATGCTAAGATGAATGAAGGATTTTCATACCAAGCTGAATGATAGCTATTAATTCCAAGCTGAATGATAGCTATTAATTCCAAGCTGAATGATAGCTATTAATTCCAAGCTGAATGATAGCTATTAATTCCAAGCTGAATGATAGCTATTAATTCCAAGCTGAATGATAGCTGTTAATTCCAAGCTGAATGATAGCTATTAATTCCAAGCTGAATGATAGCTGTTAATTCCAAGCTGAATGATAGCTATTAATTCCAAGCTGAATGATAGCTATTAATTCCAAGCTGAATGATAGCTATTAATTCCAAGCTGAATGATAGCTATTAATTCCAAGCTGAATGATAGCTATTATTCCAAGCTGAATGATAGCTATTAATTCCAAGCTGAATGATAGCTATTAATTCCAAGCTGAATGATAGCTGTTAATTCCAAGCTGAATGATAGCTATTAATTCCAAGCTGAATGATAGCTATTAATTCCAAGCTGAATGATAGCTATTAATTCCAAGCTGAATGATAGCTATTAATTCCAAGCTGAATGATAGCTATTAATTCCAAGCTGAATGATAGCTATTAATTCCAAGCTGAATGATAGCTATTAATTCCAAGCTGAATGATAGCTATTAATTCCAAGCTGAATGATAGCTATTAATTCCAAGCTGAATGATAGCTATTAATTCCAAGCTGAATGATAGCTATTAATTCCAAGCTGAATGATGGCTGTGTATGCCAATCTGAATGGTGGCTTTTCATGCCAAGCTGAATTGAAGGCTTTTCATCCCAAGCTGAATGATGGGTTATCATACCAGTCTGAAGTCTTTTCATGTCAAGCTGAAGGCTGATTATTTGTAGTAGTAGTATTTAGTATTAGTTCCCTAATGCCACACATTGGTTAGTGGTATTTGTTTATTTAGATACCTGAACATGTGCATGCTGCATAATTTCAGAATCCCTTATCTTGTGGTTACCTTGTGATGGTTTCGGGGCTTAGCGTCCCAGCAGCCCAGTCATCGCCCAGATCTCCTCATTGCTGGACTGATCAACCAGGCTGTTGGACGCGGCGGCGGCTTGCAGCCTGACGTATGAGTCACAGCCTGGTTGATCAGGTATCCTTTGGAGGTGCTTATTGAGTTCTCTCTTGAACACTGTGAGGGGTCGGCCAGTTATGCCTCTTATGTGTATTGCAGCGTGTTGGGCCTCTGATGTTGATAGAGTTCACTCTCAGAGTACCTGTTGCACCTCTGCTTTTCAACGGGGGATATTCTGCACATCCTGCCATGCCTTCTGGTCTCGTGTCTCATGTGGTATTATATCTGTGTTTAGGTTTGGGATCAGCCCCTCTACTATTTTCCACATGTAAATTATTATGTATCTCTCCTGCCTGCACTCAAAGAGAATACAGATTTGAAAGGGGTTGTCATTGTGCAACAATATTCCACTTTAGAGAGCACTAGGGTCTTGAAAAGTATCATCATCAGTATAGCATTGTAGCGAGTATAAACCATATACTTGCTCCAAACTCATTAGCTCAATGAGAAACGCAAAACTCTCATTAGTACTAATGACGGCACTCATACCTTTTCCCTAATTACAGTTAACATTCCTTCCATCCTTTCAACCTACTGGAGGATGATGAGATGTGTAGTCCAATCATATAAGCAATTGAGAAGCGAGTAAGCATCAGTTTAATTTCCACAGTGACTCGGTTAACTTCAGTACATACTCTTGGGAGTTACCACACACCTTCAACCTCAAGAATGTAGCACTCTGCATATTCAGTTCTAACCGACCCCAAGGTATGACAGGTATCCAACCTGTCATTTTTCTTGCAGATATGACAGCTACTTTATTGTGTTTTTTAAAGGTAAGGTCTTCCGACATGAGTACACCCAAATCCTTTACGTTGCCTTCTCGTTATGTGTTATGATTTGACCATGTTTTGTACGTGGTTTCCGTTTCTATATTCTTATTTTTTTTCTGTAACGTAGGATGTGGATCTTAGCTTCATTAAGCACCATATTATTTTCTGTAGTCCATAGAAAAACCTGATTTACATCTGATTGGAGGTTTGCCATGTCCTCTATATTGTCTACTCATAAAAATGCTAGTGTCGTCTGCCAAGGATGATACAGTACAATAGATTATGTCCTTGTCTATGTCCAATATGAGGATGAGAAAAAGTACTAGAGCAAGCATAGTACCCTGAGGGACTGAGCTCTTCACAGTTGATGGACCGGATTTGATTTTGTTGACTACTATATTTCACATTGGGTTCTGTTAGTCAGGAAATTGTAGATCATCTGCCTATTTGCCGGTAATTCCTTTTGAACACATTTCATGTGCAATAAAACCATCGCCACATTTGTTAAAGGCTTTTGCAAAATCTGTCTAAATTACATCAGTGTTTTGTTTGTCTTCCATGGCATCTAATGCCTTGTCATAGTGGTCCAGCAACTGTGATAGGCAAGAACGCCCTGTTCTGAAACCATGTTGTCCAGGGTTATGGAGATGCTGTGATTCTATGTATTTTGTGATCTTACTCTTAGCACTCTCAAAGATTTTTATGATGTGCAATGTTAGTGCTATCGGTCTGTAATTTTTTGCCTCTGCCTCATTTCCTCCTTTATGGAGTGGTGCTATCTCTGCTGTTTTTAGTATGCCAGGGATAATGCCAGTATCTAGGCTTTGCCTCCAAAGAATGTGAAGGACCTGCGACAGTGTTTTTTTTAACAATTCTTGATGTACTGTATATGGAGTTCCAAGAATCAGGTCCTGGTGCAGAGTGCATAGGCATATTTTCTATGGCTTCTTAAAATTCCAGTGGGGATAGGTGTGATATCTAATATATGATTTGATGTTGGTATCACATCCATGAAAAATTCATTTGGATTAGATCTCTTCAGTGTGTTTAGTGGTTTGCAGAAAACAGCGTCATACTGATTTCTCAGTATTTTGCTCATTTCTTTGTTGTCATCAGTGAATGTTCTATCTCCCTTTCGCAGGGGCCCGATACTAGATGTGGT
>WNGS01092210.1:14204356-14223929 GCA_020271785.1 Procambarus virginalis
AAATCCACAGAGAAATGGAAAGGAAGATGAACGTTTGGCTGATGAAAGCCGTTGTCAACACCAGACTGGTGTTGACAACGTCTTTCATCGGCCGAAACATTGATCTTCCTTTCCCATTTCTCTGTGGATTTTCCGCATACAAGTGACCAGTGTTTCGTGATACTTATTTTGTATATTGACAATATTGTAGATAGCACTGCTTTTTTGTCTCGGCTATGTAGAAGCCAGCACCTTCAGTATTTTTCCATAGTGCTTTTTATCTAGTCTATTTTACTGTTAATCCTATGACCATTTTTTTTAAGTAAATGTGACATTATTCTTATAGTAAATGTTGCTGTTGTATTTTTCATAGTGCTGAGAAACTGAGTTCTTAGATTGTATCTTTATACTGTATATCTCGTGATTAATTGTGCCCTGATAATGATTATGTTCATTATAGACTTGTGTTCTGCTCCTGTTATCAGTATTTGTCATTTCTCTTTTGTTAGTTGCAGTGTCGTAGTTTAGATTTATTATCAAAAGCTTATATATGTACTTGAGTGTTAACTAATAATGGGACAGCTCTTGTTCTACTGTTTTTTCTTTGGCATAGATTTCTTGTTCTGGTTAGGTTTTTGTTTGATCTTATTCTCCACTCTTTAACATTGGTCTTCTTAGTTTATACAGTTATAATTATCAAGGAAGTCTTATTAAAACTACTAACAATCTTTTGTGTTAGGGACTCCAAATTCCATTGACCAACACTATGGAAATTTGTCATATTTTCTTTCTTTATTATAAATTGGCTTGAATTAGTTTTTTGAGAGCTGGGCATCCTCCAACAGGGAGTGTGGGCCAGCATGAGGAGGAAGGCACGCGGGAGAAGGCCGGGTGCTTTCGGTAGTTACAACAAGAGTAGTAATGGTGACAACAAGAGTAGTAATGGTGACACCAAGAAATGCATTCACTTCAGGAACTGGAATAGCCATGTCAAGAAATTTGAGTGCATCTACTGCAGCTATTTCACCATTACTTCAACTAATCTCTTGAATCACATGAGAACTCATACTGGGGAGAAGCCTTTTGCTTGTGCTCACTGTCCTTATCGGTCAACTCAGAAGGGTAACTTAAGGACACACATAAACAAACATCATTTTGAAGTAACTATGAAAAATAAAACGTAAACATGTAATAGTGTTTTAAGTTTTTTTTTTATAATGGGCAGCCATACCTGGCCAAGTCCAGGTAGTATAATTATTAGTGAGACATCAGTGTTGTGCAACATCTTGCCGAGTACTTCAGTTTATCTACATACTTTTTGCCTTGAATTATAGCTTACATTTGTGTGCAGATTTAGTCATACAATTGCCAAAAATGCTCATATATTATTTGTTTGGAGATTGTTTCCATTTAGAGTGAATTCTCCAAGATACTATTTAGCATTTTTCCTCTGAAAGTAGAATCTTTAATCCTTGCACCTCTTAGATTTAACAACATGCAAGATTTCCCCCAAGTGGCAAAACTTCATTACCATACCTAGATATCAAGGTCACTTTCAGTGCTACTTTCAATAAAATGCAATTTTGTCTTCGTGATAATTTAAAGGTTCCTTCCATTTTATGTGAAGTCTTACCATGATAAACTGAAGGCTTTATCAAGCCATGGCAAGCTGAATTAAAAGCTAATCATGTCAAATTGAAAGAAGGCTTTTCATGCCAAGCTGAATGAAGGTATTTCATGCCAACCTAATGAAGGCATTCCATGCCAGGTTGAATGAAAGCTTTTCATGTCACACCAAATGAAGGTTTTTGACACGAGCAGAATGAACATGTATATCAAGCTGGATGGAGGCTTTCCATAGCAAGCCAGATGAAAACTTTTCATGCCAAGCTGGATGAAGGCTCTTCATGCTAAGCAGGATAAAGGCTTTGTATGCTAAGCTGAATGAAGGCTTTTCATGCCAAGCCAAATAAAGAATTTTTATGCCAAGCTGATTGAAGGTTTTTCGTGCCGAGATGATGAATTTTTCTTGCGTACCAAACGAAGGCTTTTCATGCCAAGCAATAAAGCCTTTTCATGCGTAGCCAAATTAAGGCATTTCATGTAAAGCTGTATGAAGTCTTATCTAGCCAAGCTGAATGAAGGCTTATCAAGCCAGGCTGAATGAAGGGTATTAATGCCAAGGCTTGTCAAGCGAAGCTAATGGTTTATGAATGCTTTTTAAGGCAGGATCAATTAAAAAATCAAACCAAGCTAAATGAATGATAGTAATACCAAGTTGAATGAAGGTTTTTGATGCCAAGGTGAATGAAGGGTTTTTATATAAAGCTGAATGAAGGCTTTTCATGACAAGCTGAGTGTAGGCTATTCATGCTAAGATGAATGAAGGATTTTCATACCAAGCTGAATGATAGCTATTAATTCCAAGCTGAATGATAGCTATTAATTCCAAGCTGAATGATAGCTATTAATTCCAAGCTGAATGATAGCTATTAATTCCAAGCTGAATGATAGCTATTAATTCCAAGCTGAATGATAGCTATTAATTCCAAGCTGAATGATAGCTATTAATTCCAAGCTGAATGATAGCTATTAATTCCAAGCTGAATGATAGCTATTAATTCCAAGCTGAATGATAGCTGTTAATTCCAAGCTGAATGATAGCTATTAATTCCAAGCTGAATGATAGCTATTAATTCCAAGCTGAATGATAGCTATTAATTCCAAGCTGAATGATAGCTATTAATTCCAAGCTGAATGATAGCTATTAATTCCAAGCTGAATGATAGCTATTAATTCCAATCTGAATGATAGCTATTAATTCCAAGCTGAATGATAGCTATTAATTCCAAGCTGAATGATAGCTATTAATTCCAAGCTGAATGATAGCTATTAATTCCAAGCTGAATGATGGCTGTGTATGCCAATCTGAATGGTGGCTTTTCATGCCAAGCTGAATTGAAGGCTTTTCATCCCAAGCTGAATGATGGGTTATCATACCAGTCTGAAGTCTTTTCATGTCAAGCTGAAGGCTGATTATTTGTAGTAGTAGTATTTAGTATTAGTTCCCTAATGCCACACATTGGTTAGTGGTATTTGTTTATTTAGATACCTGAACATGTGCATGCTGCATAATTTCAGAATCCCTTATCTTGTGGTTACCTTGTGATGGTTTCGGGGCTTAGCGTCCCAGCAGCCCAGTCATCGCCCAGATCTCCTCATTGCTGGACTGATCAACCAGGCTGTTGGACGCGGCGGCGGCTTGCAGCCTGACGTATGAGTCACAGCCTGGTTGATCAGGTATCCTTTGGAGGTGCTTATTGAGTTCTCTCTTGAACACTGTGAGGGGTCGGCCAGTTATGCCTCTTATGTGTATTGCAGCGTGTTGGGCCTCTGATGTTGATAGAGTTCACTCTCAGAGTACCTGTTGCACCTCTGCTTTTCAACGGGGGATATTCTGCACATCCTGCCATGCCTTCTGGTCTCGTGTCTCATGTGGTATTATATCTGTGTTTAGGTTTGGGATCAGCCCCTCTACTATTTTCCACATGTAAATTATTATGTATCTCTCCTGCCTGCACTCAAAGAGAATACAGATTTGAAAGGGGTTGTCATTGTGCAACAATATTCCACTTTAGAGAGCACTAGGGTCTTGAAAAGTATCATCATCAGTATAGCATTGTAGCGAGTATAAACCATATACTTGCTCCAAACTCATTAGCTCAATGAGAAACGCAAAACTCTCATTAGTACTAATGACGGCACTCATACCTTTTCCCTAATTACAGTTAACATTCCTTCCATCCTTTCAACCTACTGGAGGATGATGAGATGAGGTGTAGTCCAATCATATAAGCAATTGAGAAGCGAGTAAGCATCAGTTTAATTTCCACAGTGACTCGGTTAACTTCAGTACATACTCTTGGGAGTTACCACACACCTTCAACCTCAAGAATGTAGCACTCTGCATATTCAGTTCTAACTGACCCCAAGGTATGACAGGTATCCAACCTGTCATTTTTCTTGCAGATATGACAGCTACTTTATTGTGTTTTTAAAGGTAAGGTCTTCCGACATGAGTACACCCAAATCCTTTACGTTGCCTTCTCGTTATGTGTTATGATTTGACCATGTTTTGTACGTGGTTTCCGTTTCTATATTCTTATTTTTTTCTGTAACGTAGGATGTGGATCTTAGCTTCATTAAGCACCATATTATTTTCTGTAGTCCATAGAAAAACCTGATTTACATCTGATTGGAGGTTTGCCATGTCCTCTATATTGTCTACTCATAAAAATGCTAGTGTCGTCTGCCAAGGATGATACAGTACAATAGATTGTGTCCTTGTCTATGTCCAATATGAGGATGAGAAAAAGTACTAGAGCAAGCATAGTACCCTGAGGGACTGAGCTCTTCACAGTTGATGGACCGGATTTGATTTTGTTGACTACTATATTTCACATTGGGTTCTGTTAGTCAGGAAATTGTAGATCATCTGCCTATTTTGCCGGTAATTCCTTTTGAACACATTTCATGTGCAATAAAACCATGGCCACATTTGTTAAAGGCTTTTGCAAAATCTGTCTAAATTACATCAGTGTTCTGTTTGTCTTCCATGGCATCTAATGCCTTGTCATAGTGGTCCAGCAACTGTGATAGGCAAGAACGCCCTGTTCTGAAACCATGTTGTCCAGGGTTATGGAGATGCTGTGATTCTATGTATTTTGTGATCTTACTCTTAGCACTCTCTCAAAGATTTTTATGATGTGCAATGTTAGTGCTATCGGTCTGTAATTTTTTGCCTCTGCCTCATTTCCTCCTTTATGGAGTGGTGCTATCTCTGCTGTTTTTAGTATGCCAGGGATAATGCCAGTATCTAGGCTTTGCCTCCAAAGAATGTGAAGGACCTGCGACAGTGTTTTTTTTAACAATTCTTGATGTATATGGAGTTCCAAGAATCAGGTCCTGGTGCAGAGTGCATAGGCATATTTTCTATGGCTTCTTAAAATTCCAGTGGGGGATATGGTGATATCTAATATATGATTTGATGTTGGTATCACATCCATGAAAAATTAATTTGGATTATCAATCTTCAGTGTGTTTAGTGGTTTGCAGAAAACAGCGTCATACTGATTTCTCAGTATTTTGCTCATTTCTTTGTTGTCATCAGTGAATGTTCTATCTCCCTTTCGCAGGGGCCCGATACTAGATGTGGTTTTTTATCATGATTTTGCATAGGAGAAAAAATATTTTGGATTTCACTAATGGCATTTTGCTCTCTTTGCCTCCTGGATTTTGTATGATTCTTGTAGCATTAGTTCAAGTGTTTCTATTTTTCTACCAAGCCGTCTTTGTCATTCTTGAGATAGGGTGTGACTCTCAAGTTGTTCCGTGATTCGTTTTCTTTGCCTATAGAGGGAACACCGTTCCCGTTCCAATCTGCAACTCTTCCTCTTTTTTTTCTTAGGGGTATGCGGTTTGAGTATATTTCTAGTGCTACTGAGATTATTTTTTCCAGGCACTGGTTCAGGTTTGCATTTTCTAGTTTTTCTTCCCAGCTTATTTTTGTGAGGTCTTGGTTTATTTGCTCCCAGTTTATCTATTATTGAAATTGAATTTGCTGAATTCTCCCCCTCTGGGTTTCGGGACTGGTTTTGCAGGTCTATTCCCCATGCTTGTCAGAACTTCAATTAAGTTGTGATCTGAGTAACAGGAATTTGTAATCATTATGTTCCTGATCAATTCATCATTATTAGTAAAAATGAGGTCCAGCATGTTCTCCTTTCTAGTTGGTTCTACTATTTGCTGGTTTAAGGCAAATCTGTTGCACATCTGTAGCAGGTCATTTGCATGTGACTGTTCATTTAGGCTACTTCCCAGTATTCTCTCGGATATAACTGTTAGTTAGGGTCTTCCATTTCAGGTGCCGTAGGTTGAAGTCCCTAAGCAGGATGATGTTTGGGGCTGGATGTGTGAGGTTTTCTAAGCAGTGTTCTATGTTCATTAATTGGTCTTTAAACTGATGAGGATTTGCCTCCTGTGACTGATATACAAGGACAATTTATACAAGGATCCTACATTTAGGATCTCTATTTTGATTATCAGCACTTCCACCATATCGTTTGTGGTGTGTAGCAGCTCAGTGCAGATTTGCGTGGTTTTATGCCCAGCATGTTGGCAAATAAAATTGATGTCATCGTGTTGTGTGAGTGCTGGATGCTTTACTTGGTGTTAGTATCTGAGGTCCTGGCAGGGAGACCACTGTGTTTGTATCCTCTCTAGCATTTGACCGAGTTGGTGGTAGAGTCTTGGACATCTTTAGCCATTCTTCTCTGCCTCTTGCAAAAAAATCATCCTGGTAAATAGTGTTGTAGCTGCTTTCGTCGAGGCGGTCTGTCGGTTTTATTTACCTGGTACCCATTATAGGAAAACCTGGACATTCTGTGTTGAAACATTCATTTTTATTTAAAGAGTTCTTGCACAGTTCTGGGTGAAAAAAAATCACAGCTTTTGGTACATTTACCTGTACTGAGAAGGTTGCTGCACTTTCTGGGATGATCATATTTACATTTTCCATTTGTTCTTCCCAATATCCCATGTTTACACTACCCCATTTATAATATCAGCAGGCTTTGGGTACTTGTTTTGTTAGTTTCTCTATACCCGACCCTGGCGCCAATATCGCGTCTGGCTCAGGCGCTAATACCGTGCCTGACCCTGGCGCCAATATCGCGTCTGGCTCTGGCGCTAATACCGTGCCTGACCCTGGCGCCAATATCATTCCCAGCTCTGGAGCTGGGCAATATCCCTCAGCAGTGCAGTACTTTGAAATGCATTTTGCTGCGGTTCATATAAGCATTATATATATTTACCTGGGGCCCTGTAACACGGTGGTCTATGTCCTTGGCTAACAACTGAGGGATATGAGTTCAATCTCTGGGCAGGATAGAAACAGTTGAGTACATTTCCTTCACCTGATGCATCTGTTCATGTATTAGTAAATGGGTTCAAAGGAGTTAGGCAGTTGTTGAGGATTACATTCAACAGATGGCAAGTAGTTAATTTAATACTAAATTAAATATAAATGATAATTGATTTTTAATTTAGTTTACTACCCTGCAAACACACGGCATAATGGTCCCTATGATTCCCGTGTTACAACTTGTAATAAAGTTGTTACATCTTGTTATAACGTTTTTATGACGTATTAGAACGTTGTTGCAATTGTTTGGTGGTGTTAAACCTTGTTTGAACGTTGCAGTTTTGTCGTGTGTTTGGGGGTAAGGAGTTTGTATTCATTTTATAACTGTATACATCACACAAGTATTTATATAAATTTAATTACATATTCTTATTTTCATTTTAGGTTCAGTTATCATTACTGTATTTTATATTTAATGCTCAAGGTTTATACTTTTCATGCATACAGTATTATGAATTGACATTTAGATTAAATTAATTCGGACTTAAACAATACTGTATAACATTTTAAATGCATGGATTATATATGAACAACTATGGAATCACCATAGCCCGTGCTACTTGCAATTTTTTGTTCCAAGTACTGTAGCTGAGTCTAAAACTGTACAGAGCAGAATGAGTGATGGGCAGGATTTTACTGATTACCTTGCGAGGATTTTGGGGCTCAATATCCCGCAGCCCGGTCCTCAGCCAGGCTGATGCCTTTGTTAAGGAAAAATTATTCCTATATTGTACAGTATGACTGATTCTGTGAAATTTCCCTGTAAATCTTTTTTGATTTCATTACATCACAGTCTTTGATATGAAATGTCACAGCAAAGGTGCATTCTGTGTATTCATTATTAAGGTTAGCGTTATGAAAAAGTGATGAAATAATTAAAAAAATTTACGTTTATAACACATTAAACATCAATAAACATTTTTTTTTTTTACTTTTTTATTTCCAATTTCATAGAATAGATAGGTAATTCTGGGACACGGTATAGTAATTTAAATTTGCAATTGAAATGCAAATATTGTAATTTTGTTCACAATGAGTGAAAGTTGTGTTCTTTAAAGATTTTGTTTTCAGTTTGAGATGGTGTGTATATATTTGAAGGAGGTTGTTAACCCATAGACAGCCGTTATCGTCATATGTTGATTCATTAGGTAATGGGGTTATTGTCGTATAATAAGTTAAACAATCATTGTATGGGTTTGACATAATTTAAACAATCATTGTCTTGGTCGCACTTGTCCAAATAATTGGACAAGTGCTACCAAAATAATGTTGATGTATATTTGTAAATAAGTTGTACAAAAGTAGAGTTCTTATTAATGGTGTAGGCATTGAGAAGGGCCATCGATTGCAAGAGGAAAAATCTGGTAGATCAGATAAAGATATGAGAGTTCTGGAAATAGGTAGTTGATAGTTTTAATTAGGACATAATTTTAATTTAAGTATGTATGTAATTTTATGGCGTATACCTCTCATGATACATGATGTAGTTTTAAAAAGATTAATCACAATGTGGCAAATTATGTTAGCATTTTGAAATGTTTAGATAAAATCTGTTACATATACATACATAGAAGTATGAAGCTGGAGTGTAGTGTGTTTGTGATACTTTAAGCTGTATTTAGATTAATATACTTTAAGTAATATTGAGATGGAGATCTCAAGTTCTGAGAATCATATAAATCATATCAAATGAGTACTGCACCGTACTTGATAGTTGGGTTCTAATACTCAGGTACACTATATTGTGAATTTATTCTTTATTTGATTTTTACATCGTGTATTATGTCAGGCTCCAAAGTGCATTAATGGCCCTTTATTATTAGAGCTGAATTGTGAAGATTAGGCTTAGTTACACTAATGCTTTTATCATTATTTATAAATATTTGCTCCCACAAGTGTAGCTTTTGTTACTTGAAGTTGCTGCGTGTCTTTACTGGGGAATTGGAAGAAACTTTGTCATATTTTAGGCGAGCAGACTGTATTAGAAATTTAATCTGTACCGACCTGGTTTTATTTCATCACTTTTATTAATGGAAGTATATTATCCATATCAGCACTAATAATCCATGGTGTAGTATTGGTAATGCATGTTTGTAGCCACAACAATGTCATTGCAAAATCTTTTAACACAATCTACTTCAATTGTATCTTAATTTTTATTTATGGATTTCCATTTGCATTTTTAGTCATCTCTTTATACTTTCATTGATATGGTTTTCCATTTTTGTTTTCCTTGACCTCCTTAATTTGGGTATTCATACAGTAGCAACTGAGAGTTTCAAAATGTGACAATCTAAGTGTGTAATTATCTGAGTATAGTTACAGGATGAGAGTTACACTTGTGGTGTTCTGTATTCCCTATGAAGCACTGTCATACCATGCTTTGAATCTACTGACAGTTTTGGCATAAATTACCCTCTCACTTAAGTTGTTTCAACCATCTAAAACCCTGTCCATGAAAGATAACTTTTACATATATTTCTTGGCACATTTGTTTCCTTAACTAAATCTATGGCCACTTGCCCGTTAAGTTGCAGGTTTCTAAATTCTTCTTGTCCAACTATATTCCTGTATTGTGTTAATGGTGTTAGATTTAAGTATGGAAAATGGGGTTTTACAATTCAGCATAATATTTTTTATAGTATTACTGATACAGAAATTTTTTGATTGCATCATTAACCCTTAAAATGCGGTCGTCATGTAATTACCTAAGTGTATTTCAGGATAAGAGCTATGCTCATGATGTCTCGTCTTTCTGGTACTCTTTGTTATATGATGCTTTGAAACTACCGACAGTTTGGTATCCACCGCTGTTGATCTATTAGTGCAATGTGGTCATCATATGTCAGTTTATGTTTTTTATCAAGGATTAAATGGCAATGTTGCCTTTATGGTTGCAGTAGCTCAGTGGTGGCTCCTAGCAATCATGGGAGGCTACAAAATAATTTGGAATCAGATGGACTTCTTCTCTGGACCCCCCATCACATGATTGGTCATTTACCTGGACCAACACAAAGATATTCACTATGTATAGTACTGTACTGTACATATATTTTGGTTTTTATTTTACTTTTGCATACAAATGATTTAATTTTGAGTGTACAGTATTTCATATTCAAAAAATTGTTTGGTTGCAACATAATGATGAATGCCAGAAGAAATGTTGGCTGCTGCCCAGGCCAAAATAAAGGTTACCTTGAGATGAATTCGGAGCTTAGTGTCCCTGCAGCCTGGTCCTCAACCAGGAATCCTTGTTGCTGGACTGGTCAACCAGGCTGATGGACATGGCTGCTCGCAGCCTGACGTATGAATCACAGTCTGGTTGATCAGGTATCCTTTGGAAGTGTTTATCCAGTTCTCTCTTGAACACTGCGATGGGTCAGCCAGTTATGCCCCTTATGTGTAGTGGAATCGTGTTGAACAGTCTCGGGCCTCTGATGTTGATAGTTCTCTCTCAAGAGAAGGTGGATATATTATTTGTTTATACAGGTATTTCCTATTCTTTTGAATACAGTTTTATCATTTCATACAAAAAACTGTATTTTTTCCTCCACACATGCTGGATTACAGTTTTGATGACAGTTGTATTTTGAGAATTAAGCTAAAGTTGAATTTTCAAAATTGGCAGCTTCTCATGCCATAAGTATTTGGCTAAATGGTGACAAAAAAAAAACTGTGGTCCTGTGGTCCCAGGCTGTGACTCGTACGTTATGCTGTGAGCAGTCGCATTGAACAGCCTGGTTGATCAGGTTGGTCAGAGAACGGGCTGCAGGGACCGTGATCCTTGGAATCATTAACAGGTAGTCAACAGGTAGATAGTCCTCAATTATGAGGCAAGTTACATTAATTAAAGTGTCAAATAGTTGAAGAGTACAGTGCCTTGAAAGGGAAAAGTCAATAAACCTAGTTATTACTGTAACTTATATCTCAGTCCTGGGGGTTCTTTTCTCTTGCCCAAGCTGAACCACCTTCTGTTGCTCTTTGCCCATTTTTTGTTTGTGAACTTGTTTTAGGTCTAAAAAAAAAAGTTTATCAAAGGACAATACGTATTCAGAAATTGATGTTCCTAAGTTGAATATTGTTACAAAAGGTGTGCGAGGTGTTACTGAGTTTACAAAAGTTTATAAACATATCTACACTGCATTTATTTGTCTTTATAAATATTTCTTTAAATGCAAATGAGGTTATTTATATTTCTGAAAAATACCAAAATGATTACTTGAATAATGTTCATTTGACAAATTTTTAAATCAAAGCATAATAGACAGTGATGAAGTACTGAAGTACAGTAATGATGTACTGTATGTAAAATGTTTACACCGATACTCACTTTCAATTGACAAAACTATCGATTTCGAACATTGACTTTGGCCTCAAATTGTTTAGAAACTATCATTAGTATAGCAAAATGGAAATGAATAATCAGCGTTGTGTTAGGTGCTCGTGAGTATGTAATACTTTGTGATTATTGAGCTGTATCATTGCAAAAAAGGAGGAAAGAAATAATTCAATAGTGTTTATTTAATAAATGTTGAAAGTAAAGCATTATTTATGCTTTGAACCAGCGGCTTTTATTTTTATTACATTTTTATAGGACGTGTGGTAGAGCGGTAAAGGTTATATATGCTGCAACCACTAGTGAGGCACAGTTTTTTAATTATTCTATGTTATTACGTTAAATAAATGAGGGTTATTGATATAATTCGAGGATACAGAATTTGAATTTGGATAGCATATTATCTGCTCATCAGAATAATTAAGTGAAATTGGCAGAGAACGCTTTTAACACACATTTGCAGAGCAGCGGTATCGGGACCAATAAGGTTAAAGTTGTTACTGGTGAAGCTATATACAGTATATAAAATGTATTAAGATATGTTTATTGTAATGTGTTTATTTACTGTCTTTAAAAAAAAAGTAAGGAAATTCACACATTTAACCCTTAGATAATGGCTATGGAGAAATGGCCATACCCGCCTATGCACAAAAAAAGAATTAAAAAAATATTTTTCATTATAGAATTACTAATTTTGTATGCAAAATATAAGAAAACCACAAAAATAAGTGAATACACAGTACGTATATTGTTTCACTGGATGGAGGCACTCTGCAAGGCTGCGTCTGGCACTTGTCAACACCTGGTGCTCGACTTTGCTGATGCTTCCTGATTTATTCTCTGATGTTTCACCGATTGTTTTATCACTTGTTTTTCTCTATTTACATTCACTGAGAGCTTTTTATATTTGCATCATACATTTAAAACCCAGACAATAGCTATTTCAATCACATGATGACCGCATTTCCCTAGTAACATTCATGATGATGACCGCATTTGCACCATGAAATGGTAGCAGGTTTTTCCTTGGGTCAAGGTAAACAACATTTCATCCACTGACCTATTGATCCATATTTGCATCGTACATGTAAAACCCAGACAATAATTGTTTAAATCTTCATGTGATGATAACCACATTACCGTGTGAATCAATACTTGATAGTAATGGCTGCATAAGGGTTAAGTTCACTTTCTCGTATGTATAATTTAACTTTGACCTAAGTATCGGTAATTTTTTGTGAACAAAGTGGTATCGGGATTGAATCAATTTAAATGAGAGGGTAGTAGATGTCAAACTCATTGGAAGTTTGAAATCATCATATGAGTGAATCTAGGGAAGATATGAAGTCTTAAATTGTTAAGTGAGATAGACTATAGGGAAGACAGGAAGTTTTAAATCATATGAAAAAGATAATAGGGAAGGTGAGAAGTCTTAAAAGATTTTGAGGAAGACGGAACATTTTAAATTGTCAAATGAAGATGATAGGGACGAGAGAGAATTTGATATTATCATATGAGAAAGATATAAAGAAGATGGGATATGATGTGCATAGCATTCACTATTACACTTGATAATTATGCACACACAGTGTAAACCTTTAATTATACTATGCTCCTTGTGATAAGCAGACACAGCTTTGAGATTAGTGAAGTTATTTTCAGTTCATTATTTAGTCTAGTTCATGTGTGATGAGATGATTGTGAATGTATAGTAAAAATGTTTTACATTTGTTATTTTGTAATCATATCAATATTTTGAGCTGTAATAAATATAAGTAACAAAAGTACTGAAATGTATCCATTTGCTAAAAACAAAAACAGTTCAGTATTTAAAGCGGTGATTTTTTTTCCGTTGACTAATTTAATCCTGTCTAGTTGTTAAGGTTGTTAATTAAAAGACATAACAAAAGCATTTAATTATTTACATATTTTAATGTGTACTTGAACAATGTAGTTGTTCCTTTGTATGCAGTATCAGGATATTTTTATTATAAATTGTTTCACATGTTTGTATCTTTTATTGCTACCTCTTATTCTTTATCAAGATCTGATTTCTGTTTTTCATTTTGGAAATGCCAGCCTGAATTGACCTAACCAAATACTTTCTCTTCTCCCTCTTTTCCTACTTCAATCATCCACTCTTACCCATCCTTTTCTCTCCTGCTCTTACTTCTCCTCTTCTGTACCACCACCCTTACTCCTCCTCCAACCCGTATTCCTCCCTCGACTCTTCCACCCCTACTCCTCCTCCCCATCGGCCCCCCATCTATTCTCCTCATCCCCCCATCTCTGCCGCCCATACTCTTTCTCCCTATCTTCCCCACCCATAATCTTCCCAAATTTTTCCACTATTCACATCTCCATCTATCCTACCCCTAGTCCTTCCCTACCCCTACCCCTTCCCTACCCCTACTCCTCCCCTACCCCTACTCCTCCCCTACCTTGGGAAATATTGAAGGTTGCTCGAGGTACCTGCTTGAGGTGGGGGGGGGGTGGATCTGAGGGCTTGTACCTGTTCAAGGTAATCTGGAATTTTGATGTTAAGCATCCTCGAGATACAGAAAAAATGTCAACCAGCAATTTTAGTTTTGGGCACTACAATATTTGCATACACAGATGTCTTCAGAAATGTTTGTCCGAATCTGAAACAGTTATGCTAATTGCTGATTGATTTAATGTCAAATGACTTGGTTTCTAATTGGTAACTGAGCCTGCATCTTTGTATTTTTTTTAAACTTGCAACAATTGGATTTTATGTTGGTTTCCAGGTAAAGACTTTAGAATTATACTCTGTTTTAACTTGAAGCATAAGTATCTCCCTATAATCATGAAGCAAAGTTTCTTATAAAACTTGGACAGAGTAGTACCCTCATGTTCATTTACAGATTTACAGACATTATTTTGTTGTTATTAGTTTTCAGGAAATACAGAGATGTGGTAATGTTATGAATAAACTTGTACATGCAGCAGGGCTTGGTGGTGTTGAGAGGGTGGGAAAAGGAAATAATAAAGGGGGTGCAGGGACGAGGAAGGGAGAGCATAACACGAAGGTGAAGAGAAAGTATGGGAAAGAGTGGGATTTGTTATTTTAAGAATCATAATACGTATTGTTTTGTCACAAGATATGCTTGCATAGAAGATCGGAGGTACCATTCTAATGTTATCGAACCATATCTAGTTCTAATATTTTATCAGATTGTCCTCATAACTAGGCTATTAAACCTCTAAAGTTGCATTTTTATAACAAAGTAAAATTCCTTACTACTATTGAAATCTGTTAGTAAGATGGGCATCCCTTACAGGTGAGGCTGGACAGTGACGTTTATAGGAGTGACGGGAGAATAACCACAAGGCTGGAAGTGGCCCCTGTCACCGCTAGCAAGATGCATCAGTGTATCTACTGTGCATACTCCTCTGCCAAGAAATTCAATCTTGATAACCACATGCGCATTCATACTGGAGAGAAGCCATTTTCTTGCCCACATTGTCATTATTGTTCTAGTACTAAAGAAACTCTAAAGAGACACATATTAATTCACACGGGAGAGAAACCATATGCATGCAGGCACTGTCCATACCGCTGTACTCAGTGGGGTTCTCTGAAAAGTCATGTTATGACTCGTCATGCCATCAGCAGAAAGTTTTTCAAAAAGTAGAATTGAAAAAGTATGTATACTGTATCTGAGATTCCTTATATTTTTATAATGAATTCAGTAAAGCAGTAACTGGCAATATTGATGTAGTCTTTGGCAGTGTTTCCACACTATAAGTGATTTGGATATACAGTACAGTACTCACTGAATAGGTTATACAGTACTGTGCAAGACTGCATAAAATATACAGTGTTTGTATATAATTTCTCCTGAGCTGCTTGAAAAGGAATGCAGTACTTGTCTGATAGACAAGCAGCACTTCGTGTGATGTTTAGGTTTAAAAATTACGAAAAAAATTACTCAAGCGCTCCCAAGATGATTTATAGCGATATGAAGATACATAATTTTGTCATTCATCTTTTTTGGGGGGTTTAATGCCTTGCATGAGTTCATATGCTAATGAAAAAACTGTGTTCTATAGTGGTCAGCTATTTTAGCTAGCAATTGCAGGCTGATATATATAAAATCAGTTATATATATATATATATATTTATACGTAATAAGTTATATAAATAGTTATCTTGTCACGTAAATGTTTTATATCAGCTTGCAAGTGCCAGCAAAAATAATTGACAACTATAGAACACTAGTTTCACAAGCATATGAACTCGTGCAAGGTATGAGAATAAAAAATTAAAATTATAAAGTTTATCAGTCTGAACTAGACAATGTGATTGTGAAGACTGGCATCTGAAATTCTGATTCTTACAGTATCTCAATTTATTATCATTATTATAAATATAAATTCACTATAAATATTTAATATTTATTATCTACAATTAAGTGCTGTTAAGGTGACACAGTTAATACTGTAATTGTTCTTGATAAACAGCAGCATAGGGTGAGAAGGGCACATAAGTGGCAGATCTTGTCAAGAGCATCTGATAATCAGTCACTGGTTGGTCAAGTGTAGTCTAGTAGCACTGTAATGTTGTAATACTTGCTCACATTACAGTAGCACTGTAATGTTGTAATACTTAATACTTGTTCACGTTACAGTAACACTGTAATGTTGTAATACTTGCTCACTTTATAGTGAAGTGATAGTGGTGAAGTTTAACTAGAATTTTGCCTCGTAATAAGCAATTGAGCAAACCACAGAATAGACTTGAATTACCATGTTTTATGTATGCCATATGGAATTCTACAGTATTCATAATTACTAATCGATTATTTTTTAAAATACTCCTTAAAATATATTAAAAAAAAGTATTGTACAAATAATATGGAAGACCATATATGTTCTGTAGACTTACGAGTAAGGGTTGAATATTTCGTACATGTACTGTAGTTTAAATATTCATTGTGTATTCACCCACCAAAGTGATTTCTAGATCTATAGTCACATGTTGTTTAACATTCAGCTACTGGGAACAAAAAGTTCTAAGTAACACAGACTATGGTGAGCCCATAGAGGACTTACCTGGCACAGGAGCGGGGCTGTAACTGCGTATAGTCACAGTACCAAAATGTTTATACAGTGCTGTATATTGTGATTGTGCAACTTGCGCAAGCTCTGGATTATGAGTCTTAGGGCGATGGACATTAAACATGTTATTAAAGAATCTTAATCATAATGCTGTATATCATAGCCTTAAATTAGGCATTTACTAGTACTATGGATTTTTTTATGTCGTTCAAATGTTTTTTCTGTGAAGCATTCCTGCATTATCTGACTTTTAAATTTAAGCTCTTAATTTATCATTAGAAAAATTATGCTTGCAATTGTAGTCTTGAAATATAGCAAATATAGATTTCATATAGATTACCTATATGTGGTAATAAAACTGAGCTTACCATTAATATTAGAACCAGTGTAGACTACAGTATTAAGAAAATTAAACATTCCGATACAGTATTATAAGACTGAAACTTAGCATGGCCAAAAGTTTGTCACCTGGCTGTCCCTCTTTCTGTACTGTTTGAATACTATCATAATTTCCTTTTGACCAGCTGACTCAAGCAGACAACTTCACCTGACGGAGCAAAATACCCAGAAATATACTAGTTACATCGCTATTATTATTACGAACACTCCTATTATTATCATTCTGTCACTAAACAATGAAAATTTGTCATTTTCCACAAGAATATTTTCTAAGGAACATGAGGTCAGGTTGCGTGACGAATAAATTCACTCATCAAACTGTGGCTGTGTGCTGTGAATGTCTGCCTCCTGCTGTGAACAGCGTAACTAGCATTGTGTTCGCTGATATCTGAACCTTTTACATCATTTTTATTGCGGTGAGGATCATCTATGACACTTGCGTTGCAAACTGCAGTGTCTTATTTTCTGCATGATTATTGAATGGGGCTGAGGCCCTGACTTGCACAGCTGTGGTGTGAGCTGCACCTGCATGCACCAGCCTTGGTTGCTCTGGCAGTACTGAGGCTCTCGCAGCCAGGAGGGATGCAAACAATTTTTTTTCCACATGGCATCTTTTTACTGGAATCCTTAGGCACAGGATGTGAGCCCTGTGTACCCACAGGAGTTTTAAATCTTATTATATACAGTATTAACAAATATAATATGCTGGTGTGCACACCCCTGTCACCCCTGTCTACAAAATAGCATTGGGACTACTCTGCAGCATTAACACTTCCTTGTAACATTTATGATTACACAACAGCATGGTGACTACTTTGCAGCATTGACACTACTTTGCAGCATTGACACTACCTTGCAGCATTGACACTACCTTGCAGCATTGACACTACCTTGCAGCATTACGACTACACAATAACATAGTGACCTCTATGCAGCATTGACATTACCCTACAGCATTAGGACTACCCAACAGCATCCATATGCTTTCTACATTCAAATACTACTCTTCAGAAATTTGCAAAACAAATTTTTTTTTATTTTTGGAGCCACTACTGAATAGGCAAACTCTGACTTGTAAGTGGAAGTTGCTTCACATTATGATACATATGTATTGTACTGTATTAAACCATTGGAGATCAGATTGGCTATTTCCGCTCACGGTGAAGTACAATAGAATATTTCATGTGGAGACAAAAATGTAGATCCAAGGTGAATATTTAATTCCTTATATCATTTGACTATGCAACTTTTCATATAAGTTATTTTAGAAGTGGTTGTGAGTATTGAGACATAATGATAATTAGTAAGAAAAGTATCCCCTGCAGGTGGGGCTGGACAGTGAGGGTCCCAGGAGTGATGAAAGCGGAGGTTCACGTATGGGACAGGGTTTCGGCACTTCCAGCAGAGTACTTCATTGTTCTTACTGCACCTACAGTACCACGGTTACCACCAATTTGAAAAGTCATCTGCGGACACATACCGGAGAGAAACCATTTTCCTGTACACTCTGTCCATATCGATCTACCACAAAAGTTACTCTGATGAGACACATCCGCACACATACAGGGGAAAAACCTTTTGCTTGTAGCTTCTGCCCATATCGCGCCATTCAAAAGAGCACACTAAGATATCATATTTTAAACAATCATGAAAAAAGACCATAAAACTACTGTATAATAATTTGTAGGTGAAGTGCTTTTTTTATAGAACGATTCTTTAAATTTATATATACTGTGTACGTACAGGCTGTGACAAAATTCTGCTCTGAGAAGTGAAAACAATTTTATATTAATTTGTGTTTATTTTATTCATATTCATCAAATGTTCGTGTTTGATTCCTGCATTCATACACACATTCTACACATCCACATTCTAAGATTGGTTACAGCTTTGTACAACATTTTGCGAACTATTTCCAGTTTTAATATTGAAGAGTAAGAGATGTGGATGCATAGGCCACTGGTATTTTGACCATGATCAGTCTGTTGAGGGTTTGGTAATATGGCAGTTGGGTAGTATTCAGCACTTTTTTCTTCCTTTTTATTGCTATTATTGGTATTTCTTCAAGTCATTAGATATTGTTTTCAAGGCTGTAAAATGAAAGATAACAGGCTGCTGTAGAAAGAAATGAAATTTTAATAGCATCATAGTAATCACTGATTAACAAATATGAATGTTTACTTGAAAGATTTTTCAAGGCATATAAGAAGTTTTCTTATAAACTTATGTATTTGTCTAGATTTTTGGTGCAGGTACAGTGGATGCAGTTAAGAAATAGTACACATTAAATTACTTTTGCTTGAAAACAAATGGAGTAAAAAAAATATTATCTCAACAAGCCTCCAAATTGCAGTGTGTATATCTAACCCATCTCTATCAGTTCTCTTATGAGACATCTTGTTCCTATCTCTTAGGCAACAATGCTTCAAAATCGTAATACTGTGTCTATAGATATAGTCTATAAGTATATAGTCTATATACTGTACCTATAGACTATAGCTAATCTATACCCAGAAACAGGTATAGATTAGCTTAGGATAGTTAGTAGGATTAAGCGGTCAGAGAATAAGTATGAAAGATTAATTAAAAAGCCTCAGACGGTGAGGAGGGGGCAGAGGAGGAGAGGTGTTATTGTTTGGAAGGGGAGTCCCCTTCCATCATAACATCAGGCAGTGATGACTTCTCTGGTGTACACTCTCTCCTATGTTTTGCCTGCATACCACTAGGACCCGGTTGTGGCTCACTGCTTGTTTTTTCTAACTAAGACCCTTTCCATAGAGACTTGTTTTCCTATG
>WNGS01092210.1:14231420-14258322 GCA_020271785.1 Procambarus virginalis
TCATTCAAATTTTTGATGAATAAATCTTATTTTGCTATTCATTCCTGTTTAATTTCATTTGCCTAGACTACAGTATATAATTACTCGGATACAGTATTTACATCCACAAATGGTATCAAATTTTTGAAACACCCTGTATATTTTTCTTGACTTTAACATCAGAATAATCTTGACTAAAACTATACCAGTCCTAAAACAAGGGTAATCTTCAGAGGAAAAAAATGACTTGGCTGTACATAATTTAAAAGATGAAATTGTTAGATTTCATATAAAAAAACTTCTATAAAGTTAATACAGTTTTGCAGATATTAAATTAATGTAAAACTTAAATGTTCACAATAACATGGCTGAAGATATGATGACCAGCAACACATGAGATGATGGAGAGCGATGATGTTTCGGTCTATCTTGGACCATTATCAAATTGTGTGATGATAGTCAGAACGGACCGAAACGTAGTCTCTTCTCCTCTTCTATTGTGTGGTTGATCATCTTAAATGTAGAACTTCCTTAATTACTTCTGCAGATATTATTTTAATAAAATAATATCTACAGAACTTAAATGAGCACCAGATAATTGCATAATTACCTGCCTGACTTCAATGTTCATGAAAGTTTTCTAATTACTGTACATGACAACCCATGATAATTTTATACTATGCAATAATATTTTCTTGAGGAGAATCACTTTCTGTTCACTAGCTTTCATTTATCATATATTTGTCATTCATTTCTCCTTTAAGTATAAGGTATCAAACATATTTACAAGATTGTGATTTAAAGAAAGACATTTTAATTAATATTTACAGCAGTTTTGGACAATGTTCACAAAAATATGCATTGCTGCCTCATTAGGTCAATATTTTTCATGATACTTTTAGCATGAAAAAGAATATTATGTGGGAATTTCAAATACTGTATCAATAATGGGCAAAGGCTCGATATATTTGTGTGATATTCAATACAGTAATACAGTACTGTACTATTAAGCGGGTTTACGCATAAAACGACCAAGATGTTGGTATGCCTATAATATCGACCCATCATCACTGGCTGTGGTTGATATGAATATACTTACACTTAGCAAGATAAGAAAGAATTTGCCACATTAATTAAGCATAAAGTAGCAGGACTATTTTGTGAACGCATATGCTTTCTCTCTACTATGAGTGTTCATATGGCGTTTGAGATGATCTTTTGAACATGACCTATAACAACAGAGGTCACAAGCAAAGGGTTTCTCGCCCGTGTGAGTAGAAACATGTCTCTTAAGGTTAGTTATAAAACGAGAAGAATATTGACAGTAGGGGCAGTGATGGATCTTCCTGGAGGTGTGGCCCTTCAAGTGTTGCATGGTTTCTTCACTGCCGACTCTCTGACCATCATGGATCATCACCATCTGTAGGGTAAGTCTGTCTTACTCAAGTGTACAAATTTTGGCCATTAGTATGGCTTTGTTCCCACTAAATATCTGCATGAAGTACAGTATTTTAAAATCTAACTTTTCCTCTTAATTTTACTAATACTTGTTAAACAAAATGAAGATTACCCTTAGACAGCAGCTATGGAGGTCATACCCGCCTATGCACAAAAAATTAAAAAATAAAAAAAAAATACAATTTTCATTATAGAAATATTAATTTGTATGCAGAATATAAGATAAACACGAAAATAAGTAAATATTTATCGTTTCACTGGTGGAGTTGCTCTGTAAGTCTGCATCTGGCACTTGTCAATGCAGTCACACACAGAGAAACAATCCCAAGTACATTTTGTAATTAAAACAATATTAAAAATAAGTGTTAAATGTAGTGATCCGTCCACATTTATGCAATTTTACAGTATTATAAATATATTTGAACCCTCAAAACACTGAAACAAGTTGGCGGGAAGATCGAGTAGAGAGTGGCATTCAGCCATTGTGTGCTGGGGTGTGAAACTACCAAGGAGTTGGCAGCTGTCACCATGTTTCCGGACTTTCTTTAAGTCTTCCATCCTCTAGATAATTGGGCATCCACTCTTTGAATCATATACTGTAAATCTCCTGTGTTGCACTGTGTACTGCGTATCATAATAAAGATTGCGTAGTTTGTATGAATTCTTATGTGATGTCCCAAGACTGGGAGTATTTGATCTCATGCTGTGTATATGTAATGTTAGTCCCTGTTCCTATAAATTTCTATGTTTATTTAGTGTCTCTCATGTAGAATATTCCAAGCATAAAGTAACTACCATGGTACTGACTCCATATCATACAGGTATTTTTATTGTAAAGTCAGTGTTACATCTGAAGTGTCATGTGCTTGCTCCTTTTCAGTTTCTCTGAAAGTTCAGATTTAGTTAATTATGAAGTGCTCATGACCATTACTTGTTCAGGTATACATCGTCCTTGTGAATATTTTATAACATTTATTTTTGTAATGTTAGAATCTAATATTTTGTGATTCCATCTCTGCCCGTCCCATTTCTATTTCTTCTGAAAATATTAAATCTTTTGTTATTTTGTAAATTGCCGAGAGTAGTTATATTTGCAGCCTTTTGGATAAACCTGCATTATCTCAGGTAACCTTAATTTCTACTTCAGAAGTCATTCAGTCAATCCAAGTTCAGTAATGTTATTTCATAAATTTATTTTGTATAAATTAAACTTCAGACTATTAAATAACAACAATGGCTCATCACAATTACCATTTACCTTAGTATACAATTCTTCTCTTTTTGTTAACCCTTTTTCATTTGAAAGGCTGAACTTGAAACTCTCCCACCAAGGAATTTTTCACAAGGCATTTTACAAAAATTCATGTACAAAACTTGCATTCAGTAAGGTCAGGCAAAAACACAGTAGTGCCCTTACAGTAATCCCGCCAAACACACAATGAAACTACGACGTTGGTAAAATGTTCGAACAAGTTTTAACACCTCCAAACCAGTTATAACAACCAATATAGCAAGTTGTAACAACGTTCTAATACGTCATAAACACGTTAAGCCAAGATGTAACAACTTTATTACAAGTTGCAACAAGCAGAAAATAGAGACAGTTTCGGTTTGTGTTTCCAGGGATGTTATTCATGGATCCATATGAATATATGTATCCATATAATGTATATGTTTACTGCTGACATAAGAGGAAAGAAATCAAAGTCATACATATTTTTTTTTTTAATGTGCTCACATTTCTATATTATTAAATATTTATTTGTTCTATTACAGAATATAAGAAATACAACAAAAAATGTAAATAATATTTACCGAGAACTTTCCTAATCGATTCCTAATGATTTACAGTACAGTATTTTTATAAACATTGCTTATTTAGTAAAGTAAAAATAACATGAAAACCTAAAATAATTTCCATTAGATGGAGGTGATTGTATATGGAAAGAGAGTGGGTTACAACTAAGGTTCATATGACATGGCTAAAGGAATGCTTTTTGACAGAACAAAAAAATGCAGAGATTTAGAAAAAAGAAACATTTGAAAACAACAAGTTTTATTTAAAATTGTTTAATCCCATAATGTTATTTAATCCAATTTGTTTTTTTAATATCTAAGTACTGTACCTATATAAATCTAAAATCAGCTACTGGCATAGACAAATAAGTTACAATAATGTACAAAAACAGTGGAAACCTGGGTGAATGGAAGATGAGATGGATTACAAAGATTCCAATTTGATCATAAGATTGAATTAGAAAACAATGGAAGTTTTGGTGGAGCAAATTACTTACTAATAAACTTTAATGGGATACTTAAAAAATCCTTGGTCTGCTACTTCAATAAGAAACTATTCAAATAATGTGTTTCTATTTTAGAAATGCTTTAACCCCTGTGCTGTACTACATATCTTAAGAAGTACATCAAGAAACTGAAAAAGGTGCAAAGACATGCAACAAAATGGCTCCCAGAATTGAAGGGCAAGAACTACGAGGAGAGATTAGAGCCAAAACTAGGAGATAGAAGATAAAGAGGCGATATGATCACTATGTACCAAATAGTAACAGGAATTGATAAAATTGATAGGAAAGTATTTCTGAGACCTGGAACTTCAAGAACAAGAGGTCATAAACTAACTAAACAAAGCTGCCAAAGAAATATAAGAAAATTCACTTTCGCAAACAGAGTGGTAGACGGTTGGAACAAGTTAAGTGAGAAGGTGGTTGAGGCCAAAACTGTCAGTAGTTTCAAAGCATTATATGATAAAGAGTGTGGGGAAAAGGATACCACGAGCATAGTTCTCATCCTGTAACTACACTTAGGTAATTACTGATTATACCATACAACATCCATGAGCATATAAAATAAAAAAAAATTTAATTTCTTTTCCTTTTAATATTGTTAAAATGCATTTCCTGTTCTTGGAAAACAAAAAAATTGTATGTGACTTACTTTGGTCACTATGAAACCTGAAAGTTTTGCAATGATGTCACAATTCAAGTGTGCTCATCGAGCAATCGCCCAAGGAGGGTCGCAAAGAGCCAGCCGTCAGTCGACAGTTGTAGTTAATACATTGTTAACATACAGTATTTATTTCAATGTTTCTGATTAATTTTTCTCTGTATTTTTGCAGTAATGTTATTCAATAGTGTGCCTTTTGAGAAATTTATATAGTAACATGGTTGAAACATTGGAATGCTCAAATATATTCATATGACTAAGATACATCTACATTATTTGCTTAGAATACAACAACATTTTATTTTTGGTGTTATTATACTGTATATATACTTTATTTATAGCTATGTACTTTTTCATGCACAACTATGAACAACTAAGCTTTCTGATGGGTGTGGTAAAATGTGGTTATGAGCTCAGCATAGCTCAGCATTTTATGCATGAAATTATAACTGCAAGCATTGAATATACTGTACATTACAATATTTTCTCTGTATTTCAAATGTTATACAATGCATTTTCAAGTGCAATGATACAATAGTATAATTGTATCGATATTATAAAATCAAGGTTCCACTGTATTCAAGAATTTGCATTTCACATTAATCTAGAATTAAATTATCTAGAATTAATATAAATTAAATTATTTCGATGGAGATTAGATGCAAAGATTAGAGTCAATGGAGTATTATAATCAACAGAATTTCAGTGGCAATAGAATATTAGATGCAACGGATTATTGGATTCAATGGATGAGGTCCAGACTGAATCATTACATTTGAGTGGGTTTCCACTTGCTTCAAATATCTGTGTTGTAAATAAATTACCCAAAATTTTTGCCATGAACACAAGAGGTGTGTCTTCTTAAACTAGCACTGTCAGTACTTAAGTATGGGCAACATGGACACAAAAGTGATTCAACTCTTCTATGGGTACGCATATGTCTTTCTAAGCTTTGTTTAGTAATAGCACTATAGGAACATTCAAGACACGAGTATGGCTTTTCCCCAGTATGTCTCCTCATGTGGTTCCTTAAATTTGTGGTAAAGTATGTAGTGTAATGACAGTAATCACAGTGGTGCATCTTGTTGGTGTCGTGAACTCTCCCAGGTCGTGTGGCTCCACTCTTGTTAGGCCTCTGATCGTCACTGTCCATTTCTACCTGTTGGGGATGCTTCACTTATTCATTGACATTTTTCAGTATAATACTCTAAAAAGACTAGTGAAATATATACTCTACACTGATGAGCATCACATACTTATATTTTGAGACATAAACCAATTTTTACTTTCATTTAACATTTGAGATACTGTATTATTGATACTAGTAACACTAGTAATATATCTTATTCCCTAAAACCTGTTTTCTGTACTGTATCATATTTTTTATGTTGCTACTAATTAAATATTATGATTATTTTCTATCACTAAATTTTTGTTACATGAATTTGTGGCTAAATTCTAGTGATATATCACAAAAAAGTTTCCTTTTCAGCAGTTTAAATTTATCAGATAATCTAATAATTATGAATACATTCAACAATGTCATCAATAATTTATCATTTTTCAATTACCTTAGTACAGTATTTAAAAGTAATTTCAAAATTAAATAGTAAAAGTAATTTCAAAATTAAATAGTAAAAGTAATTTCAAAATTAAAGAACGTAACTTTGGATTATAAAGGTTGTTTCACTTATGAAATATGTGTATGTTATAGCTTTTTTAAATTTTAATGAAATTCATATGAAAGTACAGTACAGTATATTTTATATGCTCATCACCTTCGGGATTCCAGTAATTTTCCTTTATGTATTATGTAGCTAACTACAGTAGATGCTTAGTTATTTTGTTGGCTGTATTTCATAAATGTTTACAAATTAAATGCTATTACTATGTGGTACATATTTTTAAAGAAAAAGTTACAATTAATAGATGAAGTATTCTATGTTACAAATTCACAATTTAATAACCTAAGCTAAAAAATACATAATTTATGCTATTTGGATAACTGGTTGAAAATATCTGTGCCAGCTTCTGTTTAATAAAATATTAACAACATTGTATACATTAACTGTAAAATATGTCTATAGGAACAGTTTCACCATTTTAAATATTTCTATTTAACATGTGTATGATGAACCAGAA
This sequence comes from Procambarus virginalis, assembly GCA_020271785.1. NCBI lineage: Eukaryota > Metazoa > Arthropoda > Malacostraca > Decapoda > Cambaridae > Procambarus > Procambarus virginalis. The sequence goes on from WNGS01092210.1 coordinate 14,237,961, forward strand.
TGTGATTTTTCAAATTGCCCTTCTGAACAGCACGGTAAGAACAATGAGGACAGGCATATGGCTTCTCTCCAGTGTGAGTACAAAGATGTTTCACAAGATGATCCTTTGTTGTAGAACGGTAAGAACAATACGAACAGGCAAAAGGCTTCTCTTTTGTGTGAGTACGCATATGGTTCCTGAGATTGGTAGTAACACTGGAGGAGTAGGAACAGTAGTGGCATAAGTGCATCTTGTAGGTCGTAGCTTGGCCCTGCCAGACTCCTGTCCCGCCCTTCTCAGTATTCGACCCTACCTGTAGAGGACTCCGTCTTAACTAAATATCATCTTGAAAAATACTAAATTTAAGCTTGAAAAACATAATGGAATTGACTATAAAATGGCAAAAGAAAGAAGTTCTAATAACTTCAAAAACAAAAAAGATGAATTATGGAAAAAAAAAATATGTATATGTAAGTCTGCCATGACTGGTTTATGTGTCAAGTCTACATTTAAAGCTGTAAGTGGAGTTTGACTCCACCACTTCACTTCTTAATGCATTCCAGTTGTTCCTTATTACAAACTTAAATAAAACTGACACTTAAAAATTCTTTATAATGTCTCTGTAGCTCATTGAAGTACAGTACTTAGTTTTCATCTGTGTCCCTTTGTTCATGTACTACCCATGCTAAATATTCTATCATCTGTCCTGTCTATTCCCAGAGTACTGTATTTTGAAATTGGTAATCATGACTACCTTTTTTTATCTTGTCCAATGATCTGAGGTTAAACTGCTTTTGTCTTTCCTCTTAATTACTGCCCAGCTCTGGGGCTAGTCAGATGGCATACTTCGCACTGTCTATAGCTTCATTTTGTTTAACAAGATAACTCCATACTGGTGTAGCACATTCCAGAATTGGTTTGACATATATGGTATACAAGGTCCTGAACAACCCATTGTTCAGCTTTCCACAAGCAGTAATGTTAGCCAACCTTTCACATACAATTAATAATATTTGTTTGATGTGCGATTCTGGTGTCATGTTCAGTGTAATGTCTTTTTTGTTCGATTATAGAAGGATTTCTTCTCTCGCGTGATACCTTGCATCGGGTTCCCTGTTTCCATCACCCTGCATCATTGATTTTCAATTTTTAAACTATAGTAGATTCTTTAGAACCCATTCTTTCATTTTGTCCAGGTCATCCAGTAGTATTTTGCAGTCGTTCATTTTACCTATCTTCCTCAGAAATTGTGCATCGTCAGTGAATATTGCTAGAAAGAACTCTGTGCCTTCTTGTAAGTCATTCACATAGACTAGAAGCAGAATCGGCCCCAGTACTGAACCGTATGAGGTGCCATTGGTAACATCCTGTCACTGTAACTCTGTCTCTTGCTGCAGATGTAGTACTTTATCTATTGAAGCCTCTTCCCTATCACTCCTTCCTGTTTCACAATTTTGTACACTAGTCACCTCTGTGGTACCGTGTTGAAAGACTTTGACACTTCATTTCACCAATTGAATTATGTCATTTAAGATATTTCTTACCCACAAAACCATGAACTCAAAAGTATCTCAACCAGAGTGCCAAGTAAGTTAGTACTTCTGGTAGAGATACTTTTTAACACTTTCGCACTCTTCTAACGCCCCTGGCATTATAAATTTTTCTCTTGAGTCCGAGTCGGTGACGTGAGCAAACGCTCCGCATGCGAAAGTGTTAAGATCATCACAGTCCTGTGGGTAGTACGTGTGCATGTGCCTGGGGAAGTCCTGGGATGTGACTTTGATCCCATTGCATGGCCTTAATATATCCCCATGATAATTCTCCTTTTATTGGAATAATACAATTTGATGATGCATTTAAAAATATTGTCAAATTATTTTCTCGAGGATATTACAATTTTAGGCATGAAAAGAGACTGGAGTGTTCACAGCTATCGAGCTTATCTTTAAACAATATAACCTTAAATAAAACAAAGATTTACTCGAATTATAAATTTTATTGCTTCGTGTACATAATTTAAACATTAACAAACTTATTATAAGGTACATTGCATATATTGTACAATTAAAAACTTTGTTATTTTACTTATTACGTTATGATGAAAGCTGTTTTTGCTACTAATGGTCAAAAACATGAAAAGACTTCATCACTGTAAACCACAAGGAAAGTTACTAGCCACTATACATTCAAGTAAACTTACATACTGTATATGTACTCAGTACAGTACGTGTTAGCATAAAAAGAGAGCAGAAACAAATTCTTCTTGAGAATTTATTAAAAGCTGTATTTATTTGACTTGCATGGGAAAAATTGGGTTTGCCCAATATAGTTTGTTGCACTGAGTTTATATTATCTTCACATGGTACACTGCAACCTCCAATATCCAGATAATACTGTTCTGGGCCCTTTTTCAGCTATTTATCACAAAATTTAAAAAATCATTCTTACTGGAATGATACAAAACACATTTCTGAATATTTACACACAAATATTAAACAATGATTATGTATGGAACTTAATAATAACCTCAAGTGAAGAACATAAGAAATATAGATGTAGTCTAGAATAACTGATCTAACCCTTTTGGTCATATTCAATAGGGACACGGCGAGCATGACGATACTCTTGCACCACAAATAGGTAATGATCTGGACGAAATAAGTGTATGGAGCACCACTTTGCAAATGGAATTTAATGTGAATAAATGCCATGTTATGGAATGTGGAATAGAGCATAGACCTCACACAACCTATAAATTATTTGAGAAATCTTTAAAGAATTCTGATAAAGAAAGAGATCTAAAGGTGGTTCTAGATAGAAAACTTGCACCCGAGGACCACATAAAGAACATCGTGCGAGGAGCTTATGCTACACTTTCTAACTTCAGATACATGGATGGCAAATTATTAAAGAAACTGTTCACGACTTTTCTTAGATCAAAGCTGGAATATGCAGCGGTTGTATGGTGCCCATATCATAAGAAGCATATCAATAAATTGGAAAAGCTGCTAAGACATGCAACTAAATGGCTCCAGAACTGAAGGACAAGAGTTACAAGGAGAGGTTAGAGGCATTAAATGCCAAAACTAGAAGATAGAAGAAAAAGAGGTGATATGATCACTACATGCAAAATGGTAACATGAATCGATAAAATTGATTGGGAAGAATTCCTGAGACCTGGAACTTCAAGAACAAGAGGTCATAGATTTAAACTAGCTAAACACAGATGCCGAAGAAATATAAGAAAATTCACTTTCGCAAACAGAGTAGTAGACGGTTGGGACAAGTTAGGTGAGAAGGAGGTCGAGGTGGAGGCTAAAACCGTCAGTAATTTCAAAGCATTATATGACAAAGAGTGCCGAGTGCTGGGAAGACGGGACACCACAAGAGTAGCTCTCATCCAGTAACTACACTTAGGTAATTACATACATATACATAAACACACCTTGTTTAAATTAAAAAATTTATTATGATATGCAGAAGCTGTGACTGACAGAGCCCTACAATGATAAGTGCTAGTCCTAATCTTTTTCATTATGTATTTAAATTATTTACAAGAGAGACTGAGTAATTACATGAATGTTTATAGGGAAAGCAACAAATTTTGATCAAAATACAGTAGCAAAAATTACCAGTAAATGTATTTTAATTAAGTTGATATTAATTGAAATACAGTAAGTGAATATGACAAGAAATTGGTGATAGAATTCTATGGAAATTAGATAAAGAAAAAGACAAGAGTAATCATAAGTGATATTTTATCACTAGAAAAAACGTAAATGCTAAGATACAAAAGTTCCATACAATTCTGTCAAATTTTATATTGGTCTTTATATACAGTACATGGATAGAGAAATAGTCAAGAAATCATTTAAAGCACATTTCAGACCTAAATTGGACTATGCAGCTGTGTTATTATACACACGCAAAATGACAAAATTTAACCGAAGGAGAAGTCAAAGAGTATGCAAGAAAATTGACTCCAAATTTAACAGACATAAACTGTATGCAAAGATGTGACACAAAAAAAAAAAAAAAAATAGAAAAAACCACAAGGAAATATAACCATGTACAGTACTGTAAAAGCTTGTACAAGATGACAAGAAAACAAATAGTTAAGAATTCTTTAGACCAGAAGTCACAGCTGCAAACTACAGAAGAGAAGATACTAGGTAGTACCGCTTTACTAGAGGATGGTTTGAAAAACTTTAGGATAATGTTGTGATAACCTTTCAAAGTCTTACAATTGAATATGATAAAAATGTACTAAGAAGGCAGGGCAGCACGTGCATTGCTCTAGAGACAAATAGGCAACAACCAAACATATGGATACAAAATCAAAACAATAAAATTATTAGATTCAGGGGGGATTAACGGACAAAGGAAGGGAAAACATGTTCCTAAAAATCATACATGCTAACATAGATGGAGCGAGATAACAAATACTGAAGCTAAACAATATATTACAACTTTAGAAGTCAGAGATTTGTCGCACTAGCAGAGACAAAACTTGATGATAATATTTAAAATGAAGTTGTATTCCCAAGGGCCTACTCAATTTCGAGATGAGACAGAAAAATTAGAAAAGGTGGAGGAGTTGCCATTCTAGTAAATGTACACCTGAATGTAAGAGAATTAATAATTGACAACCCACAAGATATCGACAAAATGACTGAAGATTTACAATGAGGATGAGAAATGGAAAATTATAAATGCCTTCAGTCCGCCAACAAGCAACACATGGACAAGAGAGTAGCTGGATGACAAACAAGAGGGTCTCATAATCATGAGGGAGAGTGCATGCAGTAAGAGCAGATAAAGATGAATTATGACTATTGGCACTGCGTGACTAACTTGAAATCAATAGACCAGGAATTCTATGAAGCAAAAACAGAGAACATATGGACAGGCAAATACATAAACTTCATCGTGGAGACATTCATGTTCCAACATGTTAACAGGCCACGAGAATGAGGGAAGGGAATGATGGATTTGATCTTCACCCAGGAAAGAATAGATATTTGACATTCTGTACCATTCCCCCTTGGGTAAGAGTGACCAAGTCCTTTTGGAAATAAAATATGCAATGCAGCGTTATAATCTAGAGAAAAAAAAAAGTTGAAAAACTTAATCGTAGGAGAGGAAGCTATGGGGAACTTAGCTAAGTTCTTTAATGAAATTAGGTCCATTGTGTGGGAAAGACTTGTTAGGAAAGGAAGTAAATAAGATATATATATTATGAAGGTGCAAAAAGATTTATAACAAAACAAAGATGCAGAGCTAAAAAACAGGATTTGTTCAACAGGAATTGCAAGAGGGCCAGAGAACAACAGACAAAAAAATGGAATCAATATAAGAGAAAGCCAAACATATCAAGCAAGAAACCATTACAAGACAGCGAGAAGAGAAGCAAAATAAATTTTGAGAAAGTGATAGCAGGCAAATGTAAACCAGAACAAAGAACATTCTATAAATGCATTAAAAGTAAATTACAGGTAAAGGATAAAATTCACAGGATGAAAATGGGAGAACAGATTCATAGAAAATGAAAAGTAATTGCATGAAAGACTAAATGAACAGCTCCAGAGTGTGTTTGTGTGAAATTAAGTTTTCAGAGAACCAGACACAATATGAATTTCAGAGAATAACATACTGTACATAGAAGTGTCTCGAGATGAAGTGGAAAAAAGGCTCAAGGAGCTAAGTAGGAACAAAGTAGTTGGCCCAGATGAAGTTTCACTATGGATTCTGAGAAAATGCACACCTGAGCTCAGCATTCCACTTCAATTGATTTTTCAGTCATCTTTGTGTGCAGGAGTCTTGGCAGATACAGTATATGGAAAAAATATTAACAGTGCCAATCTACACAAATGGTAACAAGGAAGACCCTCTAAATTATAAACCTGTACCATTGACAAGTATAGTAGTCAAAACGTGTGAAAAACTAGGAATGACAATAACACAGACAGTATAGTTTTAGATCAAGATGATCCTGTGTAACATATCTACTTAGTTTCTATGATAGAGCCATAGAGGTTTTACAAGAAAGAGATGGTTGGGTTGACTGCACTTATCTGGACCTAAAAGAAGGCTTAACAGAGCCCCAAATAAGAGGTTGTTCTAGAAATTGGAACATACTGGAAGAGTGACAGATAGCCTTCTAGCATGGATGAAAAATGTTCCGACAGGGAAATGAGGGCAGTAATCAGAGACAATTTATCAGACTGGATTATGGTACTAATGGAGTACCACAGGGTTCAGTTCTTGCACCGGTAATGTTCATTGTCGACATAAACAATCTACCAGAAAGAATACAGAATTATATGAACATATTTGCTGATGATGCTAAGACACAAGGGAAGATAAGAAACTTAGATGACTGTTATGCCCTTTAAAAAGACTTGGCTAAAATAAGTGTATGGAGCTAAATTTGGCAAATAGAATTTATGTATGGAGCAACATTTGGCAAATATAATTTAAAGTGAATAAATGACATGTTATGGAAGGCGGAAGATGAGAGAATAGGCCACACACAATCTACAAACTATGTGAAAAAAGTCTTAAAAATTCTGATAAAAGACCTAGGGGTTTGTTCTGGACAGAAAACTGTCACTGGAAGATCATATAAAGAACACTGTGAAAGGAGCCTATGCTATGGTTTCCAATTTCAGAATTGCTTTTATGTACATGGATGGTGAAATATTAAAGAACTTGTTCACAACCTTAGTTAGACTAAAGTTGGAATATGCAGCTGTTGTATGGTGCCCATATCTCAAGAAGCACCTCAACAAACTGGAAAAGGTGCAAATACATGCAACAAAATGGCTTCAGAATTGAAAGACAAAGAACTATGAGGAGAGGTTGGAGGCATTAAGTATGTCAAAGCTAGAAGAAAGAAGAAAAAGTGGTGATATTATCACTATGTACAAAATAGCAATGAGTCGACAAAATTGTTAAAGAAGAGTTCTTGAAACCTGGAGCTTTAAGAACAAGGTCATAGATTTAGGCTTATTAAACAAAGCTGCTGAAAGAACATTAGAAGGTTCACTTTTGCTTTATATAATAAAGAATGCTGGGAAGACGGGACACTGCGAGCATAGCTCTCATCTTGTAACTACATTAAAGTAATTACACAAGCACAAATGAACACACAATATTTGATATACTGGTGAAAACTAATCATTTTCACATTATTTAATACACAAAATTAAAATTTATTAAATAACACAGTCCACATTAATTGTAAATAGAGTATAATGAATTTTCACTCCAAGGTGTACACCATATTCAATGCTGTGTGTGTTGAAATATGTCTCTTTAGTCTTTTTTTTGAAATTGCATTATAAGGACAATGTGGGCAGGAAAATGGCCTCTCACCTGTGTGCTTTCGAATATGGTCTTCTAAACTCTGCTTTGTTATTGCACTGTATGGACAGTGAGCACAAGAATAGGGTTTCTCTTTAGTGTGAGTACGCAAATGATTTTTTAGATTAGTGGTAACGGGAGAGGAGTAGGAGCAGTAGGGGCATTGGTGTATCTTGGTGGTGGATGTCATACCCTTACCGCCTCTAGTGGTCCCTCTCCCACCCGTCCTCTGAACTCCTGTGCTGAGCCTCACCTGTAGAGGACACCCAGCTTACTCAAATTTACAGGTTTGTAAAACAAATTGAGAGATGAATCATAAAAATGCATTAAAACTTATTTATATTAATGCAACCAGTAATTGTCCCTCAAATACACATTATAATCAGTCAATATTACTGAACAGGAAGTTACAGTGTGACATCCGTTTAATACTAAAATCCTACATTGTGTGTGGATAATAACAATAAAGGCATGGATACCTTTGTATCAAATATGTATGACCTTCAGAATGTTTAAATATATACCCCAGTATCAAATTACTCATACAGAATTAGATCAATTATACAAAGATCTGGTAATGGATCACAAATAATAGAAATATCTGATAATGGATCACAAATTATACAGAGATTTGATTGTGGATCACAAATTAGGTACACGCCAATTCAGAACTATTGTATACAGCAATTAAATACAAGAATTTGGCAATATTCAAACTGTAAAGTTTGGCATTGATAATATAAATAAAATTGTAAAATAGTTTGTAGTAAGAAAAAATTAGTTTGTACTACTATGATTACCCAGTATTTTCCCCAAAAGAACATAAGTATAGTACCGTATCTGAACAGTATTTAGAAACTGAATTTAGTAAGGTCACATTGGATAAAAACTTATCTACACTCACTTAAATAAAAATGTATCTATGAGAAAATCTGTAGGAACTATGAGGAGGATTCCAATCTTTACTCTGGGTACACCCAAGCACATGCCTTAGATCACTGCTACACCACGACATGGTCAAAAGCAATTCAACCAGAGATTAAACCGAATCCTCTAGGGGTTCTAAGGCTTTAACTGAAGCCAAGTCCAGGTTTCAAGCATTGCCCCCATGCATTCTGGCAGTGGTCTAGGAGTTCACCTCCAAAGCTTCTCTTCAAATATATAAATTGCCCTTTAGGGTCTCTTTCCTTTCTTTGTCTCTAATTCACTTCTTGCTCTTTGCTATTAGGCATTCTACAGCTTTCCCATTGATAGGAAAAATGATTTAAAAGCACTGAAATAATTATGTAAAACTATATTAGTGACAGCCCACGTCTCGCTGCTCAGCTAGAGCACACTGCAGCCGACATGTCCTCTCTCAGCAAGTAAATAGTTTCACACTTCCTGATCCGTTACAGCCAAAGTATGTCACATACAATATTTTTTTTAGTTTCCCTGTGATTAGAGAATGCATTTTAATAATAAAAGAAGAAAAATAAATTTTAGGGAAATAATTTTTTTGCATTCCCAAGTCATATTTATACCAGATCAGAAACTGTTTACTGAATTTGCCTCATTGATCTCATGTAACTCATTTCATTTACTTGTGACAGTTATGCTAAAGTTTTTCTTGATGAATCTATGGCTCATATGTCTTTCCAGCTTCCACCCATGCCTTCCTATCAGAGAAGTAAGGTCTAGCTCTTAATGCCACACTTCCTAGTCTTTTGTACCCGGTGCATTTACTTCCTTACTCTTCAATTCTTTCCCATATCATCCCTTTGAAATTGTGGACAAAGGTAGTTCACAACTTCTTTCAGTGTATTCTACTTGTTGACCACATACACAGGGTAAAAGTATTTCTTTGTTTCTTCTACTTTTTGTTTTCCACTTCCACTGTTAACCTTCGTCAGTCTTTCTCTCTTCTAAAGTTGTGAGACTGAGCTCCCTTAACCTTTCCTTGTAGCTTAGTAATCTTAATTCAGTTACAATAATCAGTTTGTCTTGTTGCAAACTTCTGAACTTTTTCAAGCTATGTACTTTGCTAAGTGTAGATTCCATGCTGGTGTTGTGGATTCTAGTACTGGTCTAACACAGGAGTTGGTGGTAGATGTGGGTAGAGTCTGTGGGAGTGGTTGTACAGTAATTATCTATCAGTGGCTACAGGCAAGTGAGGTCAATTCTATACACCCTACTTCCTAGCTCTGATAAGTGGTTATCTTGAGATGATTTCGGGGCTTTAGTGTCCACGCGGCCCGGTCCTCGACCAGGCCTCCACCCCCAGGAAGCAGCCCGTGACAGCTGACTAACACCCAGGTACCTATTTTACTGCTAGGTAACAGGGGCATAGAGTGAAAGAAACTCTGCCCATTGTTTCTCGCCGGCGCCTGGGATCGAACCCAGGACCACAGGATCACAAGTCCAGCGTGCTGTCCACTCGGCCGACCGACCGGTAGTGAAGGTGTAGTTAATTGGGTTTGAGTGGGTAAGTTGTATAAGAGTGATGTGTGTGTGTATGATGGCTTAATTATTATGAAAACAATAAATTATTAATTCTACGGAAACAATAAATTCCTAATTCTACTGATAATTTTGTGTGTGGTAGGTTGCCTGACTTCAGTGGCAATCTGTGTCTTTAATCCATAGTTAGTCTACTAGCACTTTATCAACTAAGAGTTTATTGAAAATAATAAATACTTAAATCTGACAAGTTCTTTATGTCATTCCTAGTGTATATGCTTGTATAATACTTTATCAACTAATCCAAGCTATTTTATTACCAATATACAGTATACAGTAAAACAAATACAAAGTTAATTAATGTGAAAGTAATAAATATGTAATTTCCATGGATAGTGGGTGTGATGCAGTAGACAATAAGGATCACATGGTCAGCTGGCTACACACCATTGGGTCTGGCCAGCAACTGGTTGGTTGATGGTGCAAACAGTATTGTGCTGGCTAGGGAGACCTTGGATAAGCCTAATAGGTCATATTCAGCCAGTTCAGAAAACCCAAACCATTTGCACTAAAACATTTCATTAAGAAACGCCAAGACTCCTGTGCACAAAAATCAGCCGTAAGTCACATTGTACACTAGGAGGAACAACAGTACAAAATTCATTTGGAAAAGTATATTCGTTTAATTTCTTCCTGCAGCACGTAAAAAAAGAAGCACCTGATAACCAACTATTTTTGTGTTTAGAATATCTTTGTAGAAGTTGATTGCGGAAAAGATTGTAACATTATGTATCTTTATTCAAGGAAAGCCTTTGATACTGTACCACACAAAACACTGATTAAAAACATGGAGGCACATGGTATTGGCCCCATGAAGGGTGGAAGTTCTTAAGTTGGATAAGCACATGGCTTTACGAGCAAACAAAAGGTAAGCATAAATGAAGTAAGAGAAGGAAACTGTTGCAGTGGATTGTCCCAGGAATCTTTCCTGTGACCTTTGCTGTTTAACACTTTCGTGCTTTTGGCAAGAGAGCGCTGTGCCACCCCAAGGTGCGCCTGGCATTCCACGGGAGCATGCAGTAATACTGAAATACTCTTTTCAACTTTGTTATCTCAATTCTCGTCGTAGGTTTTTCAATATCATTGTGTTCGCAATAGAATTCTCTACAGGATTAAATGCATATAAAGTCCAAAAACCTGGCGTACCACCTGCACAAAACAGAAAAAGTGAGAGCGTGTTACCCAGGAGCACTCAAGAGCAATAAAATGTGTATGCTCTTTTCACTTTGGTCATCTCAATTCTCGTCCCTAGGCCTTTAATTTTGGTATCAATGAATTTGCAGTGAAATTCCCTACAGGAGAATATGCACATAATGTTCAAAACTGCGTCACGCCCCTCCTGCAGCCAAGCCGAAAGCGGGCCAAATTTTTCACATCATACTGCATCATTAATGAGCAAAAGTGTTAATACTGTATATAAACTATGTAGACACATGATTGAAGAGCAATAATAGAAAATTTGCCTAAAAAAAAAAATAGAAGGGGGCTAAGAAAATGATAGTACTGTATTCATACCATAGGTGTCCCACATGTTGCAAATTATTTGGTTCCATAAATCTGTAACCAGAGGATGAAAGGATGAAACCTTTTATTTTGTATTATTTGATTTTATAAACAGAATGTGAATAATGTGTCCATCAGTATAATTGATACACAAATGCAGATGAGTAATAAGTAATAAAATGCAGTATTAGTAGGCATCCATCAGTCTCAGTAGACTATGGAGTTGCACACCGGTGTCGGCCTGGACCGGTGTAATGCAGTATGTAATAAGTAATCACAACAGATGATGTCAAGAGTGATTAGTCCACACTTATGGGACACCTTTGTATAGTATGGTGCTCAAAGCTCAACTACATGATCTGAATGGGACTTAACAAGGGAAAGATAAAGCTGAAGACTAATATATGATGTCTCATATTATCATATTTGCCTTTATTTTGGACATTTATGTATTGATTTTTTGGCTTCAGATTTCTACTAACCAGGACACCCCTTAAACTCTTTTGTATTCAGATTTGGCAATTTCAACATTGTCCAGCTGATATGTGGTTACTGTTATCATCTCCTAGGCATAAAACTTTGCATGTGTCAGCATTAAACTACATCTGCCAATCTTTCGTTCTTTTCAAAAGCATATCTATGTCATCTTGAGTATCAGAGTTTTCATCCTTTTATCCTATGGTTACAGATTTATAGGACTAAAACTACTTCCCTTTAGCATACCTGAAGATGGTTCCGAGAGTTCTACTCCACGAGCCAAGCCTGTGGCCAGACTCGACTTATGGGACACCCTATAGAATGGCCATTCTAATTAAACTTCTTTAGCCTCTTAAATTTCTGATCAGAAAGTTAAAACAAAAGCTCGGAGACAAAAAAAACTATTTGATAATACTTCTTTCAGAAGTGAATGAGACATTAAATAAAATTCTCTCCCATCTAACAATATTGTACTTTTCACCATGATCGAGTGAAATGCTATTAAATAAAATTCTCACTCATTTGAATTTGCTTCTTCCATGAGAGGATGAAATTAAATTACTGTACTGTAGGTAAAATACTTTTCATCATCATATTTAAAGTATCAGTAAATTAAGTAATCTCCCAATTGGTTATGACTTGGTAAATTTAATTTGCCATCTTCCATGACTAGGTGAAACATCAATAATAAAATATTCTCCAATGACCAGGTGAAATGCAATCTTATGCAAGTCTTTCTCTTAAAAAAGACTTTAGTGCTAAGCTTATCTAAGCTAGTATGGTATAGTTATTCAAACTTAAACTTTAGAGAGCATCCCATGAAATAGGGAACATGTAAAGATATTTTCATATTTTGATATAGTTATGCTCGTTCTTTGTTGAAATAACACTAAGTCACCCCCACCTTCACCCCACCAAACAAATGTTTAACCCTTAAACGCAAGTGCAAAACGTCATATGATGTGTGACATTGAGGGGATGGTGTAATTTGAAAATTATTCAAATTATGTATAAATTACTTAAAAATGTTAAACAAATCCCCAACTTATTGGCTTCAGCTTCGTGAATCTTTCATCAAAATATTTTCAGAAATTGAATTTAGACGAATATTTAAAAAAAAAAGAACATTTTGTTGATAAAGAGAACAGCTCATATTTACTGGAACTGATGGGTAATGCAATAATAAAGAGATGCAAGCACCTGTCCGACGCACAAAGAAGAATAGCAGTAAGAAGTGTCCACAAAGTGGATATACAGCTGGTGCCTTTATAGCATTGCTGAGTAATACATAATAACACAAATAATAATGAGTAATTATGTTATTATGCTCTATTTTATTATATATCATATAAATACATTGCCCAATCTTATTACCAGTTACTATCAACAATGTCCAAAAATAGTTTTTTAGGGAATTTTTCTTTAGGTTTTTAATTCTTTTCCTCCTTTGTTTATTATTTTAATTTGTTTTAACCTTTACATCCTGGAGAATGCATATTCGTCCCTAACTATGTGAAGCCAGAATTAAATTGGTCAACAAATAAATCAGTTACAACTCTCAGAACCTGGGACTTTGAATTTGTTTGGCCTGATTTTTTCACATTTCAATTTCTATTTTCCTTGTTTCTTTAGGTTGTTTTGATGATTAGGGACCAGATTAGGGCTTTTTTTTTTTTACTTATACAAAGTATACCCTAAATATATTCCCTAAATCATTATAATTATTATAATTATCACTATATTTTGTTTTTTGGGGGGTTATTTTTTCCCAACTTTATTTCTACACACATTGACCTACAACTTTCACATACTTGAGTATGAATGCCAAACACTGTTTATTACAAGATACAAGTAAATTCATACAATTAAAACTGCCTTATTCATTGTCGATAACTTCAGCTTCAATTATATCTATAACTAGAACTTCAACTTACTTCAGTATCCAAAAATCTAGTTTCTAACCGATTCTCACCATTTTTACATATAGTGTGCACAGCCATCTGTTCTACAATCCCTATGGAATTTATTTTTCATAAACTCTAAACGTTTGGAGTTATAAATTGTTGTTGTCTAAATTTGTGCATATTTCAAATGCCATAGTGACAATTTATTTTACAATAAACTGTACTGAAAACCTATATTCTAAATATATAAAAATGAAGATCATAAGCTATTCTGAGAGCATAATAACACCAAATGAACAGTTGGTGATATTTATATATTTTTGCAACTGATTTCAAAATCTGAAATTTTCAAAATTCAATTTTATAATTATTTTGTATTTTTTTGTTTTTCGAGTTACACTAGTATCATGTAGACAAACTTGGGGCATTTGCCTAGTAGATTATTCACAAAACATTTGAAAGAGTTTCAGAAAGTTTTAAAAACTGAGTTCAATGTCACACATCATATGAGGTTTTGCACAGTTTAAGGGTTAAACTTATTTCAAAATACCATCAGAGTGCTCTACCTGCAAATTGGAAAGTTACCTTCTTTTTACCATCAACCATTTGTGTTGAAAGTGTCAACTGTATACACCAGGACATAATGCTGTACATCATACAAATAAAACAAAATGCTCCTGGAAATACATAATTACTGCATAGTCATCCTTGGATTAATCTCAAGAAGAAGGTGTTTCCCATCATAACTCATTTATTATGAAAATTTGAATGTTATAGCTTAAAGAATTTAGGTGAAACAATGTCATAATCTTTTCTAATTTTATTCTCAACTAGATGAGTCAGGAATTGTATCATGCATTATGTTGAGTAATGATGCCACTGTACTCTCATGAAGCAATAATGAAAATCTACATACAAATGTCAGAGGTGTATTTCCAGTATACAAGCTCAGAAACATGGCAATAAGAGGATAAAAGATCAACCATCAACATAATGGACTCAACAAACCTAACCAAGGCAAAAAAAAAAAAAAAATCAATATTTTATCAAAATAAAATAAAGTACTGTATAGTATTTTCATCAATAACACTTTCATTAATGCATTGATTTCTTTGTAGCCTATGTACAACAAACAAGGCATCTAAGTAAACCTAAACATTTTAAAATAAGAAGGAACTTTATTAAATTACATTTTATAAAATCTTTATCTAAATCTGCCACTAATATTAACATTATCAGTCAAGTCACTGATACAGCACTAAACTATTATCCTGAAAATGTTAATAAGACTATCAAACATTCTAATTAACTTACTAAACTCCTTTACACTTTAACTTGACCTTAACTAGAGTGGTCATTTTCTAAGTTATGATGAGTTATCAAGTGACTTTTTAAAGTTGCCTTTTTAATAGTACGATAGGAGCAGTATATGCAAGCATATGGCTTTTCTCCTGTGTGAGTAAGTAAATGTCTTTTTAAGCTTTGTTTTGTAATT
This sequence comes from Procambarus virginalis, assembly GCA_020271785.1. Taxonomy (NCBI): domain Eukaryota; kingdom Metazoa; phylum Arthropoda; class Malacostraca; order Decapoda; family Cambaridae; genus Procambarus; species Procambarus virginalis. The sequence goes on from WNGS01092210.1 coordinate 14,253,183, forward strand.
GCATTATATGAACAATATGGACAGCCAAAAGGTTTTTCTCCAGTGTGAGTTCGAATATGCTCCATTAAGCTTTGTTTGGTTGTGGTTCTATATGGACAATGAGGACAAGGAAAAGGCTTTTCCCCAGTATGAGTGCGTAAATGATTTTTTAGATTAGTTATGTATATGGTACTATATGAACAATGAGAACACTTGTGCAGTCTGCTGCTGGGGTTGTGAAGATGCCTCCCTCCGGCGCTGCCAACCTGATCAGTCACCTGAGAGTCGCTCTGCAGCAATACCTGTTGGGAATGTCTGTCTCACGGTCAAAATATCGATACAGAAAGAAAAACAATATGCAAATACATGAGAGTATTAGTGTGTGTGTGTGTGTGTGTGTGCACACACACATGTATGGTGCAGTGTATGAAAGCATGCATGTGTTTGTATGTATAGTTTACAGTATATTGATGTGATATATATAATGTGTAAGTGGTGTCACTAATGTGCAATCATTAATATTACACACTCACACACAAACACACACATTATAATATTTTTATATTTAATTGGGTTACTAAAAGTACTCACCATGAACTGCATTGCTCAATTTTAGTAGGACGCTTACTTTTATGATTATGTGTAACTAAGTGTTCAAAGTTTAAGTCAATGGTGTAAGGAAAGGGCATTATAAATGCTTTTTTTGGGTGAAACAGCATATTTGAAACTTGCAATAAGGCAGCCACCAGCCTTGTGATTGTGTGGAAGATTGACAGTCTAAACTTCTATAAGTGTATTATAAATACAATTTGAACCTCCAAAACACTGGAACGAGTTTGAGGGAAGGTTGAGTAGGTTACTGTTATAAAATTTATTTTTGTAATTGTGAGATTCTAGTGTTTTATGTACTCAATGCCTGTGCCTTTCTAGTTTCTCTAAAATATTAAATCTTTTGTTATTTGATAAATCGCTAAGAGTAGTTATATTTTGTGGCTTTTTGGATAAACACTGGGTTCTATAAGGCAACCTCAATTCCTTGTTCAGAAATCATTCAGTCTTGAAAAGTCAGTAAAATAACATTACTCCAGAAACCTATTTCTATATACAGTAATCTTAAGACTATTAAATAAAACAGTGACTCAGCACAGTTATATTTTTCCCCATTACATACTTATTTTTTTTTGTGTTAACCCTTTTTGTTTCAGGGAATATGGATGAGCTCTTCCACCAAGGTATGCTTCACTAGGCATTTTATAAAAACTCTTGCACTTGTATTCTGTAAGAATAGGCGAGGAAAAAAAACCTGTACACTCACACCTAAATGAAAAATGGTACATGCACTGGGCTAGGCCAAGAGACATGTAGGAAAGGACACGTGGGAAAGAGCCGTGACATTCCAGACTTGTGCATCCTGTACAATACACATTGTCAAAAACCGTCAATAATCTGAAAGCGTTATATGACAAAGTGTGTTGGGAAGACGGGACACCATGAGTGTAACTCTCATCCTGTAACTACACTTGCATAATTACACTTGGGTAATTACATTATGCAGACATAATTCAAGCTTAAATACACCATAATAGGTTACATATACAATTACTGTAATTGTTTGTTTACTTTTATTTTCAAATACATTTTAATGGAAAGTAAACACTATGTCACAAGAATTTGATGATTCCAATAATATAATTCCTGACTACATCAATGATACTACACCTACATAAAAATAGATGGTGTTTGCTTGCAATTATTACATATTATAGGCAAATTTAATTCAATATACTGCACTATAATTATGTTGTGCTGTCTTAGTTAATAAATTGGTCTAGAAAATAAAATACAGAGCTAATTGTTTTCCCCTAGGTAGTCTAGATTTCTTGACTGATGCTGTGATAAAATATGGGACATTACTTTTCCCTTCTCTGTACTTCGATACGGACACACTTGACATTCATATGGCTTCTCACCAGTATGATTACGAATATGCCTTTTGAGATTGTCCTTTGTAATTGCCGAATAAGGACAGTATGCACATGTAAATGGCTTTTCACCTGTGTGAGTGCGCATGTGATTTCTTAAATTGGTGGCTACATTTGAAGCATATGGACAGTGAGGGCACATATGCTGCTTCTTACTGGTGGAAGCGAAGCCCTTCCTGAATCCTGTTGCTCCTCTTCCTCCATTCACCAGTCCGTCACTGTCCAGAACTACCTGTGGGGAACACCCATCTTACTCACTGTCATGATATAGAAAAATGCGTATATTATGCTTACTTCAACTATCATTTCTCGATGAAAATGTTAAAAGTATCTTTAGCTGCAGCTAACTTTATGTAAATCATTCTGGTATAACTGTAGGCTGTCTTCCTACGGATATTTCAAAATTTCTTCGTAAATTTCATGTTCTTTAATTTTCCTTTCTTTTATTATAATACTGTACAGTAAAATAAATTATGAAGTTAAAAACTATGAAGCAGATGGAAATGCCAAACTTTGAATAACACATTATTTAGATGCTCATAACAAAGCTATAGATCCCTCGTTAATGAAGAGGAAAATGTCACTTGCTACTAGGAGACAAACAATAAAATTAATGGGGGTAGCTTCATATGAAAAATATTAAGTTGATGAAAATCAGTGAAATGTATAAAAATTGCTGTGGGATTATGGCAACATTTTAGTGCAATGTTGTGCTTGTGTTTATATAATAAATTTTAACATAATTATGGGTAATTAACCTCCCCCCCCTACAGTGGGTACAAGGGCAGACTATACTGAACTTGCAAACTTCAATGCCTATTTTTTCTAAACATCGCATTTTTATGTAACAACGTAAATACAGTATTTACATGTTGGAAGATAATATTTCTGGTGCTCGTTGGCATTCCAACTCAGTGGAAGAGAGTGAGGTACAAAGATGATCTGGACACCAGTGTTGGCCAAACGCTTGGCATGGATGGATGAAGTATTGTAGGAAGGTGCATCATTTGATGAGAATGGTCGCATCCCAACATATCTCGGATAAGGATAATAGTACAGTAGTGTGGAAAGTAAGCTCAACATCACGCAAGCAGGGAACACAATATTACTGTACTGAAATGAACGCAGTGCAGTCCATACTGAGCATATTGGCTACCCAGCCCCACCCCACTGCATACCTACTTTTAACTGTTGTAACATTTCTCAGAAATTCATTATGACTATTAATGTGGTACAGAGATATAATGGACTGTAAGCTAAATAATCATACCTTGTAGGTAAACTAATTTGGTCATTACAACAAGCTTCCAAAGGGCTAATAAAGTCACTGGATATCAAATAAATGCAATAACATATGTTAAATACTACAGTGGAACCTCGGGTTCTTGTATGTCCCTGTTCTCGTATTTTCGGTACTCGTACTCAATTTCTCCGAAAAATTCAATTTGGTACTTGTTGTTTGCCTCGTTGCTCGGAGTTTGATCATACACGTACTGGTCCACCGCGAGCGTAGCGCTTCAGTTTACCAGTGTCTCCCGCCTAGTGATGATCGCACTTGAATTCTTTGTGAAGAATTTAATTGTTTTTGTGCTTTTTCTGGTTTCTGAACATAAAAGTTCTTATTACATATCATGCCATGGGTTCCAAGAAAGTCAGTGGTAAGGTTCAACCTAAGAAAATAGTTGTGAGGATAACAATAGAGGAAAAACAAGAGATCATTCATTGAGAGACAATGTGATGTCTCACTACAGACAACTGATAAAATGTAGGGAAAACAAGTGACTATAGACAGATTCTTAGTAAGACAAGAGAGCAGAGAGCCACAACCAGGTCCTAGTAGTATGCCTGCAAAGTGTAAGAGAGTACGCCAGACATGTCATCACTGTCTGATGTTATAATGGAAGGGAACTCCCCTTCCAAACACTACCTCTCCTCTCCCCTCCTCATTGTCTTCCATATGCCAATAAGAGTCCTCCATAAAGGTAAGGTACTATGAGTAGTTTTCTGTATAAAATGTATTTTTTAGTTAATATTTTGGGGAGTGTGGAACGAATTAATTTAATTTACATTATTTTTTATGGGAAAATTTGTCTCAGTTTTCGCATCTTTCGGTATTTGTACAATCTCTGGGAACGGATTAACTACAAAAACTGATGTACCCCTGTATTTAATATGTGAATATATGAAGAAATACAGTGGAACCTGGACTTACAAATGTCCCTACTTAAGAATTTTTTGAGTTATGACACCAATTTCGTTGGAAAATTCGACTCGACTTGCGAATTTGTAATACACGTATGAGTCAGCAGAGCTCATGGTTCCTGGTGGCACAGGTGACCCCACATCAGTTTACCAGCCCGCCCACTTAGTGATGATTGCGCTTGAATTCTTTGTAAAGAATTTCATTTTTTAGTCCTTTTTTGTTTTATTAACATAAAAGTAATTATTATATATCATACCATGGGGTCCCAAGAAAATCATTGGTAAGGTTCAACCTAAGAAAACACATGCGAGGATGCCCATAAATGAAAAACAAGAGATCATCTGTAAACATGAAGATGGTGTGCGGGTTGTTGATCTAGCTAGGCAGTACACAAAATCTATGTCAACAATATCCACCATACTTGCTAAGAAAAGGACATTATGAGTGCTAAAGTGACAATAAGGTGTATCAATATGCTTTTTATCAGGAAAATGAGTTTTCCCAATAACATAGGAAAACAAGTCTCTATGGAAAGGTCTTAGTTAGAAAAACAAGCAGTGAGCCACAACCGGGTCCTAGTGGTATGCAGCAAAACATAGGAGAGAGTGTACACCAGAGAAGTCATCACTGCCTGATGTTATGATGGAGGGGACTCCCCTTCCAAACATAACACCTCTCCTCCTCTGCCCCCTCCTCACCGTCTGAGGCTTTTTAATTAATCTTTCATACTTATTCTATGACCGCTTAATCCTACTAACTATCCTAAGCTAATCTATACCTGTTTCTGGGTATAGATTAGCTATAGTCTATAGGTACAGTATATAGACTATATACTTATAGACTATATCTATAGACACAGTATTACGATTTTGAAGCATTGTTGCCTAAGAGATAGGAACAAGATGTCTCATAAGAGAACTGATAGAGATGGTTAGATATACACACTGCAATTTGGAGGCTTGTTGAGATAATATTT
>WNGS01092210.1:14264801-14334801 GCA_020271785.1 Procambarus virginalis
TACTGTTATATTTTGAAATCAGTCACTGGGCTTATAGATAAGCAATATGCAGAGGGCAGTTATTGATTTATGATAAATAACTTTATATAGATATACTATACTGTACAAAGGAATATATCAATAGATAGAACAACAGATTTTTGTTGGTAATTTTAATGGGAATAAAAATTCAAAATTAAAAAGTTAACAAATCAATTTGAAATAATGAATGATTGAAGGGTAGTGTATTTTACAAACAGGATTTGAATTATATAATTACCATTAAATAATTATTCAAATCCACTGCATTCTAACACACACAGTGACACAAACAAAAGAAGAGCCCCTTGAAATGAAAAAGACATTAAATTATACCTGTATAACAAAAAGCCTTGTCTTAATTCCAGAAAGACTTTTTAATGAAAATAGTTTCTAAATACTTCTATATCTCAATGTGCCATTGCAAATCATATCATTTGGATTAGATCTGTTAGAGCAGTTATTGCGGCATATGGCTTCTCGCCGTGTGGACGGAGATGTGTCTTTTGTAATTTATGATACAATGGGTGGTGTAAGGACAGTAGGAACACTTGTGAATCTTCCTGTTGAGATGTCCCTTCATAAGTCCCATGGCTCCTCCACTGCTGACCCTCTGACCAGTATGGCTCAGCACCACCTGTAGGGTATGTCGGTCTTACTCAGGGTTATACAGTCATGCACTAAGTAATTAAGAGCCACTTAAAAAACTATGTACTTACAATGTACATTTCCTGTAGTCTTGCCCTAATGACAAGGGTAATGGGAACATCCTTATTGATACTCTTCACTGTACATCTCAAAATACTTAGAGAAAAATAATTACAATACTGTAGAATATTTAGTTCACTATTTTATATAGAAAGTTATTAATCTAAATCAAAAGCTTTAGCATATCAGCTAAAATGTAAATAAAAAATAATAAACCTACACTAAGAGTACACTGAAAAAATAAACATGACTGGATTATAAAAACCTTATAATAAATTTCTTTAGTTCACACTGAGTGGAAGCTATGATCAGTATATCTAAAACACAGTTACAGCATTGGCTCCAGTATTTATCACCAGCCATTTAATAACAGGAGAACTGTGATGTATCATATCCATATTTATGTAGTCACAACACTTTTAAAAACTAGTCTTAAATGGCAGTTTATTATGTGTATTCACTATTAGTTTTTTGTACTCAGGGAAACAGTTATTATTGTACCAAAGTCAGTCAAATTCCAAATTAGATCTTTAAAATAGATATGAATAATGTATAGAGTTCATAAGAAAAAATTAATTATTTTCCAGAAAGGGTAAAGATAGTATAGCAAGGCAAAGAGAGTGGTAAAGAAAGTGAAAAAATTTGGGGAACAATGTTGACAGATGTGTATTATGTTATCAATAAGGTGAGTGAATATTGTATGTATCGTTCCAAATGATGAAGGAATGGCAATAGTAACATGTTTTGCAATAAACAGAGTTGGTGGGAAAAGACCAGAGAAACTAATTGAAACTTGTATATGGAAATGGGTAGACTGCTTAAGAGTACAAGCCATAGAAATTCATTTTTGAGGGGAGCAGCCAATGTATTTGAGATGGGTATTTCAATGAAGAAGTACTGTATACACGAGATGCGCCATGAGTGAAAGGGGCGAGGAGAATGAAATACAGAGTTGTAGAATGTATGCAGCACAGTATACTGTGGTGGTATGAAGATGTTAGTAGAATGACTAATAAAATTTTGTTTAATGAGAAGGGTGCAATAGGGGAGGGGGGGGGGGAGGAGACCATATGGTAGAGGCAGATAACCATTATCTTAGAAGGAATGAACACAAAAATATTTAAAAGAATGTGTAGTGGGAGAGGTCAAGGATCTTGAAATAGTAAAAGTTTTGTGTGGTGATAAGAAGCTCCTAGAAACATCTGCTTTGGTAACCCCCCCCCCCCTCCACCAATGGAGAGGTCCCCAGGAGGAAGTATGAGGTCAGGGACATAAATAAAGACATGAAAATAGTCTACAGTACACATGAATGTCTAGATGAAAATGTGAAAATTATTGGGCGTATGATATTTTTTCCTTTTAATAAATTGTCACTGGGTCATTCTATATTATACTACTTACACTACTTGTATAAGCAAAATTCTGAATATAATGGTGACAAATTTAGCTTTAGTTATGTAGCATGTAATGTTAAACGCTGTAGATTGTTTTTAAATACAATATTGCCCACATATTTATGTAATTACAGTACTGTATATAGTGGAACCTTGGTTGACGACTGCCCTAGAGTACGAATTTTTTGGTATACGACTTCAAATTCATCGTAAAATTTGAATTGGTGTACGACGTTTACTTGAAAGACGACGACTGTAAGTACTCGTACGAGTTGAACGAGCACGTGGTGCTGGAGGCACAGGTGAGGCACTCACAGTTTGTTTACAAGTCTATCCCACGTAGTGACGACCGTGGCAGCACTTGAATTCTTTGTGAATTCAAGTACTGAATTCAATACACATATAAAAGTGCAAAGACATGCAATTACCAGTAAATGGCTTCTGGTACTGAAAAACGAGAGCTACGAGGAGAGGTCAGAAGTATTAAATACTGTATACAAAAGCCCAAAGATAGAAGAAATAGAAGTGATATGATCATTATTTACAAAATAGTACCACAAGAATTGATTAAATTGAAAAAGAATTTCTGAAAACTGCACCTTCAAGAACAAGCGAACACAGGTTCAAACCAAGGAAACAAAGCTGCCCCGAAAACATTAGAAAGTTTACTTTTGCTAACATAATGGTAGATGGTTGGAATAAGTTAAGTGAACATGTGGTGGAAGCCAAAACTGTCAGTAGTTTCAAAGCTCCAAAGATGGGACACCATGAGAATAGCACTCATCCTGTAACTACCTAGGTAACTACCTGATTAATGTGTTTATGTGATACAATGAAAACTTGCTTAGCATAAATTATTCTTAAACAAATATAATTTCATAATGCAGTGAATCAGATTTTAGGATGAAAGTAAACTCAAAAATAAATTTACAGTTTGTAATTTTTAAGCATACATATACTATTTTACATTATCATAAACCTAAAATAGTTCATGCATGTAATAATGTGTGTATGATACATAAGAGAGATGGTTTGCATATTATACTAACTTTATACAATACTATATCAATAAAAGTTAATACAGTCACATAATGCAAAGGAAACTTAAACTCTTTCAATTTCCAAGTCTTAATTTAAAATGTAAATCTAACATTCATTGAGGAAGGAGGATATTCCTGTACAGGGTGTTTCAGAAAAATTTACAGCATTTTATAATCTAATAACTTGACCAATTCTCATTCAAATGATCTCAAATTTTAACAGCATGTGTAGAAACAATTAAAAATTCTGTTTAATGTTTTTTCATTTTAGGTAAAGAAATGCCATTCAGTGGAAAAGAAGAGGCATTCTGTGTGTTGTTGCTTAATACACAAAATGCTCAATAATCAAGTATACAGTTGAGTTTGAGTACGCTCACAGTTGAACAAGATTGTGTAGTGTGCATTTGTGAGCAAATTCCCTAAAAATACACCCAATGCAATGCAGACTTGGACATGGCACAAGAAATTCAAAGTTGAAGGCTGTCTGTACAGGGCAAGAGGAATATGGCGACCAATTTGTATTGGAAGAGATGGCCGAGCAGGTTTAGGAAATATTTTTTTGCAAAGCCCCAGAAAGTCGATAAGAGCAAGTCTGGAAACCCGGATTCCTCCAACGACAGTTTGGTGTGTTGCAAGGAAACGATTGCTAATGACACCCTACAAGCTGCAGCTCGTTTGTGCCTTAAAGACAGATGACAAGCAGAGCACAAGCAATTCTGTGTTGCTATGCATGAGAAACTTGAAGAAGAGAAGATTGAACAATGTCTTGTTTTCAGTGATGTGGCCACATTTCATATGAATGGCTAAGTCAACAAACATACTGTTTGCACTTGGGGTGAAGAACACACTCATGCCACAGTGGAGCACACGAGGGACTCACCAAAAGTGAATGTGTTCTACGCCATCTCCAAGAATCATCTACATGGATTTTTTTCTTTGAAGGAAATGTGTCCGGCAATGTTTATCTGCACATGCTTCAGAACTGGTTAACTGATGAGCTCATTGTAAACGAACATGAACACTTCATTTTTCAACAGGACAGGGCTCCACCTCAATGGAAGCTCATTGTGCGGGCTTATCTCAATGAGAATCTGCCAGGAAGATGTATCTGGCGTGCTGGCGATGAAGACAATGTAGTGTTGAAATGGCTGCCACATTCATTTGACCGACACCTTGCGATTTTTTTTTTCTCTGGAGTTATGTGAAGGGACTGGTCTATGTCTCCCCTTTTCCCTGCAAGCCTAGAGCAACTCAAAGCAGAGAATCACTGCTTCACTGGAAACTGTTACCCAAGACATGCTGGACTACCGACTTGACATGTGCCGTGTCACAGGCAGTGTGCATATTGTAAACCTGTGAAATCGTTCATGAAATTCACATACCTTTGAAGTTCTCATTCAAATTTTTGATGAATAAATCTTATTTTGCTATTCATTCCTGTTTAATTTCATTTGCCTAGACTACAGTATATAATTACTCGGATACAGTATTTACATCACAAATGGTATCAAATTTTTTGAAACACCCTGTATATTTTCTTGACTTTAACATCAGAATAATCTTGACTAAAACAATATACCAGTCCTAAAACAAGGGTAATCTTCAGAGGAAAAAAAATGACTTGGCTGTACATAATTTAAAAAGATGAAATTGTTAGATTTCATATAAAAAAACTTCTATAAAGTTAATAACAGTTTTGCAGATATTAAATTAAATGTAAAACTTAAATGTTCACAATAACATGGCTGAAGATATGATGACCAAGCAACACATGAGATGATGGAGAAGCGATGATGTTTCGGTCTATCTTGGACCATTATCAAATTGTGTGATGATAGTCCAGAACGGACCGAAACGTAGTCTCTTCTCCATCTTCTATTGTGTGGTTTGATCATCTTAAATGTAGAACTTCCTTTAACTTCTGCAGATATTATTTTAATAAAATAATATCTACAGAACTTAAATGAGCACCAGATAATTGCATAATTACCTGCCTGACTTCAATGTTCATGAAAGTTTTCTAATTACTGTACATGACAACCCATGATAAATTTATACTATGCAATAATATTTTCTTGAGGAGAATCACTTTCTGTTCACTAGCTTTCATTTATCATATATTTTGTCATTCATTTCTCCTTTAAGTATAAGGTATCAAAACATATTTACAAGATTGTGATTTAAAAGAAAGACATTTTTAATTAATATTTACAGCAGTTTTGGACAATGTTCCACAGAAAATATGCATTGCTGCCTCATTAGGTCAATATTTTTCATGATACTTTTAGCATGAAAAAGAATATTATGTGGGAATTTCAAATACTGTATCAATAATGGGCAAAGGCTCGATATATTTGTGTGTGATATTCAATACAGTAATACAGTACTGTACTATTAAGCGGGTTTACGCATAAAACGACCAAGATGTTGGTATGCCTATAATATCGACCCATCATCACTGGCTGTGGTTGATATGAATATACTTACACTTAGCAAGATAAGAAAGAATTTGCCACATTAATTAAGCATAAAGTAGCAGGACTATTTTGTGAACGCATATGCTTTCTCTCTACTATGAGTGTTCATATGGCGTTTGAGATGATCTTTTGAACATGACCTATAACAACAGAGGTCACAAGCAAAGGGTTTCTCGCCCGTGTGAGTAGAAACATGTCTCTTAAGGTTAGTTATAAAACGAGAAGAATATTGACAGTAGGGGCAGTGATGGATCTTCCTGGAGGTGTGGCCCTTCAAGTGTTGCATGGTTTCTTCACTGCCGACTCTCTGACCATCATGGATCATCACCATCTGTAGGGTAAGTCTGTCTTACTCAAGTGTACAAATTTTGGCCATTAGTATGGCTTTGTTCCCACTAAATATCTGCATGAAGTACAGTATTTTAAAATCTAACTTTTCCTCTTAATTTTACTAATACTTGTTAAACAAAATGAAGATTAACCCTTAGACAGCAGCTATGGAGGTCATACCCGCCTATGCACAAAAAATTAAAAAATAAAAAAAAAAATACAATTTTCATTATAGAAATATTAATTTGTATGCAGAATATAAGATAAACACGAAAATAAGTAAATATTTATCGTTTCACTGGGTGGAGTTGCTCTGTAAGTCTGCATCTGGCACTTGTCAATGCAGTCACACACAGAGAAACAATCCCAAGTACATTTTGTAATTAAAACAATATTAAAAATTAAGTGTTAAATGTAGTGATCCAGTCCAAACATTTATGCAATTTTACAGTATTATAAATATAATTTGAACCCTCAAAACACTGAAACAAGTTGGCGGGAAGATCGAGTAGAGAGTGGCATTCAGCCATTGTGTGCTGGGGTGTGAAACTACCAAGGAGTTGGCAGCTGTCACCATGTTTCCGGACTTTCTTTAAGTCTTCCATCCTCTAGATAATTGGGCATCCACTCTTTGAATCATATACTGTAAATCTCCTGTGTTGCACTGTGTACTGCGTATCATTAAATAAAGATTGCGTAGTTTGTATGAATTCTTATGTGATGTCCCAAGACTGGGAGTATTTGATTCTCATGCTGTGTATATGTAATGTTAAGTCCCTGTTCCTATAAATTTCTATGTTTAATTTAGTGTCTCTCATGTAGAATATTCCAAGCATAAAGTAACTACCATGGTACTGACTCCATATCATACAGGTATTTTTATTTGTAAAGTCAGTGTTACATCTGAAGTGTCATGTGCTTGCTCCTTTTCAGTTTCTCTGAAAGTTCAGATTTAGTTAATTATGAAGTGCTCATGACCATTTACTTGTTCAGGTATAAATCGTCCTTGTGAATATTGTTATAACATTTATTTTTGTAATTGTTAGAATCTAATATTTTGTGATTCCATCTCTGCCCGTCCCATTTCTATTTCTTCTGAAAATATTAAATCTTTTGTTATTTTGTAAATTGCCGAGAGTAGTTATATTTGCAGCCTTTTGGATAAACACTGCATTATCTCAGGTAACCTTAATTTCTACTTCAGAAGTCATTCAGTCAATCCAAGTTCAGTAATGTTATTTCATAAATTTATTTTGTATAAATTAAACTTCAGACTATTAAATAACAACAATGGCTCATCACAATTACCATTTACCTTAGTATACAATTCTTCTCTTTTTGTTAACCCTTTTTCATTTGAAAGGCTGAACTTGAAACTCTCCCACCAAGGAATTTTTCACAAGGCATTTTACAAAAATTCATGTACAAAACTTGCATTCAGTAAGGTCAGGCAAAAAACACAGTAGTGCCCTTACAGTAATCCCGCCAAACACACAATGAAACTACGACGTTGGTAAAATGTTCGAACAAGTTTTAACACCTCCAAACCAGTTATAACAACCAATATAGCAAGTTGTAACAACGTTCTAATACGTCATAAACACGTTAAGCCAAGATGTAACAACTTTATTACAAGTTGCAACAAGCAGAAAATAGAGACAGTTTCGGTTTGTGTTTCCAGGGATGTTATTCATGGATCCATATGAATATATGTATCCATATAATGTATATGTTTACTGCTGACATAAGAGGAAAGAAATCAAAGTCATACATATTTTTTTTTTAATGTGCTCACATTTCTATATTATTAAATATTTATTTGTTCTATTACAGAATATAAGAAATACAACAAAAAATGTAAATAATATTTACCGAGAACTTTCCTAATCGATTCCTAATGATTTACAGTACAGTATTTTTATAAACATTGCTTATTTAGTAAAGTAAAAATAACATGAAAACCTAAAATAATTTCCATTAGATGGAGGTGATTGTATATGGAAAGAGAGTGGGTTACAACTAAGGTTCATATGACATGGCTAAAGGAATGCTTTTTGACAGAACAAAAAAATGCAGAGATTTAGAAAAAAGAAACATTTGAAAACAACAAGTTTTATTTAAAATTGTTTAATCCCATAATGTTATTTAATCCAATTTGTTTTTTTAATATCTAAGTACTGTACCTATATAAATCTAAAATCAGCTACTGGCATAGACAAATAAGTTACAATAATGTACAAAAACAGTGGAAACCTGGGTGAATGGAAGATGAGATGGATTACAAAGATTCCAATTTGATCATAAGATTGAATTAGAAAACAATGGAAGTTTTGGTGGAGCAAATTACTTACTAATAAACTTTAATGGGATACTTAAAAAATCCTTGGTCTGCTACTTCAATAAGAAACTATTCAAATAATGTGTTTCTATTTTAGAAATGCTTTAACCCCTGTGCTGTACTACATATCTTAAGAAGTACATCAAGAAACTGAAAAAGGTGCAAAGACATGCAACAAAATGGCTCCCAGAATTGAAGGGCAAGAACTACGAGGAGAGATTAGAGCCAAAACTAGGAGATAGAAGATAAAGAGGCGATATGATCACTATGTACCAAATAGTAACAGGAATTGATAAAATTGATAGGAAAGTATTTCTGAGACCTGGAACTTCAAGAACAAGAGGTCATAAACTAACTAAACAAAGCTGCCAAAGAAATATAAGAAAATTCACTTTCGCAAACAGAGTGGTAGACGGTTGGAACAAGTTAAGTGAGAAGGTGGTTGAGGCCAAAACTGTCAGTAGTTTCAAAGCATTATATGATAAAGAGTGTGGGGAAAAGGATACCACGAGCATAGTTCTCATCCTGTAACTACACTTAGGTAATTACTGATTATACCATACAACATCCATGAGCATATAAAATAAAATAAAAAATTTAATTTCTTTTCCTTTTAATATTGTTAAAATGCATTTCCTGTTCTTGGAAAACAAAAAAATTGTATGTGACTTACTTTGGTCACTATGAAACCTGAAAGTTTTGCAATGATGTCACAATTCAAGTGTGCTCATCGAGCAATCGCCCAAGGAGGGTCGCAAAGAGCCAGCCGTCAGTCGACAGTTGTAGTTAATACATTGTTAACATACAGTATTTATTTCAATGTTTCTGATTAATTTTTCTCTGTATTTTTGCAGTAATGTTATTCAATAGTGTGCCTTTTGAGAAATTTATATAGTAACATGGTTGAAACATTGGAATGCTCAAATATATTCATATGACTAAGATACATCTACATTATTTGCTTAGAATACAACAACATTTTATTTTTGGTGTTATTATACTGTATATATACTTTATTTATAGCTATGTACTTTTTCATGCACAACTATGAACAACTAAGCTTTCTGATGGGTGTGGTAAAATGTGGTTATGAGCTCAGCATAGCTCAGCATTTTATGCATGAAATTATAACTGCAAGCATTGAATATACTGTACATTACAATATTTTCTCTGTATTTCAAATGTTATACAATGCATTTTCAAGTGCAATGATACAATAGTATAATTGTATCGATATTATAAAATCAAGGTTCCACTGTATTCAAGAATTTGCATTTCACATTAATCTAGAATTAAATTATCTAGAATTAATATAAATTAAATTATTTCGATGGAGATTAGATGCAAAGATTAGAGTCAATGGAGTATTATAATCAACAGAATTTCAGTGGCAATAGAATATTAGATGCAACGGATTATTGGATTCAATGGATGAGGTCCAGACTGAATCATTACATTTGAGTGGGTTTCCACTTGCTTCAAATATCTGTGTTGTAAATAAATTACCCAAAATTTTTGCCATGAACACAAGAGGTGTGTCTTCTTAAACTAGCACTGTCAGTACTTAAGTATGGGCAACATGGACACAAAAGTGATTCAACTCTTCTATGGGTACGCATATGTCTTTCTAAGCTTTGTTTAGTAATAGCACTATAGGAACATTCAAGACACGAGTATGGCTTTTCCCCAGTATGTCTCCTCATGTGGTTCCTTAAATTTGTGGTAAAGTATGTAGTGTAATGACAGTAATCACAGTGGTGCATCTTGTTGGTGTCGTGAACTCTCCCAGGTCGTGTGGCTCCACTCTTGTTAGGCCTCTGATCGTCACTGTCCATTTCTACCTGTTGGGGATGCTTCACTTATTCATTGACATTTTTCAGTATAATACTCTAAAAAGACTAGTGAAATATATACTCTACACTGATGAGCATCACATACTTATATTTTGAGACATAAACCAATTTTTACTTTCATTTAACATTTGAGATACTGTATTATTGATACTAGTAACACTAGTAATATATCTTATTCCCTAAAACCTGTTTTCTGTACTGTATCATATTTTTTATGTTGCTACTAATTAAATATTATGATTATTTTCTATCACTAAATTTTTGTTACATGAATTTGTGGCTAAATTCTAGTGATATATCACAAAAAAGTTTCCTTTTCAGCAGTTTAAATTTATCAGATAATCTAATAATTATGAATACATTCAACAATGTCATCAATAATTTATCATTTTTCAATTACCTTAGTACAGTATTTAAAAGTAATTTCAAAATTAAATAGTAAAAGTAATTTCAAAATTAAATAGTAAAAGTAATTTCAAAATTAAAGAACGTAACTTTGGATTATAAAGGTTGTTTCACTTATGAAATATGTGTATGTTATAGCTTTTTTAAATTTTAATGAAATTCATATGAAAGTACAGTACAGTATATTTTATATGCTCATCACCTTCGGGATTCCAGTAATTTTCCTTTATGTATTATGTAGCTAACTACAGTAGATGCTTAGTTATTTTGTTGGCTGTATTTCATAAATGTTTACAAATTAAATGCTATTACTATGTGGTACATATTTTTAAAGAAAAAGTTACAATTAATAGATGAAGTATTCTATGTTACAAATTCACAATTTAATAACCTAAGCTAAAAAATACATAATTTATGCTATTTGGATAACTGGTTGAAAATATCTGTGCCAGCTTCTGTTTAATAAAATATTAACAACATTGTATACATTAACTGTAAAATATGTCTATAGGAACAGTTTCACCATTTTAAATATTTCTATTTAACATGTGTATGATGAACCAGAATGTGATTTTTCAAATTGCCCTTCTGAACAGCACGGTAAGAACAATGAGGACAGGCATATGGCTTCTCTCCAGTGTGAGTACAAAGATGTTTCACAAGATGATCCTTTGTTGTAGAACGGTAAGAACAATACGAACAGGCAAAAGGCTTCTCTTTTGTGTGAGTACGCATATGGTTCCTGAGATTGGTAGTAACACTGGAGGAGTAGGAACAGTAGTGGCATAAGTGCATCTTGTAGGTCGTAGCTTGGCCCTGCCAGACTCCTGTCCCGCCCTTCTCAGTATTCGACCCTACCTGTAGAGGACTCCGTCTTAACTAAATATCATCTTGAAAAATACTAAATTTAAGCTTGAAAAACATAATGGAATTGACTATAAAATGGCAAAAGAAAGAAGTTCTAATAACTTCAAAAACAAAAAAGATGAATTATGGAAAAAAAAAATATGTATATGTAAGTCTGCCATGACTGGTTTATGTGTCAAGTCTACATTTAAAGCTGTAAGTGGAGTTTGACTCCACCACTTCACTTCTTAATGCATTCCAGTTGTTCCTTATTACAAACTTAAATAAAACTGACACTTAAAAATTCTTTATAATGTCTCTGTAGCTCATTGAAGTACAGTACTTAGTTTTCATCTGTGTCCCTTTGTTCATGTACTACCCATGCTAAATATTCTATCATCTGTCCTGTCTATTCCCAGAGTACTGTATTTTGAAATTGGTAATCATGACTACCTTTTTTTATCTTGTCCAATGATCTGAGGTTAAACTGCTTTGTCTTTCCTCTTAATTACTGCCCAGCTCTGGGGCTAGTCAGATGGCATACTTCGCACTGTCTATAGCTTCATTTTGTTTAACAAGATAACTCCATACTGGTGTAGCACATTCCAGAATTGGTTTGACATATATGGTATACAAGGTCCTGAACAACCCATTGTTCAGCTTTCCACAAGCAGTAATGTTAGCCAACCTTTCACATACAATTAATAATATTTGTTTGATGTGCGATTCTGGTGTCATGTTCAGTGTAATGTCTTTTTTGTTCGATTATAGAAGGATTTCTTCTCTCGCGTGATACCTTGCATCGGGTTCCCTGTTTCCATCACCCTGCATCATTGATTTTCAATTTTTAAACTATAGTAGATTCTTTAGAACCCATTCTTTCATTTTGTCCAGGTCATCCAGTAGTATTTTGCAGTCGTTCATTTTACCTATCTTCCTCAGAAATTGTGCATCGTCAGTGAATATTGCTAGAAAGAACTCTGTGCCTTCTTGTAAGTCATTCACATAGACTAGAAGCAGAATCGGCCCCAGTACTGAACCGTATGAGGTGCCATTGGTAACATCCTGTCACTGTAACTCTGTCTCTTGCTGCAGATGTAGTACTTTATCTATTGAAGCCTCTTCCCTATCACTCCTTCCTGTTTCACAATTTTGTACACTAGTCACCTCTGTGGTACCGTGTTGAAAGACTTTGACACTTCATTTCACCAATTGAATTATGTCATTTAAGATATTTCTTACCCACAAAACCATGAACTCAAAAGTATCTCAACCAGAGTGCCAAGTAAGTTAGTACTTCTGGTAGAGATACTTTTTAACACTTTCGCACTCTTCTAACGCCCCTGGCATTATAAATTTTTCTCTTGAGTCCGAGTCGGTGACGTGAGCAAACGCTCCGCATGCGAAAGTGTTAAGATCATCACAGTCCTGTGGGTAGTACGTGTGCATGTGCCTGGGGAAGTCCTGGGATGTGACTTTGATCCCATTGCATGGCCTTAACACTTTAGTGCTTTGGGCTCAAGCGTAAAAAAACCAGGCCAAGTGCTTTGGGCGTCTCGCGCGCTTAAGCGGTAGGAGCGAAAAGTGTATACTCTTTTCACTGTCCTGACACTAATTGTAGACCTACGTATTTAAATTTGGTATCACTGTGTTCGCAATAGAATTCTCTATAAGAACATACATATAAAATACTGCCAAACAGAAACTGTTTGAAACAGTTCAAACAGAAACAGAAGCTCTCGCCAAACTGTTTGGCGAGAGCGCCAAACAGCAACAAATGTTTCCACTCTCTTAATGATTGCGATGACCACATTTATCCTACATCTTGATTATGGTATCATTGGAACCGCAATAAAATTCTCTATACGGACATATGCATATAAATATAGAATCAATGTCGCAACCAACCCACAAGACGGTTGGAAGTGGCTGAAGTGTCCCGCGGCGGCATATCGGCGCTATACAATTGTTATACCAAGATGAATCACTGCCATGCCGTTTTCTTTAATAAGCTCTTTGGTTATTAGAAAAAACGTAAATTTCATGGTGAACATTTTGAGACTAACTAAAATAAAATCGCATAATAAATAAAATTTATATAATTATTTAACCATTGGACGCCAGCAGCGTCCAGAGGGCAGAATCAGGAGAAAAAGATGGACGCTAACGGCGTCGCTAAGCGCGAAAGTGTTATAANTTACAAAATATCGCAAGAGTGGTCCACTTTAACAAGGACTAGGGATACTGCAAAAGACTCTTGGTCCAACACAACACTTAGTTAACAAATTATTTTACTTTTGAGTCCATCAACAATTCACAGTCACCATAATTCATATTTTAATATACTTTTATGCTTAACATACATTAAGTATCAACATATCAACATAAGCCAATTTCAAATGACAACGAATAACAATGCACAGGACATGTGCTACAGAGAGTGACATAAGACACGTCCAATAACAGATAAAGCAAATAGCCGCCGAAGGATAAAAACAGAGTCCAGGATGGCGAACACTTATCTGAACAACTGGGACTTTAAGAGTGTTGGGGCAGGAAGAGAAGTGTAACAGTGAACTTTATAAACATTCATGCCGGGTAAAATTACTAAGGTTCATGACCAGGGAATTGAAGAGGAAGGTGTGCATTTCCTGGTGATACACAGGTGGAACTAACAAGAGAAGATCTTGAGATCTAGATCATACAGCTCTAGCATGATCTGTGCTTGACGACCGGGTCATTCATTCATCTCAGGACTTTAGTGTCTTGTTTCTATGCTTTGCTTACCTTACTCTTTTTATATTTTCATTCACTTGCCTTTCTGACTTGCATTGTTGGATCACCCAATACATACAGTGTGTGTGTGTAACACTAGTGTATTGCTAGCATGAACACTATTTTTTATATTAATAGTCAAAATAAAATATACAAAAAATTTAATGAAAATAAAATGTGTGATAGAAAAATCACTATATTTATCTTTATTTCACTAATTTTTATTAATGATCAATAAAATTTACGTAGTACAAATAGCTTACATTACTCTGACACATGTAACATGTCTGCATAAATGCTCTTATTAAAACTAGCATCACATTATAATACTATGCAAAATATTGACAAATAAACACATCTTGTTAAACAAAACAAAACAAAACAAAAGCATTAAAATCCTGAACAAGGCTGAAATGTGCAACAGGACTCAAACCGAATGATACGTAATGTGTATAATTTCTGAGGTTACATTTCCATTTATTTAATAAAAAGGAATAGTGTCCAACTGCGAGGGTGGTATCTTGAGTTGATCACTGCTGTGTGGTCTAATGTGCCCACAGGAGAAGCACTGCTGATACACGTGCACTCTCTTTCCATAAATGCCACCTAGACCGTTTCTGAATATTGAAAACCAGATATCCACAAATCATAGTTAAGATATCACATATATTACTACAAGATAATGTTCTTACTGATCTAAAGTTATTAAAACAGTTGGATATCTTAATTTTGTCTTTATTAACAATTTTGAAACATGGTTAACACTCAGATTAAAATAAAAATTTTCAACTATTGTTCATGAACAAAAAGTCCCATTTGAGATAACCTTATATGTAATTTAGCCCACTGCAAAATTGGAGGCTGGGGATGAATCCATAAAACTGAGGATTGATTTACTAACATCGCAAAGGAGTTCAACTAATCTTCTCTATTTCCCCATCCACCTTTTCTGTATTTTTTTCTCTTTTCTTGCTCTACCTTTCTATACCCTTTTCCACCCACCCCAGAGGTGAAAGGGTCAGGTCTGTAGCCTGGCTGGCACCAGGTGGTTGTCAGTTTTGTTAAAGACAATTCGTAAATTAATGGCCACTTGAAGACCAACCCTCTTCAAAGGAATCTGAGTCATGTAACACTTAGTTGCCAGGGCAGGTGGTAAGACAGAACTATTCCTTGTGCAATCGACTCTACCCTCCTTTTCCCCCCCTTCTCTCTCTCTCTCTCTCTCTCTCTTGTTCCTTCCTAATACCCTCCTATCCCCCCATTCTTCCACTCTCCGTACCTCCTCGATCTCTTCTCTATACCTCTCACTCTCAGAGATGAGCATTTAACCTCATAACATTCCTGGGACAGCCTCCCTGTCAGAGTACTCATCTACTTCTTTCAAGTACTCACCTGGTTGTGCTTGTGGGGGTTGAGCTTCGGCTCTTTGGTCCCACCTCTCAACTCTCAGTCAACTGGTAATTAATCAAGTAACTGTATAACCTTGTATAATAAATTATAATAAAGTGCCCAACATAAGAAAAAGGGGTGGTAGGAGAAGCGAACATTCATACGTATTCAAAGTTAAATGGCAAGTTTCTCTCTGAATGCTCTGTGTTCCCTTCTTCAAGGCTATTATACTATAATATATTTCTGTACGATAAAATGGACAGAAAAAGGATAATAAAGTTAATCCTAGAAATTACAAACTTTCTTTATGAAGATATTAAAAAAGTAAAAATTGACATTAAATGGACAAAGAGAGGTGACATGACTGAATTGTATAAACAAAAAAAGGGTACAGGTATAACAAAAGAAATATAAATACTGTAATGTTTTAAATATATCAACATGAAATATAAATCCTAACAATGAATATAAGTTAGAGAAATTTACATTTAGAAAAGACCTGGGGTAAATACTGGCTTAGAAACAGCTGTTGATTTATGGAACAAATTACCGGATAACATAATAGACGAGAGATATTGGGATTGCTTTAAACATTGGTTACACACACACACAGTATATAAATGAGTTTGGGGGTGGTATAAATAGATGCTGCCTTGAATGGGCTAATATTTAATTTTATAGACCATCTGCAGTTAGCCTTTTTTTATTTTCTCATGTTTTATAAACATAATGTTTGCACACAGCATGCAATATTGTATAAATACAGCAGTCATACAACATACTGTATATGTTGTCCTTATAAGTAAGCCATGTGCAGTATTTCATGCTGCATATAAATAATCTTGCTAACAATGGTTCCTAAAATATCACTAAGACACCTCGAGAAAACTGCAGTTTTGAGCATTATACTTTTCTGAACAATTTTACTATAATAACTAGATTTTACAGTATTATAAGTACTGTACAGTATAATGTTTCCATTTCAGAAAGTATTTTTCATATACATTAGTGTATTGATAAGGTTTGAATGTCTGGTAGTACTGATATACAAAAATTTATAGGTTCTCTGAAGTTAGTCATTGAAAAAGTGCATGAATAGTTCTAACTGAAATTATAGAGACAAATTGGCCTTGTCTATGTGACTGCGCAGGTGCCTATTTAGATTACCTTTTAATGCAGACTGATAAGGGCAGTGTGGACAGGAATAAGGTTTCTCACCAGTGTGTGTTCGAATGTGTCTTTTAAGGTTACTACTGTCAATAGTCAAATATGGGCAATGAGGGCATGAGAATGATTTATCTCCAGTATGCATACGAAAATGCCGCTTGAGCTGGTTGTAATCTGCCCCTTTAAATGGGCAGAATGGACAAGAGAAGGACTTCTCCCAGCAATGAGTAAGCCAGTGTTCCAGGAAGTGGGCATCTTGGTTGGTGGTGTATTGGCAATTAGGACATCGTTGCATCTTGCTGTTGACGGAGGTGGTGTTGGTAGGTCTTGCAACTCTGTCTCCCGGAGGACCAACATCGTCACTCTCCCGCACCATCTGTGGAGGATGCCCATCTTATTCAGTGTGACTGTAGTGTAAGTCAGCATAATCAAATTATACACTGCATATCCATTATGGATTTGTTATTCACATTAACAGATTGTTTAACAGGTTGAAGAGTAATTAAACATCAAAACAGTTATACAGGAAATAATCTTTATTGATATGTTGTGGGAACCTAAAACAAGACTTTCTACACCTTTAACTGGTCAAGTACAAGTTACATGGCAACAAACTGACAAAAGATGTTAACATTATTGCACCGGATTGTCCCATGACAAATCTTTGGTATAAAGTTATTATTTACACTTTCAAGACCCCACCTTGTGAGGATAAAGAAACAAATAGTATGTCTTAGTCCCTCACATACATGCAAACTAAGAAAGACAAAATATTTATAGCTTTAAAATTAAATAAAACATTTTGCTTTTACTGATCAGTAAGTTTTCTCACAAATATTTCACC
This sequence comes from Procambarus virginalis, assembly GCA_020271785.1. Lineage (NCBI taxonomy): Eukaryota > Metazoa > Arthropoda > Malacostraca > Decapoda > Cambaridae > Procambarus > Procambarus virginalis. The sequence goes on from WNGS01092210.1 coordinate 14,282,386, forward strand.
ATATCTATTTGTTGCTATTCTTAGGCTTTAGCTAAGAGACCAAAAGTTATTACCCAAGTGTAGCTATGGGATGAGAATTATGCTTGTGGTATCCCTTCTTCCCAATACTCATTATTATATAATGCTTTGAAACTCTGACACTTTTGACCTCCACCAACTTCTTACTTAACTTGACCCAACTGTCTACCGCTGTTCATGAAAGTGAGTTTTCTTATATTTCTTTGGCAGCTTTGTTTAGTTAGCTTAAATTTATGACCACTTGTTCCTGAAGTTCCAGATCTCAAGAATTCTTCCTTATCAATTTTGTTGATTCCCATTACTATTTTGTACATAATGATCATATTGCCTCTTTTTCTTCTATCACCTCTACTTCTTCTAGCTTTGGCATATATAACACCTCTAGTCTCTCCTTCTAGTTCTTGTCTTTCAATTCTAAAAGCTTTTTAGTTGCATGTCTTTGCACCATTTCTAGTTTGTTGATGTGCTTCTTAAAATATGGGCACCATATAACTGCTGCACATTCCAACTTTGGTGAAGGGTCTTGAACAATTTTTTTTAGTATTTCACGATCCATGTATCTAAAAGCTGTTCTAAAACTGGAATGCATAGTATAGGCTTCTTGCACAATGTTCATTTTGTGATCCTCACATGACAGTTTTCTATCTAGAACCACCGCTAGATTACTTTTCTTTATCAGAATTTTGTTTAAACTTTTTCACATAATTTGAATGTCGTGTGTGATCTATTTCTCATATTCTTCATTTCATAACATGGCAGTTATTCACATAAATTCTATTTGCCAAATGGTGTTCTATATATTTATCATGTCCAGGTCTTCCTAAAGGGCATGCCAATCATCCAGGTTTCTTATCATTCCTACTATCTTAGCATCATCAGCAAACATGTTCATATAATTCTGTATCCCATGTGGTAAATCATTTATGTAGAAATGAACATTATTGGTGTAAGAGCTGAACCCTATGGTACTCCTCTAGTAACATACATTGCCTCTGATTACCACCCTAATAATGTTCAAGTGCTTTATTGAGATAATTAGTAAAAATGGACTTTTGATTGTCTTTGAAATGCATCCCATTTTTTTCCCCATATAAACTTAACTTTGCTCTGCATATGGTTTTCTAGGAATGCATCTTTTGCATGTATCATTGACTGACTATATACATACACACACATTGCAGAGTAAGAAGTTAAAACATAAAGACCATAACATAAGGCAAGACTTGCTTAAGCCTCTAGTGGACACTATCTTGAGATGATTTCGGGGCTTTAGTGTCCCCGCGGCCCGGTCCTCGACCAGGCCTCCACCCCCAGGAAGCAGCCCATGACAGCTGACTAACACCCAGGTACCTATTTTACTGCTAGGTAACAGGGGCATAGGGAGAAAGAAACTCTGCCCATTGTTTCTCGCCGGCGCCCGGGACCGAACCCGGGACCACAGGATCACAAGTCCAGTGTCTTGTCTGCTCGGCCTACCGGCCCTCCTTTCCTCAAGCTGTAGTATTCTTTTCTTTTTGAAGACTAAGAACAGATGGATTAAGATTTGAGGCCTGTTAACTGTTAACTTTATTAAGTAAACTTTCAGAGTGTATATACACTGAGAAGTACAGTTTTTGGCATATATGCCTAGGTTACACAGTTCAAGCTTTGACACTTTTATAAGTATGAGATTGCTGACTGACATTCCAAAGCTAATGATGGATACTTTCATTAGATATTCTTGAGTATCATTATGTTGTCCCAATATAATGGTACACAATGACACAAACTGTTTTATTAAGAAAGATTTGGCCATGCAAAATATCCAGTTAGGGAGCAATATTCTGACAGAAACATGTGTTGTTCAACTCAAGTGTCAGGTGATTCCCTAAAACTATTAAAACTTTTTAAACTGATTGAGATATATATATTTATAACATTGTATGTTACTGTTTTCTAAAACTCACTGTAATTCTGGCTGGATGATATTTTGGTGTATATTAAATGAATACACAGGAAATTATTATCATGATAATAATACCATGTGTTTTTGTTGCATTCTAGGATTCTAAACACTGTAGTATAAATTTACTGATAATTGCTATAAATGTTTACCTGTTAATAAAATTGCTGTAAATTCTTGTGGGATGCTAAATTTTGAAGACATTTTTTATGCAAGAACAATTGGTAAAATGTGGCAGAGGCTGTGAGAACTATATAAATAGTAATCAGTCTATTACTCAGTAATCAGTCTATTATCAGTAATGTTTTGATAAAGTTTCCCCTCACATCTTTCAAGCTGCTTACTAATTTTAATATACAATGGACACAGCTCAGACATTAAAACTGTACAAGTGATGAGTATAGACATAATTGAACTTATGTCAAAAGGTGGAGGAGCCAGCCTCTTCAGTCCCAGTGCCTAAGGACCACACATATGTATGCTTAAACATGCACACATTCATAAACATACACACAGTCTTTTAACCTAAAAAGTGTACTGAGCATCAAAACTACTACATTTAGAGATTAAACATAATTATAAAATGTCTATGAGAAGATGACCTAGTTAATGAAGCAATATCTCTAAGTGTCTGGGCCCCATATCCATATATATATGGTGAGAACTAGCTAGAATGTATAAGAATATGTTTTTTTAGGTCACTACCATTGGCAGTCTGATAAAGACAATGAGGACATGAAAATGCTTTTTCTACTATGTGAATTTTCATGTGTCTTTTTAAATGGCTGCTAATTGTAGCTTGATATGGGCAATGTGGACAATTATATGGCTTTTCCCCAGTATGTATACGAAGGTGGATCTTTAGATTCCCATTTTGGGAACAACGAAATGGGCAGTGAGGACAGGAAAATGGTTTTTCTCCAGTGTGTGTTCGCATATGATTTGTTAAATGAGAGGATTGGTTGGTGGTGTAGGTACAGTAGATACATCGGTGTATCCTGCCAGTGATGAGATGCTTGTTCCCTCCGTCTGTAACACTCTCCCCGCCAGTCAAGTGAGCATCAGCGTCCAGCCTCACCTGCAGAAAATGCCTGTCTTATTGAGGTTGAAAATAGGATATGAAATTTAAAATAAATCTTGTAACAGGGTCATTTGCATAAAGCACTGTGTCCATGCAAACAACAGCCATCACCTTTTAATGTCATTTATAATTTAATTCTACATTACATTTATAATGCAGTTTGTAAACCATCCACCAATGATATTTATGTGAAACAAGGATATTGTATTATCTTGAAGATGAATATTCATTTCAGGTATAGATAGATGCAGTCTGCCTAACTATTTCCTTCCTATAAGATATCTGTGGCCCTGCCCTAAAACTGAGTATAGTAAATGTGATACATATGAACTGCCAGTTCAAAACCAAACTACCTGATCTTCATTATGCTATTTGTTTAAATATATTCCAAACATTTAATTACTTTTCCAGTGATTTGGCTACCACACTTGCCAATGATACTGGTCTATAGTTTAAACTTTAATGGGTCTTTTTCTGTCACCAGTTTTGTAAATACAATGGCGATTCGTTTAACTAATTTAATCCGTTCTGGCACCGAGCTCGTCATGTGAAACGCTCGTCTTGCAAAACAACAACAACACTGTTGTTGGAGGCGTCCAAGAACCAGCAGGGACGTTAGGAAGCATCATGTGGTTTGCTCATTAATCGAGACAAATTTTCTGCAAGTGACTTGCTCGTTACTCGAAATGCTCGTAACTGGAATCGTTTGTCACTTGAGGTTCCACTGTAGGTGACAAAATTTGCCTTTTCAAAATATTTGTAAGGTTTCCTGTTTGTAAGGATGTCTGGAAGATAATCTATAGTGTGTTGCTAATATAATGAGCACATTTTCTGAGTACTCAAGAGTAAAATTCCATCTGCTATATATTATATATCAGATACTGTATTTTTTCACTGTTTGCAATTATAGGACAAATAAAGTTATTTATAAAAGTACTTTATTATATATTTTATTTCATAATGGCCCTTTACTTTCAGTTGAATTGTAAATTGTAGGCCTTCATACTGCTTAATTACATTTACTAAATATTAGGAAAGGCAACTCTATAGTTTCATACAGTAATATAATTCCATCACATAATTGTTGGAAGAACAAAGGTCATACACTCCAGCTAATATATAATTAATATGACTTCACATTGCCTTTGATTATCTGAACCCATAAACAGCATTAACTTGTTTTACAATGAACGTGTTCCCTTAATAATGTGTACATGATGAAATAACTTTTATGAACGTAATATCTTCATTCATGATTTGAACCCATACATTCATTGAATATATATATGAAGTATGCTTAGAGAATGAAAAATAGTAAAAATGAATTAAATACACATAATTATTCATGGTAAGAAAAGGGGTAATAATACCCATGTACAAGATTGCAGTAATAAGGAGGCAGAAATGAGTGACACACACAAAATTCTAATACAGTACTATATTAGACATCTTTCATAGGATACTGAATTTGGACTGTGCACTATAGAAATGTGTTTAGGAAGAAATTGCAAAGACTTCTCCAATTATAATATTGTCAGAATTGGAGATTTCAACTCTAGTAAAATAAGCTGGATTGATCAAACAGGTGATACTGAGTTAAGAGACTTTCTTGCAGGTTTTCCTCGACAGCTTTCATAAACTATTAATTAATACACCTAGCAAGCAACATTTTTGACCTAGCCCCAGTTAACAAAGAAGGCTTAATTGATAATGTCCCTCTTGGGAGAAAATTATGAAATAGTGATCATAATGAGAAATGTACTACAATGCCGTAGTGCTTGAAAGCAGATGAAAGACCCAATATGTATACAATATGTATAAATATACAGTATTAAAAACCAAATTTCTGGATGTAACCTACATCATTTCCCAAAGTACTGTATACAATGTTCTGTAACACTGAATTAAGCAGAATATTGTATACAGTACCTAGAAAAAAGATGTAGGTTACATCTACAAATTTGGTTTTAATACATTTATACATATATTAGGTCTTTCCTTCACCTTCAGTGATCATAATAATATAGGATTTGACATGGCAGACAAAAATTATGAGAAAAAATCAATGTCACAGCTTAAGATTTCTGTAGAGCAAATTATATTGGTTTGAGACACACTAATTACACTAATTAGGTGATTATCATCAAATCACAATTTGGTGGTTTCTGCATGTTCAATCTATTTCTGACCAAATTACCAGACAGAATAGCAGCAAAGGAGTATGTCAAAAAACACTTCCTTTGAGCTGTGCTAGGAAGATATTTACATGCAATATAGGAGTATTTAAAACATTGTAGGCCTATAAACAGTACTCAATCACTTTTTTTTTGTCAATAGTGTGTAAAAAAATTGAGTTACTCCACACATTGTGCAAACTAAAGTGAAATAACAAACAAATAAACCCTTTAACACTAACACAATCATCACAGCTTGCTCCTTCAACTGGCCTGTCAGCAAATTTGTATTGGTACAGCCCATGAATTAAATGACCCTTTCACTAGTCAATCTTATGATGTGCACAAAACACACACACACACACACACACACACACAAATGTGATGAAGATGGAGAGAAAAACATATTCACAAATAGAGTACATATATATTTTGAGGTTATCATGAGATGATTTCAGGGCTTAGCATCCCTGCGGCCAGGTCCTCGACCAGGCTTCCTTTTAATTTCACACCCCTTGGAAGCAGCCCCTAGCAGCTGTCTAACTCCCAGGTACCTATTTACTGCTAGGTGAACAGAGCATCAGGGGGAAAGAAACTCTGCCTATTTGGTTCCGCCTTCACCGGGGATCGAACACGGAACCTCAGGACTACGAATCCAAAGCACTGTCCATTGAGCTGTCAGGGCCCCAAAGTACTTGTACCCCCAAGATTCTGTCCTGGAATTTCTATTAGTCATAAAATATATGAACAAATAAGAACAATGAAGTTTATTGTTATGATAAGGAAAATTAATGAATGATTACTACGATGACATTGAGTTATGATACGATGAACACTTCCAATCAGAAGAAACAACCAGGAAATTTTTATATGGCTCTGCAGTAACCCACTGCCAAAAGTTAACTGACTTTTGGCAGTGATAAACACTTTTGATTTGTGATAAATATGTGTGACATTAAACAAATAATGTTACTCTTTGAGAACTTTTCAAGATGACTTACATTAAAACATTTACATAAGTCATTCATTAATTTACAAAGTGAGAATGGATATGTACTATAAGCTCATTGTTATCTGTTGCTTCATGTGGGCAATGTGGACATTTTAAAGTATCTTGAGCTATATGAGTACTAAGATGATTCCTCAGATTGCCACTCTGTGTACACCGAAATGGACAGTGTGGACAAGAATATGGCTTCTCTCCAGTATGTGTTCGAATGTGTTTTTTTAAATCAGTACTTGTAGATGATTGGTGAGGACAGTGAGGACACATAAATGGTTTTTCTCCTGTATGGGTTCTAAGGTGTGTTTTTAAATTTCCATTTCGTGAACATCGAAAAGGGCAGTGTGGGCATGAATATGGCTTCTCGCCAGTATGAGAGCGAACGTGAGTTTCCATGTGTGAAAGATGTGTCGTAGTGTATGGGCAGACAGGGCATCTGCGTATCCTGCTGGTACTTGAAAAATCCTTCTCAATTCTTGTGTCTTCGTCTGAAGTCCTCAGATCATCAATGTCACACACCACCTGTAGGGGATGCCTGTCTTATTCATGGTTTTTTATATTATACACAGGTGATGATACTGTTCAATAAAACTGAATTAAATTACTGTAATTAATGTATCCATAAAAAACATGGACAGGAAATATAACTCTAGTTATTTAGGGTATTACTTTGAAGTGTTTGCCAGAAAAAATAATCATCACAATGTGTTATATAAATAGTTTAACTTATGAAATTTACACAATTCTTATGCACTTAAAAGCTAACAGAACACTATCAAAAGAGAAAGTAAGTAATTATTGTGGAAAGGTGCTAATTCAATATGACATTTCAATGTACTGTACTATTCAATCTAAAGGAATTCAAAATGCTGATAGAATAACAGAAATGTATATAGTTATCTATATGAAAGGATTATGAGTCACTTAGCAGAGTATTCACTTGGTCATTGCAATCAGAAAGAGGGCGTAAGAGTACTCACATAGTTGTGCTTGCGGGGGGTTGAGCCTTGGCTCTTTGGACCCACCTCTCGACGGTCAAACAACTGGTGTACAGATTCTCGAGCCTACTAAGCTCTTTCAAATCCACACTTGAAACTGTGTATGGAGTCAGCCTCCACCACATCACTGCTTTATGCATTACTGTGAATGCCAGTGTGTGTGAACGACATTACTGTAGGCCTGAGTGTGGTCGAGTTGACTGTAAAATTATGGTTGGGCCCTGCCAAACATCTCAGAACTCAGTAGAGTTCTGGGTTGGTCAACATTTGCACCATTGTGGCTGAGTCTGTTGAGGCAGGTGTATGGGAATCACCGGGTTCCCAGACATATTATATGTCTGGGAACAGACATAATATATATATACAGTATATATTATGGTGTGCATATTATTAACACAAATATATATGTAATTGCCTAAGTGCAGTTAAAGGATGAGAGCTACTCTCGTAGTGTCCTGTCTTCCAAGCACTTTTTTATGTGGATGCAATCATTTATTTTGTTGGTTACAAGTGGTATATTTTTATACCACTTAATACCTCAGTGTGACATCTTAGTTGAAATCATTGTTACAAACATTACAAATGTTTGTTTCTTAACAAAAAAAGAGAATGTTTGTATTAATTGTCATTAACATCCAAAAATGATCTACATTCAGAAGCAATAAATTACTGTGTATGGCAACTGTAAACAAAGGCAATATTTGTATTTCAATGCCTGTATGTTTCAAGACAAAGATTTTATTATTAACACTAGGATAAATAAAGCTCACACAGACATCTGTTAAATATATTTATTGTAATATTATTATGACAATGCATAAGTGTGTCTGAGATCAAAAAGATCCAGTAAGGGATAGTGGAAATATTTTGTTTGCTTATACAGGTATTAAGATAAGATCAGGTTGCAGTTATCAAGGCAAGCTGACCCATTTACAATTTGTCCATTCCCTCTTACCCTGCTTTTATGGGTTTTCTTGACATGTTAAACTAGGGAAGGATATGTTGGGCAGCAATGATCATTTTAGGTTAAAAAGTTAAGTCTGAAAAGGGGCATTTTGACCTAAAACTGATTTTAAAGATAGTACAGTAATATGAAAGATGAAGCTTGATGATGTACAATACTATATTATGACCCACCAGATTAGAGTGTAACCCCCTTCTCCCTTAAACTGGAAATATTATTGTGAACCAAGGTATTCAAAGTTGCAAGGAGTCATATTTTATTTACACTACTTATTTACTTACTCCATCCTTAGGTATGAGTTTGTATATTTCTTTAAAATGTAACGTGTATAGGAGTGGGAGCAATGTTGGCATTGTTGTGGTCACTGCCTAGTATAAGCTCCAATACTGTGTCTCTTCAAACACTTTCATCCTCATGGTCATAGAAAAGTGCATGGTCACAAAAATGTTACTCCACAGTATTTGTTAAAATACTCTTCATTAAAACTAGAATTGTAGTTATTAGGTAAGGACAATACAGTATTGTATAGGAATAAAAAAAGGTTACCTACATGGCATTGAAAATGTGGACTACAGTATATAGGAACAATAATAATTTCTGACATGTGGAGTCAGAGATGTGGACAATATAGGAACAATTATGGTTTCACACTTACATGGATATGGGGATGTATCATTAATTCTCCATTCTCTGTACAACAAAAGGACATGCGTGGGCAAGATAATTGCCTGTTTGTCTTAGTGAAATTATATATGTTTTCGATACATAAAAAATAGGCTCTTTGAAATTCCTGTAGTTAACCCCCCTTAGTCCTCAGATCTCAGATGTCACACAACACTTGTAATTTTCACCCATGAGGGTATGTCAAAGACCTTGTGTGACCTCTGTACAGTAATCCTTTTGCACTACTACTCACAAAATGAGACTAGGAAGCACGGTAATATAACCACTTTAGGTGGTAAAAGAAAAAAATGTAAATAATGCTTGTCGTATTCATGGCATTTAAACAGTACTGCTCAGTTAATAATACTTTACTCACTAGAAGGATAAGCTGATAATACAACAATCAGAGCAGAGCTTATATCGCTCAAGTAACACACCAGTATATTTACCGGTGCTTGTATATACAGTACAGTAATCTACAGAATATATTAAAATTTTTAGTTTTAATATCTGGTGTCTTAACAGTAATCCTGTATAAAATGATGAAATATATATACAGAATTTAAGCATGCAGTATATAATGAAATTACTACATAATAATTTTATTATGCACATTGTGTGTCAAAAGCAAGCAAAATAACCCAAGGCAAGTGTAGGATCAAAATCACCCTTAACCCTCTGACCCCTACCCCAAAACAGAAATCAATATTTAGTATAATTTAATGGCAGCAAGTGAGGGTACTACCTTGGTGGTCATAAATTAAATCCCATGTAAATATTTTGAACCACTGGTTAGTATGTTGGTGGTCAGTAGTGGAATGACTCCCTGCTATTACACTACCGACCTTTCCTCTCTCACCCTTTCTCCCTTCTGTGTGTGCTATCACCTAGAACTATTTAATGGATAACATGAGATATATGTACTGTACAGCATATTGGCAAAAGTACAGTATTTGATACATAACATGCAAAACTCCCTATTTCATTTGTATTCTCTTATATTTGTACATGAACAAATCAGAGACTAATGTGGTTTATAAACCCTTTACCCCATGGTTATAATTTTGTTTAAAGAGAACAACATCCCACATATGTATAATAAAAAATAATAAATATATTTTTCTTCTGAAGTGATAGAAAGTTATATAAATGCTTAAAAAAATAGTAACAAAAAATTTCCTTACTAAAGAGTTGGTTTTACATGTTGTTGTTGTTAAAGATTTGCTACCTGGAACAAGAAGTTCCAAGTAGCACGGGCTATGGTGAGCCCGTAGTGGATGGTTTTACAGGTTCACTAAGTTGCACTCAAAAGGCAGTTAAGCTGGTGCTCTCCACATGTATCAGTGTTTGTATGCCTTGACACTTTACACTAATTATTACACAGGAATTATTGTAGATCTATCTTGTATATCAATCATATTATCTAATACTGTATTATAAATGACAATAACATGTAATAACTATTTGTGTTGGTGGAGGCTCCTACTAACAGTGAAGAGGAAATGTGTGTTAATGACTTGTGAGAGGAAGCGGAGGTAAGAAAGTTGAGAGTAGGCATGATAGAAGTGTCAAGTACAATGAGTACATAGTGAATCAAACGAGTATGTAGCGTTATGTTCAAAGTGAAAGCGACAAAGCAATGCACAAAAGGAAGCCAGTAAGCCTAGACTTAAGAATACTGATTATGTAGTATGATACTGCTGTGGTCAGGACAAGGGCAAGATGAAACCATTAGCTAGAAGCACACTACTACACAATGTAAGCAAAGGACTGTTTTGCCTAATAGCCAAAATACAGTAAATTTAGGGATAGATTAGGTTAACCCATGCACTGCATACTCAATTTACATTACAATCCCCTGGTGTGCAAGAAAAGAATAAATTCTAAAACATTATTTTTTGTTTTAATATTGTTACAATGGGAAATTCCCTGATCATGGGAAAATTGACAAAAATGTATGTAGTTTACTTTCTCCATTGTGGAGAGATGATGTCATGATTCCCGAGAGTTCATCAAGTAGATACCCCGAGGAGGTCACCCGAGCCAGGCAAGCAGCAAGAGTTGCCATGAATATATTTATACTGATTTATTTCAGTCACTGATTTTTTCAATAATATTATGCAATACTCTAGTGTGTAATTTGAAAAAATTCCATAATAAAACTTGTGGAACATTGAAACACTCGTGTTACTAATGTGCGCACAATATTATATTCTTTGGACAATAAAAACACTGTTTTTTTGTTATTCTCACACTGTATTCACATGATATATATATAACTATCTATATGTTTATGCACCGATATGAACCACTAAGCAATCTGGTAGGTGTAATAATTTCATAACCATTGATCAAAGTACATCATAGCTCACACCTTGTCAGTTGCTGACAGCACCTGCCAAACCAAAATGCCACCCAATATACTACGCACATTGCTAACACTAATCAAAACACTGCTGCTATTATTTTAAGAATCCAGGTCCCTAAATCCTGAATATGAATCATTTTTCACAAGTTCATTTTCTAAAGGAACACGAGGTTCTATTGTGTGACGCATAAATGTACCAAACTGCTCTGTGTGCCTCGTGCTTTAAACATCATCAACTGCATCAGGGTCGCTAATATCTGAACATGGTACATAGTCTTTATCATTGTCATGGTCCTCTACATCACTATAATCAATTAATACCAATAATTGCAGTTATTCATCTCATCATTAGTAATGGTGGGGGCATGAGGTGCATAGTGGTGTTATGAGCTACATGCACCACTCATGGTTCCTGTCTCTGTACTGAGGGCCCACACACCTATGAGAGGTACCCACAATTTTTGTCCACGGTGGTGTTTGTTTACTGTATGCATGAGGAAGTGGATGTACAGGATGTACCTTCAGGAGTTTTAAATTTTATGTGGCATTTTAACACATCCCTGGATGTGATGCACAGTTGAAAGGTTAATGTACAGAATTTAAGCCCATCAATGATCAAGACAGCAGTTAACTTGACCAAGGGACGTTGAAATATGTTATTGTAATTCTATTTTATTTCTATGAAGAAAAACTTAACAAAAATTAAATACTGCCTTAACAATGCTTAAAACTCTATCCATAATAATTGGTTTATTAAATATGCTTTTTATGTAACAACTATGCAACCATTGTACCCTGTTCTTATGTATATTTTGTAAATAAAAATTCTTTATATTCTTATTATCATTATACAATAAATATACATGAAATATATATGTATAATATATGTGGAAATTCAAGTAATTTGGTTCTTCATATGATTCGGATTGAGGTATGGATGCCAAAAACTGGACCGAGGTTTGAATGCCAAAACTGTCAGTCGTTCAAAGCGTTATATGACAAGCAGTACTGGGAAGACGGGACACCATGAGCTCTCATCCTGTAACTACACTTACGTAACTACACAATCTAATAATTTTCTTACTAACTCGGTCTTTTCTGATAATTAATACGTCTTAACTCAGATTCATTATGCTGCATACCTGGATCTTACCTGGAGAGGGATTTGGGAGTTATTCTACTCCCTGTGCCTGGCCCTTTACATGTCATTGGGTTTTTTACAGTTTATTTACACATTTCTTAAACTGCTGACACTGTTTTTTCAAGTTTAAATGTGGTGTATGTTATGGAGGATTGTTAGTAATACTCCATTCAACATAGCTTAAACATTACAAATGCTGTGTCATATTTTCTTTATTATTTTATGAGATGTTATATATCTTTTCAAGGAGTTAATTTATGTAAACAATAGTGAGATCTATTTCCAGTATATGGCAGTTATCTACATTATATATCTGGTACTGAATTATAACTGAGATTATATCAGCTGGGATTGACCAGCTCCCTCAATGTCACAAACTTATGTATAATCTGTTGACTAGACCACACACTAGAAGGTGAAGGGACGACGACGTTTCGGTCCATCCTGGACCATTCTCAAGTCGTTTGTGTGTGGTCTTCTAGTGTGTGGTCTGGTCAACATACTTTAGCCACGTTATTGTGACTCATCGCCTGCTTATGTATAATCTCCTTACAATACCTTCAATCTCACTTTCAGTGCCAAAAATAAATAAATACATTTCAGCAACAAGTATATTAATTATCACAACCAAAGTTTCCATGTTGATATTAGTACCACATACCCTAAAAGCTATTATAATGGTGATACTGTACTTTATTTTATCAAAAATAATACCATTGGCCATCTACTTTTCACATACAGTATCCCCTGTATTAGAAAAAATGGATTTCACAAAGTTTCCCCTTGAAAAAATAACCAGATACATCAGACAGATATTACTAAGATTCTAATAAGTTCAGCAGATTTAAAATAACATTTATCTTACTCAATACCTTTGGAAAAATATGAATGTTTAATACACATTCAATTTGGCAACAGTATTGTATATGTAATTGTTTTATATTTTCTTGCTAATATTAAATAAATAAATTCATCATATTTTGTAACAAAATATTTCATATAATTTTTTTAATAAAACTGAAACTTGATTTTTACTTAAATTGATTTAATATACAGTATATCTACATATAAAACACTTTAATGCAAGAAAATAATATTCTATAATAAATAAATTATACAGAACATTAACACAAAACTTTTTTTTTAATTAACACATTAACTTTTGACCTTTCAATTAAAAATTAGAATAATTTTTAATTTCAAAAAGTGCTCAATGTTGCAATGATTGTAATAGAGATGCAAAGTGGAAATCTTTTTCTGCCTCAACAATTAACACAATTATTTTCTAACTTTTGCTTAAATGATAAGTCAAATGTATTTTAGACCGTGTTTGCACAAATAAGCACATGTGTTAATAATCACCATGGCAAGATTGAACAGTTTGCCTCTCATTTATTTTTTAAAAGTGATGAGTTAATACGTGAAATTTCAAGGCACTTTTCTGTGTGGAACGATACTGGCAGTGGGCACAGGCAAAAGGCTTCTCCCCAACGTGAATTCGAATATGAGTCTTAAGATTATCTTTTGTAGTGGCACTGTATGTGCAGTGTGGGCAGGCAAACGGTTTCTCGCCTGTATGAGTGCGAATATGTATTTGTAAACTTCCTTTCTGAGAAAAACATAGAGTGCAATATGGACACCGAAATGGTTTTTCGCCAGTGTGAGTTCGCATGTGATTTGTTAGACTAGTTTTATAAGAAGTTGTATAGGGACAGAAGAAACAGTGGTGCATCCTGATGATTTTGAAGGGGTCTTTCACGGGTCCAGGCAATCCTCTCTCGTCAATCTTGATACCACCACAGTCCAGCCCCACCTGTGGGGGACGCCCAGCTTATTCACTGTTTACACACAATGATGACAGAGTAAAGTATTGATCACCTCACAAGTGGCATGCATTTAATGACTCAGGCTACAGATATACATTATAACACTGCATGATACCAAATAACAAAATCAGAGAATGTAATACATATTTACCAAATGGTTTATGTAAAAAATTTGTTTAATAGAGAAATACAATAACACCAAAACTGAGGCAAAGCTTGCAATCCTCAGCTCAAAAATATTCTGAATATCGTAATAAAATATTAGATTTGATAAGCCCTTACAATTTAAATACCATCTCCAAATAAAGTCTACTCTCAAATTGGTGTTAATCGACATTATATGCTGGAGTTAATTAATCCACAGCAGTCCTTCTGCAAAACCTGTGCATCAAAGAAAGTGAAAATCAATATAATTAGGTTAGGCAAAGAATAACTAATGTGAAAATTTATCAAGCAATTATCTTTTAAGCATAAAGACGAGTGAAGCCATAAGTGACAAAGAAATAAAGAGGAAGTAAAAGAGGCATTACAAGAGTATTACGGTTGTAGTAAATTCACAAAGACTACAGAACACAACTAACAGAAACCCTAAATGAACAAAAAATTAATAAGCAAAATATAACACAACCATGAGAAGTTTGTTTGATATTTATGTATTTTAACAAACTAGATTAGATATATATAAAATTATAACCCTTACATTCCTTTCTATTTTTTGTATTTAAAAATCTTTTTCAAACATAACTTTGGTTACTTAAATTTGAGATAAGATATATAATACTGAACGCATTAAATTTTTCATCGGGGATAACAAAATGAAGCTTATGGTTACAGTAGTACTGTACTGTACAACTGAACATCCATATGTTTCAGTTAAAACTGTGGCTCTTATTATTATCAATGTGCATTTATTCTATATTTATATAAGCATCATTTGATTATTATTATAAGTAGCAATACGAGCACTATTGCAACATTTGTTAATAACTCATCCACATTTGTATCAACATCATCACTACACAGAGATGGCATAATATCCACTCGGAATATGGTTTTATCAAAAACATAAATCTAATATAAATGTGTTTATACTCAAATGGGATACAGTAATACCTGATTAATAGGTTCACACCAAATCTTAACGCTTAAATTGTGGTCTTATATTGTTGAATATTATAAATTATGTCTATACTAATATATTACTAATAAATTACTAATCCTACTTTATTACCTGTACCGTAATTCGAATACCCCAGTAATTAGTAGTGTAATATGTCATAAGGACAAGATTGACAAAATAATTTGTCATGGGCCATTTTAGAAAACTGCTATTGAAAGCCATTAATGTCGGAAATAAAGCTTCAGATAATTAAAGATAATTTATTGTTAACAGCAACAGAAAATGAACATTAATCTTGCATCATGAGAATGATTCTACAGTAATGTTATACAGTATTTCCATAGGTTATACTGCATTAAATCATATCTATTTGCTAGTTTATCTTTCCCATGAGTTCCTAAACCCTAAGAATAACTCCTAAATGCTACGTGTAACTATCAGCTTAGATTAGGTATAAATTAGCTTAGAACAGTCAGAAAATAACTATGAAAGATTAAACAAAAAAAAGATTAAAGCAGTTTTCTGACCGTTTGTTCCTTCGGACTGTTCTAAACTAATCTATGCCTGTTTCTGGGTAAATCTTTTCCTGGGGATGGGGGGTCAGGTCGCAGGTTTTGGCCTCCACCCTCCCTGTTTCTCTCAGTCAGACCGGTGTTGACAACGGCTTTGATCGGCCAAAATGTTCATTTCGTTTTCCCATTTCTCTGGATTTTCCACATACCAATAATCAGTGTTTCGTGATCGTCAATATCATGTATATAATATATATATATATATATATATATATATATATATATATATATATATATATATATATATATATATATATATATATATGTCGTATCTAGTAGCCAGAACACACTTCTCGGCCTACTATGCAAGGCCTGATTTGCCTAGTAAGCCAAGTTCTCTTAATATATATATTTTTCTGTTTTTTTTTCTTATAAGATGATAAAGCTATCCATTTCATTATGTATGAGTTCAGTTCTTTTCATTTTGAGTTAAAACTAACGTAGATATATGACCAAACCTAACCAACCCTACCTAACCTAACCTAACCTATCTTAACCTAACCTAAACTAACACAACAAAGTCAATAATTTATGTTCTTAATATAATATAAAAATAATAATTCAAATACACTAATTTGAAATAATTTATTAAAAATAAAGAAAATCACTCGGCCTATTAGGCAAATCGGGCCTTGCATAGTAGGCCAAGAAGTGCATTCTGGCTACTAGGTACGACATATATACCTGTACTGTATATATATACAGTATATACAAATTTGCCTTGTTTGGAGTTAAAGTAAGAAATTACAATTATGATGTGTAAACATGTGATTATTGACATGACTTTTGTGTGTTGAACGGTAGGGGCACTGGTTGCAAGCATAAGGCTTCTCTCCAGTGTGAGTAAACATATGTCGCTTAAGGTGATCATTGGAGTTAGACTTGTAGGTGCAGTATGGGCAAACAAATGGTTTCTCTCCTGTATGGATAGTGACATGTTTCTGTAAATTGGTTTTAACATCAGAGCTGTATGAACAGTAGGGACACTGATGCATCTTCATAGTGGTGAAGCTCTTCCTAGGTGCTCTGGCTCCTCCAGGGAAGATCCTATGATCTCGGTTCACCACTACCTGTAGGGTATGTCGGTCTTACTCAAAAATGCACATACAGTATATGCAATATGGTTCAAATGCACTGTCTCCTCTTAATAAACTACATGTGATTTTGATTGCATATTCCCAAACTGTTATATCTCAGGATACTGAGTGGTGTATTGAATACAAAGAACAATAATTACAAAATATGTAAAAGAATACAGGGATTATAATGAGTATAAGGAATACAATAACAATAGAATACATAGGAATCAAGGGTATAATGAGTTCAGGAAATATGCTACAAGGGGCTCAGGGTTTATATATGTGATGTTAGGAATGTCAGGGTAGACAAGGAGGTGTACATGGGGCAGTAATGAGACATTAAATTACAAAGTATATTCTACTTTTAAAGGAATGTAAGATAGGTGGGAATTCGGGATGCTAGACTTTGTTTTTCTATATCTAGACCTTATATACTGGTTATGGTTAATTATACAACACTATGTAAATCCCATCAATATCTTTAAATATTCTTACAATATCAAAATATATACCTGTAATGGGCTTTATTTCAATGGGATTCCCTTGCAACCAAGAGGACTGGGAGTATTTTCTGGTATTAGGGCTTGTGTGTATAAATTTTTTGTGTGTATATCTCCTTTTCCCCCACCCCTCTAATGATGTGGTAAATTGGTTCTTAAATTTGCAGTCAGGAGGCTACATGGCCAATATAAATAGGGACATTTCTTACACTAACACAGATATAGTTTTCAGAGGACCAAACACAATACAAATTTTAGAGAATAACACAGACATAAAGGTGTCTCAAGACGTAGAAAAAATGCTCAAGTAACTATGTACGAACAAAGCAATTCGCCCAGATGACGTTTCACCTTGGATCCTGAGATAATGTGCATTTGAGATGAGTATTTTATTTCAATTAATTTTACAAGCATCTTTAAATACAGGAATCTTAGTAAACATATGGAAAAAAAGCTATCATAGTTCCAATATACACAAATGGTAGCAGAGAAGACCCTCTTTATTACAGATTTGGATTGATGACAAGCATAGTTGTCAAAACATTGGAAAAAATAATCAAGACCAAATGGGAAGAACACTTGGAGAGAAATTACTTAATACCAGACAGACAGTATGGTTTTCAATTAGGAAGATCCTGTTTAACAAATCTGCTTAGTTTCTATGATATAACCACAGAGATTTTTCAAGAAACGGTTGAGTCGACTGCATTTATCTGAACTTAAAAACGTATTTCCACAGAGTCCCATGTAAGAGGTTGTTCTCAAACTTAAACATACTGGAGGAGTGATAAGGGGCTTCTAACACTGATGACAAATTTTCTAACTGGCAGAAAAAATGAGGGCAGTAATCAGAGGCGATGTAACATAGTAGAGAAATGTCACTAGTGGAGTACCAAAGAATTCAGTTCTTGCACTGGTAATGTTCATTGTCTACATAAACAACCTACCAGAAGAGATACAGAATTATATGAACATGTTTGCTGATGATGCTGACAAATTATGTGAAAAAAGCTTTAAAGAATTGTGATAAAAAAGCTGTTGTATGGTGCTCATATCACAAGAAGCACATCAACAAACTGGAAATGAAGCAAAGACATGCAACAAAATGGCTTCTGGAATCGAAAGACAAAAGCTATGAGGAGAGGTTAATGGTGCTAATTATGCCAAAGCTAGAAGATAGAAGAAAAAGAGGCAATATAATCACTACATACAAAATAGTGAAGGGAATTAGGGAATAAGGAATAGAGAATGGTGTAATGAGCTAAGGGCAGAGTAATTAGTACAGGCTGGTGTAATCTAGGTCATCATATCTCAGGTTACAAAATAACTTGAGCAATGGGTATAGGGAATGCAGTGATTACAGTGTGCTGTAATAGACACTGGGTGGATTTGGTAGTAAAGGAAGTAGGGATGATGATGGCTGCAATAATGGTGTTAATAATGTCAGTAGTGGTAATAGTTATGGTAGTGATACTGGTGGGGGTAATTATGGTAGTGCTAATGGTTGTGAAAATGCTTACCTATCTATAACTATTTGGAATGAGGTTCAGCAGTGGTGGTAGCAGTTGTGGTGGTTGTCATTGCAGTGGTAGTGACTGTAGTAGTAGCAGTTATGATAGTGGTTGGTGGTTTTCTCTTTTGTACTTGAAAAACAGCAACATTTGCCTTTTTTTCACATACTGTACCTTTATTTGCCAACTTTACTTATTTCATTTTAAATCTGTACAATTAGAGTTGAAATTGAACCTTAGCAGCAGCTGTCAGTGATACAGTCGAAGTTTTAGGTGGTTCATTGAGTGAGTGTGGAATATAGCCCCCCACACCAGCTGCTCATGTTGTTCTTCAGCTTGTTACCATGCCTGAATCATATTCCATAGTAAGCTAACTACATATTATATCAATATTGTCACTTTTTTACAGCAGTGCAAAGTATAATACCTTACCATGTAATATCGAGCCTTGACTGTGTATTTACTGTATTTTTGTTGTGAGCATCGTAATTCATGTTCCTCATTTTTCTTTTTAATTTCAATGGATAGTTTAGATTTTGAATTGCCAAATACTGAATACTGTTTTGCAGTGGCTCAACTTTGTTATGTTTATTTCACAATACATGATCTATTGTTAAAATAAACTAATGTTAATTTATAATGACTCTAAAGTACTGTATATAAAATTAAACTTAAATGATAAAAAAAAAGATGTACACTGGATGTTATAAAACTTCACATGACATATATGAAGATGTTTATTATTTTAAATAATCTTTGAAGGTGTAATGTCAGGAGACACAGCATGATGGCAACAATGTCAAATATATTAAACAATATAAATTGTACAATACTTCACTTAGGTGCCTACATGGCTAGCAGTTGGACAAGCTACATATCTCAGCTTTGGCAGGAGTAGCAAGTTGAGAGTCTCAGCTCCAGCAGGTACAACAAGTTACAAGTATCAGCTTTCAATGGGGAAGTAAAGTTAATCTTGGCTAGTTAGGCTAATCTCTATGATGGCAAGTGTGCAGTGTATCAACGCTGCATCTTCGACTCATTTATCATCACAGATCTACCTTGAGATAATGTCAAATCATTTCAAATAAAACTGTAATAATGATAACTATTTCACTGAATATGGAGTTATATTTATGCTGGTAATATGGACATTAACCTTAATATAATTGTGAGCTTAAATAACACAGCAGTACTGTACCGATGACCATGGCCAACTTTCTGATAACCTTAAAGCTAGCGAAGGGTGCTATAACAAAAATGTTTGACGTGCACAGTCCGTGTGAATAAACTAGCTAATCATCATGCCCATTATTCAGCATATTTAACTGTCACACAATGTGAGTTATTAATTTAATCCACACTTATTGGATGTGAATCAACTGAGACCATTTCTACAGGAAACAATGTGTGAAGTAAGATGTAATGAAGTCGTGGCTCTAGTAGCATGGACCTTCCTCAGCAGGGATGGCGGGAAAAACCAAAGAACAGCTGACGGACTGAGCTTAGACAAAAACACCCATTTCTGCCTTCAATATTGAAACAAATTATAAAATAATACACACATACAAAATTCATGGTATAACATTAGCAATAAAATACTGTACTTACACTAATACACAGGGAGGGGGGGGGGTAAGTAGGTAATAACCCCTTATGAAATAAGAATAATAGCTAGAGCACTTTCAACCCTCACAGGTCATGGTGCCTCTCTGCCTCTCACAGTCAAGCTCTTGACAATGACCTGAGAGGGCCCAAAGCTCTCCACCTATTATTCTTATGTCATATATCCTTACTTTGCACATTGAGAAAGCTGCAGAAACATGCAAGCTATAGATCACTAAGAACTCCAATTGACCCGGCCAGGAATCGAACCCATGCCGTCCAGGATCACCCCTAAACATACACAGTACTGTAACCACTGCACCAATGCTCATCTATAAGGATTGGTCAGTCCTGCTGCTTATTAACTAAGCTCCATGATTGATCAAGCCCCGACAACACTCATGGATCCATTTGGGTACATGAGTGTCGAATCCTGGCTGGGTCAATTAGAGGTCTTAGTGATCTATGGCTTGCATGTTCCTGCAGTTGTCTCACATTTGTAAAACCCAGTGCAGCCCGTGCATGTGCCAGAATTTGATGAACAACTGTACCCAAATGGATTCATGAGTGTCGTCGGGGGTTGATCAGTCGTGGAGCTTAGTAAGCACCAGGACTGACGAATCCTTATAAACGATCATTGGTGTGGTGGTCACCGTGCTATGTAAATTTAGGGGTCATCCTGGATGGCATAGGTTCGAATCCTGGCCAGATCAACTAGAGTTCTTAGTGATCTATGGCTTGCATGTTCCTGCAGATTTCTCACATTTGTAAAACTCAGCACGGCCATACATGTGCCAGAATTTGATGAAAAGCTGTACCCAAATGGATCCACGAGTGCCGTCAGGGTTGATCAGTTGCGGGGCTTAGTTAATAAGCACAAGGACTGACCCATCCTTATAGACGATCATTGGTGCGGTGGTCATGGTACCGTGTACGTTTAGGGGTGATCCTGGACGGCATGGGCTCAAATACAGGCCGGGTCAATTAGAGTTCTTAATGATACATATAAACCCTGTACATATATATATACACAGTATATATATATGACAGTGTCAGACCACAGAGGAAGAATTGAAACAGGAATTTCCTTAAGTACTTTCGTATATTAATACATCTTCAGAAGGAATGTATTAATATATGAAAAGATTAAGTTTTATTAAGGCCTTTCGGCCGTCTATCACTCCACCAAAGGAGGACATAATGTAGGGGGTTTTGATAGGGCTGGTAAGAGCCCGTCGTGGGTTAGAAGACACAGATATGCTTTTTTCTCTCTATCTCTCTCTTCTTCATTCATTCTGAAGGTGTATTAATATACAAAAGTACTTAAGGAAATTCCTGTTTCAATTCTTCCTCCATGGTCTGACACTGTCACATTTTTCATCACATGTTAATTTTCGTGATTTACACACACCAATATATATATATTGCTAGGGTTCTTTCTTGTTGAAATATGTTTTTGAATATGATAGTAAGAGTGAGATCAATAATTCAAGCATGAATCTTCTCTATACTGTACTAGTATTTCTAATGTTCTTCACTTGTGAAAGAAGTTGAGAAATTAACTCTCCAAAGTCAGCTTACAGTTTTATTATGGTCTGACAATAAGAGATGTGTTTCATTGGCCCTGTCAGCATTTTCAAAGATTGAGTAGATATGAATACAATCTAGCTGGTGCAATCGACTATACAGTATACCGAGGGTGAGGTGAAGTGAAATGTGGCATAAGCCAATAGGGCCACTGCAGCTTACCCATCTGCTGTGTTGCAATGTTGGTTGGGGCAACAGACAACATTGTGAAACACTACACATCAAACAAACTCACCCAACAATAAACAACCAGCTAACACTCCATTACATTCTAGCATCTTTGAGACCAGAGTGCATACTGCCCCAGTCAATATTGGGACATAGGACATGGTAAGCCGCAGTGCCCTATTGGCCAATGCGACATTTCCCTTCACCCCACCCTCGGTTATATATTTGGTTGCACCAGCTAGATTGTATTCACTTGTATTCTGCTTTTGACAATGTTGACAAGGTCAACATAACACATCTCTTACTGTCAGACCATAATAAAACTGTAACATTAACTTCAGAGAGTTAATTTTTCAACTTCCTTCTCAAGTGAAGAACATAAGATATAAAGTGCATTCATGTTAAGAGCCATTGATCTCATTTGTAATGCTCAACAAGTTCAAAGATTTGATGAAAAATCTTTGCCTAAAAATTCCCTCAAGTGTTGCTGGGTGTTGGAAGCATGCAGGGTTGCAGAACCATCAACACTTATAGTGTTGGATGGTTGAGTGTATTCTTTTTAACTATTTAATATTAATAAACACTATTTTTTATATTTGTCTAGTGGTCGAGTAGTTACTAAATTGGTTTGGCTAGGTATTAGGTTTGGTCTGGCATACCTGGTCATACACACCAGTCATACACTGAGGAACAAGGTCAGGCATACCTGGTCATACACCTTAATTACACACCCCAATCATACACTGAGGACAAGGTCAGGCATACCTGGTCATACACCTTAATTACACCCCCAATCATACACTGAGGACAAAGTCAGGCATACCTGGTCATACACCTTAATTACACACCCCAATCATACACTGAGGAACAATGTCAGGCATACCTGGTCATACACCTTAATTACACACCCAATCATACACTGAGGAACAAGTCAGGCATACCTGGTCTACACCTAAACTACAGAATAATGTTGTAACCCAGCATGACATCCACATAGCTATCATTAGGTCACCTTCCCGTGTGTAGAGAAATTCTCGGATATCTACATTCACAACATACTACTACATAATGACATGGAGTGGTAGTGGCTAACAATATACTGTACTGTATGTACCACTACCTATATCATACTTATACACTTCATGAAATATATATATATTATATATAATAAATAATAATATACACATTTTACTATGACTTTCTATCCTATTTAAACTGCCAGGATTTCAGTCTAATAGTTTAGTCAGCAGAGAGGGAATTAATGTGACATATAGTAAGATGATAAGGCCCATTTTAAGCTACATCTGGTGTATAAGAATAGGGGGGAGGGTAGAGAATATGTTTGCATCTTAATAGATAGCTTAATGCATATAGTCTACATGAGCTTATAGCTCATTATTATTATGTACATTTAAGTAGTGCATTGTAGAGAATAAGTCTACATTGTTAAAATGCTTTGATACAATAAAGAGAATTTTGAACAATTACATGACAAAATAATACTTAAATATAATATTATGTTAAATTACATTGTTAAACACAATACAGTACAACATTATATATCTCATTCATTTAGTACATATTATAATTATTGTACTAAATGAATGAATTTTATTTTAATATAATTTTAATTATAATTAATTCTGGCTTCATTATAGATGTGTATTGNTAAGTTTTACGAAACGCGCTCAAGTGTCGCGTCAGACTAAGAAATAAAGAATGAATTTTGGAGAATTGATTTTTCATTTACCGTCATCAGTAAAAACAAACATAAGGAAAATTGAGAAAATTCGTGTTAGAATTATTAATCTTACTTTTTCGGTCATATTTAATAACATATATATATATATATATATATATATATATATATATATATATATATATATATATATATTATATATATATATATATATATATATACTGTACAGTACTAGTTTGTATTGAAGTCCTGTAAGAAAGGGGCCTTTTTAAATGCATTTTGGGTGAAACAAAACTTTTTAAATGTATGTCCTGGTGAAACACTGGATTTAAAATTCCTTCCAACAGTGTGTATGAGTGGAAGACATTTCTCCTGTGTTAGTTGTTCCCTCTCTATTGGAATGTAAGCAGTAAATAATTAACAATACTTTATAAACATTCCCATGTGTACTTTGTGATTGGAACACATTATTAAAATATAAGTGTCAATTGTAGAAATTAATTGCAAACTTCTATAAATAAAGGAGTTATTACAAATATTATTTGAAACTTGGATTGAGGGACTGAGTATGAACAGTGTTTGAGAAGTGGTAGTGAATAAGGCTAGATAAACTCATAATTAAGGGGGGTAAACATTTGATAGACACTATTTTTAAATAATAACAGAAAAGAAGTGCTTTACACTTAGTTGTATGAGTTAGTATGGGGTTATCTTGAGATGATTTCGGGGCTTTAGTGTCCCCGCGGCCCGGTCCTCGACCAGGCCTCCACCCCCAGGAAGCAGCCCGTGACAGCTGACTAACACCCAGGTACCTATTTTACTGCTAGGTAACAGGGGCATAGGGTGAAAGAAACTCTGCCCATTGTTTCTCGCCGGCGCCCGGGATCGAACCCGGGACCACAGGATCACAAGTACAGCATGCTGTCCGCTCGGCCGACCGGCTCCGACCGGGGGTGCTGCAGTATGTAGTGTGAAAAATATAGTGAATGAATGGGGGTGTCTTTCTTTGACAGCTGTATTCTTTATCTATTTGCCTTTCTAATTCTTCCAGACTGATGCTTCCCTATGCCATGAAAGTGGAAAACGGGATAATGATGATGATGATGATGATGATGATTAACGATAAACAAACAATGAATTTTAAAGTGGCCTAAGCCATCAGACACAGGTGTATGTTTACCTTAAGTGTGTTGTGACATAAAATGGCTCATCAAGATGCTCTTCTTGGTGCAGCGGAAGGCACACTGAGAACAAGCGTAAGGTTTCTCCCCAGTATGTGTACGGACATGTTTTCTAAGATTCTCCATTTGGGTTGCTCGAAATGGACAATATGGACACCCGAATGGTTTCTCTCCTGTGTGAATGCGAGCATGCTTCTTAAGATTAGATGTGATGGGCGTTTGATAGGGACAGTAGGGGCACCGGTGGATCTTGGTAGAAGCAATGGGGTTCCTGTCTGGCCCTGTAGCGCCACTCCACCCACCATCGCTCCCCGACCTCATCTGTAGATGATGTGCACCTTAATATTTACACCTATTACCAGACTGCTGTTTGATAACAATCTTGTTATTTGAGATAATTTGTTCTAGACAAATTGATAGATTTGACACCTCCCATGCATACAAGGGACTGTAGCAAACAATATACTCACTACAATCTCTCATTAGCTTAATGGCATAACTAATTAGCACTAATTACAGAAGCTACAATTCTTTTCCCCAATTACAGGTAACACTCTTTTCATCCTGTTGGAGGGAGCTGAGGTGTAATCACCAAATATAAACAAGCTTGAAGTGAATAGCCAATTACGGGCTATTCATGCCCGTGCCACCTCTTGGGTGGCTTAATCTTTATCAATCAATCAATCGAATAGCCAACAGTACAATTTCCACAGTCAACAATGTAGCACTTGGCATATGCAGTTCTAATCAACCCCAAGATGCTACAGCTTCGACACAGAACAGACAGCAGAGTAGGACCGCATCAAGCTACAATGCTCTCCCACATAGAGCTCCGCGACTCCCGCTTCACTCAGCTCTCTGCTCTGCTCCAAGCTCCGTCTCAACGTCTACGACACTGCTGTATCCAAGACTATTAAATAAATATGAAAACCCACTAAACACTGTGTATCTAATCTACTCAACAATGTAACATAATCGTACATTACAGGGCTCACATTATCTTCCTTAGGCCTTTAGTAACCATCCCCCATCTTGAAAAAAAATAAACCTAGGACCTTCAAGAACAAGACTCAAGCTAAGGAAACAAAGCCACAGAAAAAACATTAGAAAGTTCTGTTTTGCAGAGTGGTAGATGGAAGAAGCTAAGCGAGAAGGCAGTGAATGCCAAACTCTCAGTACTGTACAGGAGTTTCAAAGTGGCATATGACAAAGAGTACTGGGAAGATGGGACACCATGAGGATAGCTCTCATCTTGACACTACATTAAAGTAATTACACAATTTTTAGTAAATATTCAAATAAAGAAATTCATTGTCAAATTAAATATTATTAAAATTAATATTTAATATGAAACGCCATGCGTATTAATGAATTTACAAGAATGTACCATCTAATCATCAATTCAATAGGTATTTACATAACCCATTTTACCTTCTTATATTTTCTGTACAACATATAAATAAATCAAGAATATATGCTGAAATAATGAAAACTGATTTTTTTTTTAATATTTTGTTGGCTGAGTTGGACCAGAAAACCATGACAGTTTGGTGAAGCAGGCACCATACTGTATTCCAGTTCACCAGGAATTTATTCTCTTGCAAATTCTTTCCTGTTCATAAATGTTCTAGTTGAGCAAGATCCCACTGTGTACTGGTTAGCACTTTAACTGAATGGTCACATCAGCAGTAAAAAGTTAGCTAATTAATCAATAATTGTACAACTAAGGTAGTAATATGCCAAATTAACACAAATTATCTGGAAATTGGCTCTAGCAAGGCACCTTCTGGAGTTGCTGTACCAATTAAGGGTATCCAACACATCCTTGAGCATCATCATACCCATTACACTTGTTGAATAAATGATGTAACTACCCCCAACTCCACTACTTTGTTGATTGTATTATGTTTGCTGTAGCTGCACTTATTTGTTGTCAAAACAATATGGGAAATTGTTGTTTCTATATATTGTATATCCCAAAAGAGCATCAGAGCCTAATTTGAAAAGAGAACAGCTTTAGTTTACTAATACAGTACAGTATATATGACAGTATCCTTTGCTTTAAGGTACAGTAATGAAAATGAAATTCTTAATAAATCCAAAAATTAAGTGCTGGTACAAAAAAAATGGCAGAAGGGGGTTAATAAAACAAATGAAACAAAAAAATTTAAGGTATTCTACTGTTGGGATAACCAATAAATTTAAATAGACCTAGACCACCAGATGTAAATTAAAGTTTACCTTAAGTGTGCTGTGACATGACATGGCTCATCAAGACGCTCTTCGTGGTGCAGCAGAAGGCACACAGAGAACAAGCGTAAGGTTTTGCTCCAGTATGTGTAAGGACATGTTTTCTAAGATTCTCCATTTGGGTTGCTCGAAATGGGCAATGTGGACACCCGAATGGTTTCTCTCCTGTGTGAATACGTGCATGCTTCTTAAGATTTGAGGTTTTGGGCGTTTGGTAAGGACAGTAGGGGCACTGGTGGATCTTGGTAGAAGCACTGGGGCTCTTGACTGGCACTCTCACGCCACTCCACTCAGCATATCCATCATCACTCCCTGGCCTCATCTGTAGATGATGTGCATCTTAATAAGGAGACTAAAAACCTGATTGCTGCTTGGTAACAGACTTATTATTTAGTATACTGCTTACTAGACAGCTGTTTAATTATATACTGTACTGTAAGTATGTACAGTTTATGATGTATTAGTTGTAGTTGCAGGAAGAGAGTTGTTCTTATGGAGTTTCATCTAGTTTTTAATATCATATTTTATCATAAGTTATTTTAAAATTTCCAGTTGTTTTATCACACAACCTACTTCAGTATATTTAATGATAAATATATCCTATTATCCTTTCTGTGCTACATTTTATGAACAACAGTAGTTTCAAAAAGTATTCAATATCTATCTTCTCATACATATATTTTGACAAATTTATCAGATGCCCTCTTTATCTTGTCTTACAATTTGTTTATACTAGATCAAAACCTTTAAATCTTTCCTCATAACATTGTAATTCATTTAATTGCATATACAGTATTTTGATTTTATATATTTTCCTTGTACGCTCTTAAAGTGCAGGCAACATTCCACAGCTGCATATAATAGTTTAGGTCCAATATAGATTGAAATTTCACTGACTTTTTCAGTCCGTGTACTGTACAGTATAGTACTCAAAACTATCGTACAATTTAATAAAGTTGCATAGAACTTAGTTTACTTGGCAGTTTTGTGGTTTCTGATGATAAAGACTCACATTCTGTACTGTATAGTAACCTCAGTCTATTTATTTGCCTGATTTTCTTCAAATTCTATTACACTTTCTGTAATCCTTGTAGGGCATTCTCTAATTCTTTCCAGTTTATGTTGCATGCCTTTCTTCATCCTAAATTCCATCATTCATTTATTATATACATTTCATAACTCTGCAAACCCTTACAGTACATGACTGGGACCAGTACAGTATTGATCCTTGTGAAACCATACAGTAGTGATCCTGACTTATACCTGAAGTGGGTTTTATGAGTTCTTCTGCTTCCCATCCTGGGTCCTTGAGGGCCTTACGATAATGGTCATTATGGGACTGTTTAATACTGGTTCTTATTGGACCATACAATAATGGTTCCTGTGAGCCCATACAATACTGGTCCTTATGGAACCACATGATACTGATCCTAGATGATCCATACAATACTAGTTGTTGTTATCATACAATGATGGTCCTTGTGGGACTGTAGAATACTGGTCCTTGTGGGACAATACAATTCTGGTCCTTGTGGATAATACAATACTGGTCCTTGTAAGACCATACAATACTGGTTCTTGTGGGGTCCATACAATACTGATCTTTTATGGGACCATATAATACTGATCCTCATGAAACTGTACAATACTGATCCTTGCAGTACTGGGACCATTGCAGTTATAAATGGCAACTCATGAGAAGCTTTTTACACTCATATTCAATGGCTGGGAGTTGTTGTAGCTTTGATAGTGCTGATTCCACAAGATATAGCAGCATCTTTATTTTATTTAACTTTGTTTTATCATATTGCTTTTTAATTTATTTTGGGCTGATACCTTCCCATCACATAAAAATGGGAACTTGAGAAAAACAGATGATGAAATACTTGTTAACACTTAAATTGCTCCCATCAACCTAAAGTAACGGGGACAGTGTGCCAAATACCCGTGAGAGACTAGCTGTGCCTTGTAATATTCAAAAGTGCTCCATGTGGATATTAATCAACACTAGAGACTTTTGGCAATTTGACCAGACCACACACTAGAAGGTGAAGGGATGACAACGTTTCGGTCCATCCTGGACCATTCTCAAGTCGATTGTGCCAAATGCACAATCGACTTGAGAATGGTCCAGGACGGACCGAAACGTCATCGTCCCTTTACCTTCTAGTGTGTGGTCCGGTCAACTTACTTTGGCCATGTTATTGTGACTCTTCGCTTGCTTTTGGCAATTGTTTGCCATATTGGAAAACAATCCCAAAAGCCTTAGTAAAAACAATAGCACCATGTCAGGTACATCACCATCCATTAACTGATGCCCATGCTAGGAACCACTGATGCTATGCAATATTTCAGGTACTTTTATGGACCTTGGAAGATGCTAATTATAAGAACTCAATTACAAATGCAGTAGTTAATGAAAATTATCTCTCAGACTATAATGTACCCAACATATCATCACCTCACTATGGTCAAAGTAAAATGATTAGATTTTTTCCCAACATCAGAAAGCAATGCTTTACAATATACAAAGAAAAATGAATGATTTTTTTATATGCACCAGGAAATTTTACTTACTTTAGGGTGTGTAGTTGGAAGGTTAAGGCTTAATTCTGCATGTGGTTATTGTCTGTCTTTAGAGATGATGGTATAAACAGAAATGTAAACACATTACCACACACAGAAAACTATATTTTCTTTAACTTTTTGAGTCAAATAATCTAAACATCCAGTCATAAGTACCCAAAATGCTATGCATGTTACTGGCTGTGCAAGAATGTAAAAACATCAATGCTATGTACTCATAAACCCAATGTACCCTCTTGTATATAAATAAATAGATAAATAAATAAATAAGTGTTTAGCTTTGCAATCAAGTTGTGTGGTTGAAGCATCATAAGATATATTCTGGGCCAGCTATGACATTATTTTGATGTTACATGTACCTTCCAAACTGAGTAACTATGCCAGAAAAACTTAAATATTGCAATCTTCACTCAAGCATCATAAACATTTGTACTAAACCTGTAAGTGTATTTTGCAATAATTTTTGTTGTTTTCCTCCCCGTAAGGAGGATTTTTAAATCATTAAAGTACTGTACATAATGTTCTAACTAGGGATAAATTATCACATTATCAATATCACATTTAAAGATATTAATATATCAAGCAATCTGATGGCAATAGTAAAATAGAAAAAAATATTACATATTGTTCTATTTATTACCTTAATAATAAAAACTTCACATAGATGCTGTATTTAAATTTTTGTGTACATAAAAATCAATATTTTTGTATATACAGTACTGTATTGCACAGTACTGTACAATTATATTGTCTAAAATGCCATTTGTTGTGTTATCAGGCTTGTGCCTACATTGTAATTTTTCAGAGAAATAAAAGATCTTTTATAGACTGTGCATATAATGTTAACATAATACATGAAACTTGCAGTGTATTTATACATACTGGACTTATATATCTTAATCCTAAAACAGTACTTCTCATAAGTGCTTGATTATTATATCATACTTAAACAAATATGGATATACAGTATTACTTGCCATACTTTTACATTACCCACAACTTGAAACCAAAATAATTAAGAAGTTGTACTGCTTACCATTATGACTGATAAAGTGTCATTAAATTCTGTGAATATGCACATACTAGAAATTACTGAATGCTAGTGATTACTCACAAAATAAGTGACTGCAGCTAGTAATGTAGCAGATGGGGGTAACTTATCACTCACTATGCATGAAATGAATTATACAAGAGATAGTTAATGCCAAAATTCACTTAACCCAAGCACTGGGTTAACTAACCATGAGTTTGCACAATTTTTTTTGTTTTCTTTGCACACCTTTTGAAAAGCTTTACAGTGTTGCACCTTGCCACCTTCAAACATCTGCTGTACCCAAAATATTATCATGATGAAACAAACTATAACATTTACTCTCATCTACATTATTGGCGAGTGTACAGGTCTGATTTATACGGTACATTCTTGCTTGGTAAACGAAGTACACCACTTAGCAATATTGTTCAGGAAAGTGCTTTATTGAGAGTGGATAAAGCAGAGTTTGGGAGGTCTCTGGAATGCATTCCCATTTTTCCAATATATTAAGATAATTTTATGAAAATCCCTTTATGCCGAGGTGCATAAGGAATGCATCTCTCATGCATAGTGAGGGTTGATTGGACAGGTAATTACTGTATTGTACTGTATGCAGTAAACATGTAAGTGCACAGTAGTTACAGAATGAGACCTGTGCAAATTGTATCCCACCTTCCCTGTAATCTTTGTCTTGTAATGTTTTAAAGCTTCCAATGGAATTGGTATTCACTACCCTCTCATTTAGTATATTGCAACTATCAACCCCTATTCACAAAAGAGAATTGTATAACTTTTTGCTTGCACTTTTGTTTTTATAGTTTGAATCTACTGCCTCTTGTTTGGAATTCTTCCTTATCAATTTTGATGATTCCTGTTACAATTTTGTATGTAGTGATCATATTGCCTCTTTTATTCTGTCTTCTAGTTTTGGCATATTTAGTGCCTCTAACCTTTCCTTGTAGCACTTGTCTTTCACTTCAGAGAGTCATTTAGTTGCATATCTTTGCACCATTTTCAGTTTATAGATGTGCTTCTTGAGATATGGGCATCACACAATTGCTGCTTATTCCAATTTTGGTCTCACAAAGGCCGTGAACAATTTCTTTCGTGCAGATGAAGTCACAATAACGTGGCTGAAAAATGTTGGACAAACCATACACTAGAAACTGAAGAGATGACGTTTTAGTTCGTCCTGGACTATTATAAAGTTGATTATGACAATATTGCACAATCAACTTGATAATGGTCCAGGACGAACCGAAACATCGTCGTCTTTTCAATTTCTAGTGTGTGGTTTGGTAAAAAATTTCTTTAGTAATTCACCATCCATGTATTTAACAGTACTTCTGAAATTGGAAAGCATACAATAGGCTCCTCACACAATGTTCTTTATGTGGTCCTCAGGTGACAGTTTTCTAAATAGAACCATCCCTAGATCTCTTTCTTTATTAAAATTTGTTAAAGCTTTTCACATAACTTGTAGGTTGTGTTTGGTGTATTTTCTATTCCACATTCCATAACTTGAAATTTATTCACATTAAATTCCAGTTGTGCATTGTCTCTCCTTATAACTCATATTACATAGCTTTGTGATTGACTTTGTTGAATGTTTTGGGATTCTATTTTGTTTATGTGATTCTATATATGGGAACACCATACTACTAATGAATATTCTAGTTTAGGTTAATGTGTTTCATAAATAATGTTTTTAGCATTTCCTCACTAGTGTATTTAATGAGTATCCACAGGTCTGTCAATAAAGCATATGATCATCTTACCTTAGCACTTATATAATATTCATATAAAGATTACCTTTTACAGTTTCCTCCAAATTCTTTTCAATGAGATTGAAAAGAAGATATATAAACCTTTTAGATTTCATATATCTAAAGGTTTGCCACACATGTTACTGTACATTTTTTGTGCAGCCTGTTCATATTTTGTCCAATTACCATTACATAACACTTTAGGGACACTGACTTCCATCTTCCACTCTCTGCTCCATTTGCTCAGTTTGTCTACGTCCAGTTGTCAGTTCTTGCACCTCTCAATTTCCCACTGTACTCGAGAGTTCAGCAGCATCAGCAAAATGTTTATATTATTTCTCACCCCATTTGATAATTTATATAAATTAAAGGTTTTAAATATTGTTGAGCTCAATACTGAACCTGGTGGGGGACCCCTCCTAGTGACTTATCTTCAGTTTGAAATATATTCCATTTATTTATAATCTCATTCTCAATAATAAATAATAAATAAATAATTATTTATTTATTATTTTTTAAATACAAAATAATTTATGAACGTTCTGCTCATCCACTGTAGAAGTACACCAGTTACACCTTTGTTATGTCCCAGCTTCCAGGTAAGTCTTGAGTAGAGGATCATGTCAAATGCTTTCTTGAAGTTTAAATAAACACAGTTAGGCAACCCTCTTCATTGCTGAGAAATCTCAGGCATCCTGTTGTTTAAGCTGATCCAATGCTCACACAAGACTTTATGATCTGAAACCAAATTATTTGCTACCGTCTAGGTGGTGTACCCATTTTGTCCATATACAGTAGCTTTCTGTTACATCTTTACTACAACTTATGTCAAGGACAAAGGCTTATAATTTTAGGAATATTCTGTAGTCCATTATCTGTATAGGGCCACAATGTTTGTCAATCTCTATGTCCGCCAATTTGCCCTCCTGGAGAGATATTTGGAGTACAATCCAGATTGAGTAGCTGAATTCTTTAAATTCTGGATAAAAAAGTCTGGATTGCCAAAAGAATCCCAGTGAACTATATTGACTTGTATGGCATAGGAATACCAGCTGATACATATTTGTTTAGCAATGTTTACTGTTAGTATGCTTTTTGTATTTCTGTTTTGCATATACGGCTATTACTAAAAACTGTATTGTTAAAATATTGTGTGTAATAATGGACAAAAATATCTTCTGCAATTTGTGGCATGAAAACTCACACACACATATGGTGATAAAAAAAAATTTGGGAAAGTGAAAATACAGAAACCTTGAAATTTTGGATAGAATTCATTATATTGGTGGCCTTTCAGCTACACAGGGGATGCATTCTTGGAAAATATTGATACGAATCCAGTTGAATTCTCAAGTAAGCATAAACAAATTTGATACACTCCCATTGCAAAGCATTATGCAATAAATGCATGGCATAGCTTTACCAATATTAATTGCTGTTTTTGCTTTAATAAATAATGTATTTATCAACACATTAAGTAAACATTATGCATGTTTTTATGAAATTAGGAGAAAAACCATGTCCCCATTTTGTATTGTATTTATGTTTTCTGATGCTGTTTAAAACACAAGTTGTCTGTTCTGTGCCAAAAATTGGGTGCTCACCATTTGTTGTAACTAATATTACTAATGTATTGTATTGTATTTGCATTGACTGTGTGAGTGGACAGTGGCAGGCATATTCAATAATAGCAAAGGTTGATATTTTTCATGAGAAAAAAGTGAGTGTAATTATTGGAGGTTTTTGAAATGTAACTACTGTATTGCTTTTCCCATACACATTTGAATGTGGGTTTGCATAGGATTTTATTTACATTAGTTTTCCAGGAATGCAACTCATATTAATCTGGTTTAGGACCAAAAAATATCTACATCTAATTAAATTTCTGGAAATTTGTTGGTCTGGGTCCAACTTTTTTGTTGGTCTGTTGTGTAATTTGTTGGTCTGAGTGTAATGTTTGACAAGAAATATGTCAAGCCCACCAGTAAGGATAATAAATAAGAAAAAAATTGTATACAATGGAACAAAGGATGCAGCTACTTGTATACTGTATTTTCCTGTTGGTGTTTAAAATGCTCAACAAATACATAAATGGATTTTTTCTAGTATTATTAAGTGCTTGCGATTTTTCTGCCTACAGTCAAATATTACATGTATAGTCACTGTCACTGACTTTTAGGTTATCAACTCTTCCACACACATTTTTCTAATTCTCTCAAATATCCGAGTTCTGCTTACAGATATTGCGGATAGAAATCAATAATGCATTCTGTTTAATGATACCCATTTAGAGTATTTAGTTTGTCACATTAGAATTATTTTTCTTGTAAACAGTTCCATTCAGTATAAATGCACACGCACTCATGTGAAGACAGACATACGGACACAGACTCACAAACAGACAAACAGATGGACAGGCAGGCATTTAAGACAGTCATAAACACCCATACAGACAAACAATGAAGCCTGCAACTTTAAGAAGAAGGTTATAAATTCAATCTAAGAAAACAGGCCATGGATTCAAACTAAGAAACAAAGGTGTTGCCAAAATAAATAAAAGTTCTATTTTGTGAACTTTTGGATGGTTGGAATAATTTTAATGAAAGAGTGGTACTAGTATTTGCTAAAACTATTGTAGGCATCAAAATGTCATACAACAAAGATTATAGGGAAGATGGCATATCATGATCATACCTCTCATCCGGTAATTACATTTAGGTAATTACACATTCAATTATTTACAAGTATTAACGTGTGTGAGTCAGAATATGTCTTTTGAGACTAGTACTGACAGCAGTTTGATACGAGCAATGGGGACAAGAAAAAGGTTTTTCTCCAGTGTGAATACGAATGTGTCTCTTAAGGTCACTATTTGCAACTGCCTCATAAGGACAGTATGGACAGGCATATGGCTTTTCCCCTGTGTGAGTGCGGTAATGTACTATCCAGTGAGAACGATTAGAGGTTGTGTAGGGGCAGACGGGACACTGGTGGAGCTTCCTGCTAGTGGCTACACTCCTTCCACGATTTGCTGCTCCACCTCCACTGTGCTGCTCAGCTTCACTATTCAGCCCCACCTGTAAGTGACACTTTCCTTATTCATTGTCATTAATTTCAACATATATATACATTGTCTAAAATATTGGCAAAACCTTTTGCGCTGCTGGATATAGGACTTTCACATAATACAGAAGTAATCAAATGAAAATCTCACCCAACACTGACAAAAAAAAATTATTGCTGAACTTATGCAATCAATATTATTTATTCTCATAANGACAGAGGTAATGATATTTACATATCTGGTTAAAAACTTACATTGCTGGGCGAGTGGCTGGACCTCTCAGATGGTCAAACTACCGCTTCACGACCCTGGTTGTAGGTTGTACATGCTGAGGTTCTCATGTTAGGTGAGGTGTCCTCATGCAAATCTGAAACAGGGGGGAAATATTTATTCTTTGTGTGCTTCATTAATTTAAAGACATACAAGTGGTCTTTGTGTTATTAGTGATACTGTCTATAGTGAAGAATATTTCAAAATATTTAAGATATACATCTTCACGAGATGTTCATTAACTGACTTGGTTTAGACTGGAAAGAGTGAGAGGGTGAAAGAGTGTGTGTGAGTGTGTGTGTGAAAGAGTGAGTGTGTGATTACTGGTACCTAAGTGTAAAGTTAAAGGTTGACAGCTACCCTCGTGGTGTCTCGTCTTCCCAGCACTCTTTGTCATATAACACTTTGAAACTACTGATGGTTTTCGCCTCACCTAACTTCTTACAACCGTCTATCACTCTGCGAAAGTGAATTTTCTTATATTTCTTCAGCTGCTTTGTTTAGTTAATTTAAATCTATGACCTTTTGTTCTCGAAGTTCCAGGTCTCGGGAAGTCTTCCCTATCAATTTTATCGATTCCCGTTACTATCTTGTACGTAGTGATCATATCGCCTCCTTTTCTTCTATCTTCCAGTTTTGGCATATTTAATACCTCTAACCTCTCCTCATAGCTCTTGCCTTTCAATTCTGGGAGCCACTTAGTAGCATGTCTTTGCACCTTTTTCAGTTTGTTGATGTGCTTCTTAAGATATGTGTACCATACAACATGCTGCATATTCTAGCTTTGGCCTAACAAAAGTTGTGAACAATTTCTTTAGTATTTCGTCATCCATGTATTTAAAAGCAATTCTGAAGTTAGAAAGCGTAGCATAGGCTCCTCGAACAACATTCATTATGTGGTCCTCAGGTGATACTTTTCTATCTAGAACCACCCCTAGATCTGTTTCTTTATCAGAATTCTTTAAAGATTTTCCAAATAATTTACAGACTGTGTGGGGGTCTATGTTCTCCTATTCCATATTCCATAACATGGTATTATGGTAGTTATGCACATTAAATTCCATTTGCCAAGTGGTGCTCCATATACTTATTTTGTCCAGGTCTTCTTGAAGGGCATGACAATCATCTAAGTTTCTTATCCTTCCTATTATCTTAACATCATCATCAAACATGTTTATATAATTCTGTATTCCATCTAGCAGATCATTTTATGTAGACAATGAACATCACCGATGCAAGAACTGAACCCTGTGGTACTCCATTTGTGACATTTCTCCAGTCCGATACATTGCCTCTGATTACTGCTCTTATTTTTCTATCAGAAAATTTTCATCCATGTTAGAAGCTTACCTGTCACCCCTCCAATATGTTTCAGTTTCTTGAACAACCTCTTATGTGGAACTCTGTCGAAAGGCTTTTTTTTTTAGGTCCAGATAGATGCAGTCATTCCAACCATCTCTTTCCTGTAAAATCTCTGTGGATGATCATAGAAACTGAGTAAATTCGATACACAGGATCTTCCAGATCGAAAACTATACTGTCTATCTATCTGATATTATATCATTTCTCTCCAGGTGTTCCATTATTTAGTTTTAATTATTTTCTTCAATATTCTGACTATTACACTTGTCAATAATACAGGTCTATAATTGAGGGGGGAGGGGGGTCTTCCCTGATAATGGCAGCAACTTTTATCCTTTAATCTCTCTATCTTTTTACTATTCTAGTATTCTTACTTTCTACTCTTCTAATTTTTCCCTTGATCTCATTTTCTCCCTCTGATTCTAAACTTTCCCTTTCTCCTGACCACTCCTTCCTCACCCTCTCTACCTCCCTCACCCCATGCCCACACTTCATTTTTCATTTCTTTCCTTTTCATTTACACTACAACCACATTCTCACATGTGGATGCCCTACCACTACGTTCTTACCTGTGGACCCCCTACATCCACGTTCTTACCTGTGGACCCCCTACATCCACATTCTCACCTGTGGACCCCCTACATCCACGTTCTTACCTGTGAATCCCTACAATCACGTTCTCACCTGTGACCCCTACCTTGAGATTACCTTGAGGTGCTTCCGGGGCTTAGCGTCCCCGCGGCCCGGTCGTCGACCAGGCCTCCTGGTTGCTGGACTGGTCAACCAGGCTGTTGGACACGGCTGCTCGCAGCCTGACGTACAACCACGTTCTCACCTGTGGACTCCTACTGCCACGTTTTCACCTGTGACCCCCTACATCCACGTTCTTAACTGTGAACCCCTACAATCACGTTCTTACCTGTGAACCCCTACAATCACGTTCTTACCTGTGAACCCCTACAATCACGTTCTCACCTGTGAACCCCTACAATCACGTTCTCACCTGTGAACCCCTACAATCACGTTCTTACCTGTGAACCCCTACAATCACGTTCTTACCTGTGAACCCCTACAATCACGTTCTCACCTGTGAACCCCTACAATCACGTTCTCACCTGTGAACCCCTACAATCACGTTCTTAACTGTGAACCCCTACAACCACGTTCTCACCTGTGAACCCCTACAATCACGTTCTCACCTGTGAACCCTACAATCACGTTCTTACCTGTGAACCCCACCAACCACGTTCTCACTTGTGGACTCTTACAACAAAATAGATCTAACTATAAAAATTGCAACTTGAACTCGGGAGAGGGGGTGGGGGGGGGGGGTTATGTACACCTATGTGGTAATCACTTAAAAATGTACTACATAATTAGTGCTTTTATGTACT
This sequence comes from Procambarus virginalis, assembly GCA_020271785.1. Classification (NCBI taxonomy): domain Eukaryota; kingdom Metazoa; phylum Arthropoda; class Malacostraca; order Decapoda; family Cambaridae; genus Procambarus; species Procambarus virginalis. Next base: position 14,321,308 of record WNGS01092210.1, read on the forward strand.
TTGTATCCTTAGCTAGGTTAGGTTTTGTCTGTGTATTACATCTTCAGACATGTGATACGTAGTTGGCCCAGTTACAGCCCCGCTCCTGTGCCAGGTAAGTCCATACGGGCTCACCATAGCCCATGCTGCTTGGAACTTTTTGTTCTGAGTAGCTGAATCTAAAACATCATCATCATCATCTACAAGATTTCTGATACGTCTGTGGGATCGACCGCTGTATGGAATGAACAATTGAACAGTGCCTGTAGACGGACTGAATAATCTCCAACAGAACCTAAACACCTAGCCTACACCCAATTATACTTATAACTTTAATATATAAAAATATGAATTTATACACGAGAACAAATCTATTTTTAATATACAATACGTTAAAAGTAATGAATGCATCTGGGGAGGGGGGGGGGAGATGAATGACCAGCGCTCTAATAAGCCTAGTCCGAGGACAATTGTGCACACACTCCCTAAACCAACGCTACCTAAACAGCTTGCCCAACCTTACATAAGGTCTAACTATGCATAACCCCACAACAAATAATAATATTAAGTTTTATGATAATTTTTATTATAGAGTGGGAAAGAGTCATAATCGGTTGACTGCCTACTAAGTCAAATACTGACTAATTAGAATTACTGCAAGCCATTTTAATATTTATTGCTTGTCAGGAGTATGTCCTGGCTTCCTTTTTATTTTTAAATCACAACTCTCAAAATTTGCCACCAAAAACCGCAAAATTAAATAGTTTCCAACTGAATTAGGAGGTTCATATTTATTCATTACTTACGTAATGCTAGAAAGCTTTGAGTAAATTTGGGTAGCTTTGGGTAATTAATCGAACCGCCATGGGTAGGACGGGGTAACAGGGTTCTTGATTTGTGGAACCAATTAAAGCGCAACGTGGTGGAGGTGGGATCCCTCGATTGTTTCAAGCATGGGTTGGACACGTATATGAGTGGGATTGGGTGGTTATAAATAGGAGCTGCCTCATATGGGTCAATAGGCCTTCCGCAGTTACTATGTTCTTATAGCTCTATCTGGTGTATAGCTTCTACCAGTTCCCCCCCTCCCGGCACCCTCCTCCCCAGGTACCCCAGGGGGTTATGGTGCATATCTGCTTGAAGGTTCCCTGGCAGAAGGCCGATAAACGGGCAAATAAGATATAGCCATCAAGCTTAGTGTTTTACCCTACAAGGGACATCAGGGGGATAGGGAGCCCCGTTGTAAGGACGTCATGGCCCTTAAATCAACAATACGGTCAAGCCTGACCTCCGGCCAGGCTTGGGGAGTAGAAGAACTCCCATCAAGCAGGTGTCAATGCCAGTGTTCCCTTGTTTATTTACCACGCAAGCTAAAAAGTCTTTTCTAAATAGTCTGCCCATGTCTCTCTTGTATATTTCCTATATTTCCTTCACAATCGACTTGAGAATGGTCCAGGACGGCCCGAAACGTCATCGTCCCTTCACCCTTCTAGTGTGTGTGGTCTGGTCAACATATTTCCTTGGAATTTTGTACATTTACATGGATTTTGGTATGATGTAATTGAGTATTCGCAACAGTTTTCTTCTCTCCACCTCTCAGATGTTTCAACTGATGTTCGTGCCGAGCACCAAATACCAAACAAAATGTCTTACCTTTGGCTTCTATGTATGCTCAGAGGATCTTCCGGCATGCTGTAAATAATCCAGAGAATCTCCAGGGGCCTTTAAAGGGGCGAGAAGGTCCCTTAACACAGCCTCACCCTCCACTACTCAAGGCCACACTCACATGTAAACACACCCAATCCCGTTTTCTCTCGATTTGTTGTGCTGATTTAGGGGCGACTACGGTCGTGGGGTCGGATTTGTTACTCGGTTGATATTGGGACTATTTTTGCTGAACAAGAAATATACAAACTCAAGCATGTGCTGGGACAGAGCACATGTGGTGGAATAGGGTACATATGGAGGGCACAGAGTACATTTGGGGGGTACAGAGAGCTTAAATTACATTCTCTAGGAAGACGAAGAATTATGGGTGACATGATAGAGGTGTATAAGTGGATGAATGGGCATAAGAAAGGGGATATTAACAGAATATTAAAAGTATAACACAAGACAGAACACGAAACAATGGGTATAATGGATAAGTTTAGATTTAGGAAAGATCTGGGTAAATACTGGTTCAGGAACCAATTACCACGTAACGTGGAGGAGGTGGGGATTCTTTGATTGTTTCAAGCATGGGTTGGACATGTATATGAGTGGGATTGGATGGTTATAAATAGGAGCTGCAGCGTATGGACCAATAGGCCTTCTGCAGTTACCTTTATTCTTATGTTCAGAGTACATGTAGGGGGTTACAGAGTACATATAGGGGTTACAGAGTACACGTGGGGGGGGGGGCAGAGTACACGTACTGGTAGTATTGAACCCAATACCCATTCTGTGGGTGTGATGGTCCCTATTCCCATGTCGTGGGGGGTTGTGAACCCCATAATCATCTTGTGAATAGTATTGGTTTCCATACCCGGAAATAGAGTCGGATTCGTTCTCGACGCACAATCGAGAATTCTGGGTTCGAATCCCGGTCGGGACAGGAATGGTAGGGCACATTTCCTTTCAGCTAATGTTCACCTTTCCTCTGTTCACCTAGCAATGAGTAGGTACTTGGGAGTTAGTCAGCTTGTTATGGGGATGCATCCTGGGAGGGGGCGGTAATTCGGCCTTGGGGCGGAGGGAGGGCCTCGGTATAACTCTACCGTGTATGAATACACTCTGGCTTCCTGTCCCCCGACACAAAAGAATTCAAAATTCAATGAATTCTAATTCATTGAATTATTATACCCATCTAGTGGGCGGTAGTGTAGTATACCCTAGTAAATTCGTTTTCTATAATACATAATATACGATCCATTTTCTTTAATGTGCATAGAGTATATCTATTGTATATATTATAATTTGACTCTTAATTGAAATATATACAGATAATATTTCATAGAATAATTGTTATAATTTATAGAGGATTACCAAGAGTTCTTAAAACAAAACTCTGAACCTTCAATAGGATGTAGTTGATCTGTGATATTCAAATAGGATGGAAAAATGGTACATAAATCTCACACCAAAAGTGGGAACGGAAAATTACAATTGTCATTAAAATTTGAGCAAGCAGACTATTCTGCTGTCCACGGCGATGGGACGGGTACTATGGGACGGGTACTATGGGACGGGTACTATGGGACGGGTACTATGGGACGGGTACTATGGGACGGGTACTATGGGATGGATACTATGGGACGTACTATGGGATGGGTACTATGGGATGAGTACTGTGGGACGCATACTATGGGACATATTATGGGACGGGTACTATGGGACGTAAGCTATGGGATAAGTACTGTGGGATGTATACTATGGGACAGGTACTATGGGACGGGTACTATAGGCCATATTATGGGACGGGTACTATGGGACGTGTTCTTTGGGATGAGTACTGTGGGACGGATACTATGAGATGTACTATGGGAAGGGTACTATGGGACATGTGCTATGAGATGGGTACTATGGGACAGGTACTATGGGATGGGTCTTATGGGACGTACTATGGGACATAAGGAAGGGTTGGTGCCTGGTGATAGCTAATAACTGTAAATGTACTACATGGAAACTGTGAACATTAGCAGCATGGGAACTATGAGCATTATGTGACATAAGTACATGGTATCCTGAAGACAGGTTGAGGCACACTCCATACACATATTCAAATGTAGATTTCATAAGAGCCCAGTAGGCTCAAGAAGTTGTACACTAGTTGACAGTTGAGAGGAGGGATCAAAGAGTCAGTGCTCAACCCCCACAAGCACAACTAGGTGAGTACACACTAGCTGCTAGAAATTAAAAACAATGAGTGGTGGTAAAAATGAAGGAACTGGAAGGTGTTGAAAAAAAAGGAAAATAGGGAACAGATGCTGGGAAAGCGAACCTCAAAGTTGCATTTGGAAGGAGAGGATAGCCAAATAGAATAGGTTTTCAGGTTAGATCAGTATAGGAAGGTAAGAAATTGACTGGTGACAATAATGTTCACAAATGAGACTAAGATACAAGTTTGCTTTTGCCTAGTATTTTATGTGCATATGAATACAAATAATTATTTATTCAGAAGGATATGACAGGAAAAAAGAGAGACCAGCAACTGCAGGAAAGAGGCATATGAAAGAGGAATGCAGAACTCATGTGTTCCAGCTTGATCTGAGGCAACCACAACATTAACATAAATCACCCCCTTCCGCTCCTCTCCTAACCCTTACTCCTTACATGTTTTGCTGCATTCAATCCACACTCCACTCTTGCCCTTCCATTACCCCCCCCTCAATCTTTTCTTGTCCCGACATTCAACGCTGGTTTTCTGTGGAGAGCCCCTTCGACTCACTGGAGTACCTAACCAAAGATAAAAGAAAAGAGGGACTTACCCGGGACGCGGCTGTCACTCACATCTGTGGTGAAAATGTTGTCTTTAATTCTCACGTGGACATCGAGGAAAGGGAGTGCACCATCAATGCCTAGTTCATGGGTAGGCAAATTCAAATTCTTAAATAAGTAATAAAAACATTTTCAGCATTTGTTAGCTGCCAATGACAGCTTATATGCATTAATAAATCATCCATGTTGCTATAAAATAAATCAAATGTAATTCACACTTTCAGTGACATCACTCACAAGAACATTCAATATGTGTCTTGCTTGGTACTGTATACATAAGCAATTAAAACTATTTATATTATTTTTGGTTTAATAACAAAAACTCTTTGATTTACTCATTTGATAAGCAAAAATGTATGATGTACAAATGGACAAGATATATCATGTACAAATTATGTTACAAAGGCTTCACCAATAAGACAATTCTTGTACTGTTCGCTGCAACTGTATTTTTATTAAGTTTAAAGTTTATGTGCATAATTCAAAACCAAGGTGTTACTTAGATAAAACATGGTTCTGCCAGTGGTTTCTTTAACTACTATCAATGGCTGTATGTATACGCATATGACTTTTTAAGCTTTCGCTTCGGGAAGAACGATATGGACAATGAGCACATGCAAAAGGCTTTCTCCAGTATGAATACGAATATGTTTCTTAAGATCACAATTCTGAGTACACCGAAAATCACAGTGTGGGCAAGAATATGGCTTTTCTCCAGTATGAGTTCTCTCATGCCGTGATAAATTACACTTAAAAGTGGTAGTATAAGGGCAATAGTGACACTGATGGATCTTGGAAACTCCACTATTAGCAAGGCTGACACTGGGAAAGACGTTATTTGATAGTTTACTCCAGAGGTTAGTTGATAAAGCTTCCTCCCTACATCTTGCCTCAGATCTCACCAGCACCTGCCAAGAAAAAAACATTAAACTACAGATTACATACTGGCAAAAAATACATTTCTTTTTTTTTATCAAAGATGAAATAAAAATACTGTAGGTCATAAAAGATTCACATCAGCACACAAAAATAGATAATCACACAAATAATAGATAGAGTTAGGATAATATTACTTATCCTAACTCATTGTCCTTCATCCTTGGATAGTCTCCTTGCATTCCTGTCAGGTATCTTCATAAGANTAGAAGGAAGGAAAAGAATTCTAAAGATTGTATTATTAAAAATAATACTTAAGAAATTTCCTATTTCTATTCTTTGGTCTGACTCCTGTAATATATAAACATTTATTAATAAAAGTTGTAATAAAATTACTTTCTATACTTTATCCTGAAATTAGGCATTACATTCAATCATGATGGAAATTTCTTTTGACTATTGAAGTCTTTAACAATGACATCTGTAAGTTACTTAAGATTTACTTTACTTTAGTATGTCACTTCTAATTAACTGGCATTTTGCATGCAAAAATTAAAAAATTTGGCTAAGACATGAAGTAACTGTAATAACTACAGTACCAGGTTATAGGCAAAGTAATTATCAATAGAAGGCACCAAACTGGGAAGGCTGTAGCACCATAGTTTGCCATTTCTTTGTAATAAAGTTTTGAAATGATAGCAACTTTACACTTCCAAAACAAAAGTATCTACTGCTAATTTTTTTAAGGCTATGCAACAAACTTTAATCATTCATTCCAGAAACAAAAATTAAAGGTGCCAAGTATCTTGTGCTAAACATGCACGAGTGTCTTAAGATGTGTGGAGACTTGCATAGATACTTATGAAATGAAAACAATTCTTTCTAAACATAAATGAAACACCTTGGTTCCAGTAATCTGAGATTGATTATAATGGGCCATGTTTTATTTTAATACTTGTTCCTATAAAGTGAAGCTATTACCACAATTCCACAGGGCATCACCCCAATTTATATATCTCCACTAGTCTATAAAACCAAAATTGGATATGGTAGGACCCTTTAGAGATGACAAAATTTAATAGCCAATAAGTGCAGCAAACCTGAATGAACACATTATTTACACCAGACAACATCCCATTATCACAAATGTTTGAATCTGATAAGAACTAATTAAAGGATAGATATATGCAAGTACTGTACCATAAACAGGAATAGCCATGAAAACCCTAGGTGTCAAATTAAATCAAAGCTCTTAAACGAACTGCCAGCCAAATGTATTGCCACTTTAACCTCTTAGCTCCACAGATATTCTGAATGACTCCCTACATTACAAATGTTACCCAAACTTTTGAAAGAACCAAGCAGAAAACTACTCTTGACTTCACATCTACAAGGTCATGAAGAAAATCCTGACAGGGATTCTTTCATAATTTCACATTCAATAATCTTCCAAAATCAACATTATTGGTTTGCTAAAAACAAACTGCCTAATGAACCTGCTTACATTTTTTTTGGATACGGTAACCAGCTATTCAGATACAGGACTTCCAGTAGATGTAGTACACATGTACTTTGCTAAAGCTTTTGATAACATACCATATAAAAGACCAAGAAGAAAATAACAGGCACATACAATTCTTGGTACGAAGGATAAAACCAAGAAATCAAAGGGCCTTAAACAGAAATAACTGGAAAATGCAGTGTCATACACATAAATGACAAACCACATCAAACTTGCAGATGACACCAAGATTTATGGTATAGAGAAAAGTACAGTAACAAAAATGACCCAGGCTTTACACAGATCTACATAAATTCCACAAATAGTTCAAGAGAGAACTCGATAAGCACCTCCAAAGGATACCTGATCAACCAGGCTGTGATTCATATGTCAGGCTGCGAGCAGCTGCATCCCATAGCCTACTTGACCAGCCCAGCAACCAGGAGGCCTAGTCGACGACCGGGCCGCTAAGCCTCGAAAACACCTCAAGGTATGGTTACAAGACTTTTACGTTAAGGAGATTTTGCCAAACATTGCGAGACCCTACATGTGAGCCAGAACAATCCATATCACACCTACCACATTAACATTACAATGAAGCATATTGCTGAAATAAAGGACCTTTCAGTAAGAATCCGTCATTCACCAAAAGTTGCTGCAGTTAAAACAAATATACTAACAAAACCCTAAAAATAATCAATCAACCTTTTGACTTTAAGGCAAAGAGGGTAGTTATTCTACTTTATAAATCTAAGTATTCACTTAGATTACTGTATCTAAGCACGGAGACCCCCACCCATCTTTAGAAAAACATAGCTGCTTTCGAAATAAGTAGTTCAACACTGGCCAACACAAATATTTCTAGAACCAATTCGACTAACATACCACGAACAACTGACGGCCACGACAAACAACACTGCAGCCCTCTCCTACCCCCCCCCCCTCCCAAATCTTATGCTATGAATGATCCAAGATAAATCGAGATATTTCCAACAGACGAGTTCAGTGATGGTGATCTCGCGAGTAAATTGAAGCATGATACGGGTGTCAACGAACATCAGAGTCAGCCCACCTGTCAGCACAGTGGATAACTAATAGCATTATAATCTGCAGTGTTGTATGCCTCCCTGTGGCCATTTAAATCAATAAAACACAGGATTGTGGCAAAGTTTATAGTATAAGGTACGGTATAGAGAAATCCTGGAATGCCAGGTAATGTGTAGTCCTTGTATGTGCTTTACACAACCAAACTGAATAACAACATTTCTAGTGTTACACTATTTAATCTGAGTTTCTCATTCGGTATAACCTTTTAAACCCAATTAGGAATTAACTTTAAAGGTCAATTTAATGGAGATTCTGCTTACCAGATTCCAATTTACTGAGCTCTGAAAGTACTACCAGGCAAGTTTAACTGGAGGAGTGTTTCCCTATCCACAACCCCATGAGGTACACGACAACACTGAATAAAGAAAGGGTCTTTGAGCATTTGGCGTGCAGGTATTTGACATGACATGCCAAATATAGCCAGGTGTTAAAGATCATTCTAAACAGTTCTGCACAATCCATATAGTATCAAGTAATTGTGCAATAGTGCTTGGGGGACTTTAAAGAGTTTTAATAGGTAACTCATTGCACAATAGAATACTCAAACTCAAGAGAATACAGATTTTGGCATTTTAGTCCATCATAATACTTTTGTTGTTTTACTGAGTGAATTCCAGCAGTAAAGGATCTCTGCACACACTCCAGGTAAGCAATTTCTCCAGCTTTGAAAGGGGCTGTCATTGTGCAATAGTATTCCACTCTAGAGAGCACAAGCATCTCAAAAAGTATCATAATCGGTACAGCATCTCTAGTGAGAAAGGTTCTTGTTATCAAACCTGTCATTTTTCTTTCAGTTGTGATAGCTACTTTATTATGTTCTTTAAAGGTAAAGTCTTCCGACATGAATACACCTAAGTCCTTTGCATTGCCTTTTCGTTCTGTTATGATTTGACTACGTTTTGCATGTGGTTTCTGTTTTTTAATTTCATTTTTCTTTGCGTAACGCATGAGCTGGAAATTATCTCATTAAATGCCATAATATATTCTGTAGCCCATAAAAAGACCTGATTTACATCTGATTGGAGGTTTGTCGTGTCCTCTATGTTATCTACTCTCATAAAAATCCTAGTGTCATCTGCAAAGGAAGACACATTACTATAGAGTGTTTCCTTGTCTATGTCTAATATGAGGATGAGAAAAAGTACCCCAAACACAGTACCATTAGGGACTGAGCTCTTCACGGTTGATGGACTGGATTTTATTTTGTTGATTATTACACATTGAGTTCTATTAATCACGAAATTATAGACCCATCTGCTTATTTTTCCGGTAATTCCTTTTGAACGCATTTTGTGTGCAATAACACCATGGTCACATTTGTCGAAGACTTTTGCAAAATCTGTGTAAATTACATTAGCATTTTGCTTGTTTCTTGACAAATTTGTCTTCTATGACATCTAATGCCATGTCATAGTGGTCCACCAACAGTGATAGGCAAGAGCGCCCTGTTCTGAAGCCATGTTGTTCAGGGTTAGTTTTCTTCGCCTATAGAGGGAACGCCATTCCCGTTTCAGTCTGCATCTCTTCCTCTTTTTTTTTCGTAGGGGTATGCGGTTTGAGCATATTTCTAGAGCTACTGAGTTTATTCTTTCCAGGCACTGGTTCAGGTTTGCATTTTCTAGCTGTTCTTCCCAGCTTATTTCTGTCAGGTCTTGGTTTATTTACTCCCAGTTAATCTGTTTATTATTAAAGTTGAATTTGCTAAATTCTCCTCCCCTGGGACTCGGGACTGGATGTGCAAGTCTACTCCCCATGCTTGTCAGAACTTCAATTAGCTTGTGATCTGAGTAACAGGTGTATGTAATCATTATGTTCCTGATCAATTCATCATTATTAGTGAAAATGAGTTCCAACGTGTTCTCCTTTCTAGTTGGATCTACTATTTGCTGGTTTAAGGCAAATCTGTTGCACATCTGTAGCAGGTCATTTGCATGTGCCTGTTCATTTAGGCTACTTCCTGGTATTCTCTGATACAACTGTACTAACTAGGTGCTTCCATTTCAGGTACCGTAGGTTGAATCTCCAAGCAGGATGATGTTTGGGGCTGGATTTGTGAGGTTTTCCAAGCAGTGTTCTATTTTCATTAGTTTGTCTTGTAACTGCTTAGGATTTGCCTCCAGTGACTTATATACAAGAACAATAACTACATTTAGAATCTCTATTTTGATTATCAGCACTTCCACCATATCATTGCAGTGTTTAGCAGCTTAGTACAGATGATTGTGTCTTTGATGTACAGGCTGACCCCAACCCTGTAGCCTGTGTTTCCTGTCACATCTGAAAAGATTGTACTCTGAGATCCATATTTCACCATCATGGTAGTCCTTTGTGTGGGTTTCCATTTGGGCTGCAAGCACTGCATTTGCCTCATGTAGCAGGCCATCTATAAAATGAACTTTGTTAGATTTGCGTGTTTTTATACCCTGGATGTTGGCAAATAAAAATGATGTTATCGTGCATGTGGAAGTGCTGGATGCTGTACTTGACAAACCATCCAAGCACTGCATCTGAGTATCAGGTATCTGAGGCCACTGTGTTTGCGTTCTCTCTAGCATTTGACCGTGTTGGTGGTAGAGTCTGGACTTTTTAGCCATTCTTCTCCTCCCCCTCTTGCTAAAAAATCATCCTGGTCAATAGAGTTATGACTGTTTTCATAGTGGTGGTCTGTCAGTTTTATTCGTCTGGTACCTCTTATTTGAAAAGCTGGACATTCAGTGTTGAAGCATTCTTTCCTATCTACTGAGTACTTGCAAAGTTCTGGGTGAAAAAATTCACAGCTTTTGGTACATTTACCTATACTAAGGAGGTTTCTGCACTTTCTAGGGTGATTGTAATTACATATTCCATTTGTTCTTCTGGATATCCCACGTTTACAGGTACCTCATTTATAATATCGATAGGTTTTGGGCCCTTGTTTTGTTTGTTTCCCTTCGCCAGAGACCACGTTCTACTGTGGCACCAACACCACACTCTGCTGTGGCACCAACACCATGCTCTGCTGTGTGCTGTGGCGCCACTCCCGACATTGAGCAATGCCGTGGCGCCCCAAACTCCGCCCTCTGTTGTGGCACTGTCCCTGGCACTATGCTCTACTGTGGCACTACCCCAGGCACCACGTTCTGCTGTGGTGACAATCCCAGTATTGCGCTCTGCTGTGGTGCAGCCCCAACCCCATGCTCTGCTGTGGGCTACCCCCAACACTGCGTCGTGTCTGATTGTACCTGGGTGTCATGGACAATTTGTTTGAAGACATTTGAAATTACTATGCAGGCATTTATTAGTGATTCCCACCATTTGAGGATAGTAGAGAGGAAACCTTGTGGTGTGGTGATTACCACAGTAGCCTCGCAAGCCAGAGGACCTGGGTTTGAATTTTGGACAGGGTGGGAAGATTCGGCACTGTTCATTTGCCGTTATGCATCCAGCAATAGTCGAGACCCTGGTATAAAACTATTGCCAAATAGTGTTGTAAGGAAAACATGGCTCTGGAACGACTTAGTATTAAAAAATATATGTATTTGACACAACTTTGGGAACAACTACAGTAGTTAATTTATGGATGAGAGGCTGGATTTAAAGAACTGAACCTTAACTCTGGAAGCTAGGTGAGTACATCCAAAGAGCAATGAGGATAGACGCATCTCAATTAATAAGTCGCGTTTTTTCATGTTATGGTAACCAACGATACAAATGCAACCTACTATGAAAAGTAACGGCTCACAAATATTAACATTTTTCTATGCATCAGACTCGATAGGTTAGGTGGGTTGCTTGGGTTCGTAAGTTCCTGGTTAGGTTAGGGCAATGGATTTTGTTTTTACAGAGTGGCAAAGCAAGAGAACGGGTCATATCAGCGGTATTGAGAAGTGCTAGCTGGTGAGACGAACATGAGGTTGGAGACACTAAGCAAGACATCCATCTACTGTAACCATTCAAACCTGTAATCCAACAAAACATCCATCTACTGTAACTGTTCAAACCTGTAATCCAACAAAACATCCATCTACTGTAACTGTTCAAACCTGTAATCCAACAAGACATCCATCTACTGTAATCCATCTAAAAAGCAAATTATCCACCTGCCACATTGACAGTCTGCTCTTGGCTCCTTAAACCACAACTATTTTGAAACAAACATTTTCACATATACAACGCTAGATGTATATGTGTGTTTTAAGTAGTGGTACATCACCTCGGGAGGCTCAGATACTAGCTTGTTCGGTGTTCTGGCCCTCTACAGCTACAGTATCACTACGGTAACAGAAAGAGCCTATGCAAGATAATTGCTTCCCTTACCTAATTATCAACACTCTTATCTTCCCTAACTTCTCTATATGTGGAATACACTACCAAATTCTTAGTAAATAACTTTTGTGCATTACCAAAGAAGTGTGGGAGTAATACTAAAACAAAAGACAGAGGTAATGATATTTACATATCTGGTTAAAAACTTACATTGCTGGGCGAGTGGCTGGACCTCTCAGATGGTCAAACTACCGCTTCACGACCCTGGTTGTAGGTTGTACATGCTGAGGTTCTCATGTTAGGTGAGGTGTCCTCATGCAAATCTGAAACAGGGGGGAAATATTTTATTCTTTGTGTGCTTCATTAATTTAAAGACATACAAGTGGTCTTTGTGTTATTAGTGATACTGTCTATAGTGAAGAATATTTCAAAATATTTAAGATATACATCTTCACGAGATGTTCATTAACTGACTTGGTTTAAGACTGGAAAGAGTGAGAGGGTGAAAGAGTGTGTGTGGTGTGTGTGTGAAAGAGTGAGTGTGTGATTACTGGTACCTAAGTGTAAAGTTAAAGGTTGACAGCTACCCTCGTGGTGTCTCGTCTTCCCAGCACTCTTTGTCATATAACACTTTGAAACTACTGATGGTTTTCGCCTCACCTAACTTCTTACAACCGTCTATCACTCTGCGAAAGTGAATTTTCTTATATTTCTTCAGCTGCTTTGTTTAGTTAATTTAAATCTATGACCTTTTGTTCTCGAAGTTCCAGGTCTCGGGAAGTCTTCCCTATCAATTTTATCGATTCCCGTTACTATCTTGTACGTAGTGATCATATCGCCTCCTTTTCTTCTATCTTCCAGTTTTGGCATATTTAATACCTCTAACCTCTCCTCATAGCTCTTGCCTTTCAATTCTGGGAGCCACTTAGTAGCATGTCTTTGCACCTTTTTCAGTTTGTTGATGTGCTTCTTAAGATATGTGTACCATACAACATGCTGCATATTCTAGCTTTGGCCTAACAAAAGTTGTGAACAATTTCTTTAGTATTTCGTCATCCATGTATTTAAAAGCAATTCTGAAGTTAGAAAGCGTAGCATAGGCTCCTCGAACAACATTCATTATGTGGTCCTCAGGTGATACTTTTCTATCTAGAACCACCCCTAGATCTGTTTCTTTATCAGAATTCTTTAAAGATTTTCCAAATAATTTACAGACTGTGTGGGGGTCTATGTTCTCCTATTCCATATTCCATAACATGGTATTATGGTAGTTATGCACATTAAATTCCATTTGCCAAGTGGTGCTC
>WNGS01092210.1:14339801-14343581 GCA_020271785.1 Procambarus virginalis
AAGAATGCCAGAAAGTACTTGTTTACCAAGAATGCCAGAAAGTACTTGTTTACCAAGAATGCCTGTTGGAAATTTCCAACACTTAATTACTAATCCCTAGTACAATAGGACGTGTTTCCTGTACTAGGCGTCATAATAACTAACACTACTAATCCGTAGTTTAGTGATACTGAATTCATTTGATTAAGGCGCAGAACGTCATATCCTTTTCCTAGAATCGTGGCAGTGTTGCGTCAGTCAGCTAGCCACAGGGAATCCTTTCATATATTAACAGATCGAGTAGAATCTAGCCTTATTTTGCCTTTTTATTAAGGATAATCGTTTATTAATAGATTCCTCTCTAGTTAGTAAATCTATCTAATGTTTTACTGGAATTAAAACACTTTAACGCGCTCGGCGATATGGACTGGACATACCCCCTCATGGCCCAGCGTTTTCAGGGTGACTGAGCGGCAACACTGAAAAGTGCATACTCTTTTCGCTGTCCTGACCTTAATTTTCGATGTACTGATTTCATTTTTGTACCAAAGTGTTCGCAATAGAATGATCTATAAGAAAATATGTATATGTCACCAAGCATGAGTTAAATCACACAAAAAGCTAAAGAATTACATCGATCACTAGCCGTGAGCTCCAAACAGCGACGAAATGTTTCTATTCTTTTCAGGGTTGTCAACTCCACACTTGTCCTACAGCGTTAAATTTGATATCACTGTGATCGCAATTAAATTCCCTACACGGACATATGTATATAAGTCTAGAATCATGATCGTGGCCTACACCAAGAGTGTGTGAAGTGGGCGATTACCCTCGCCGTGTCAACAATACAATAGTCTATCCACTAAGTTACAATACATTGCCGTTCTCCCAAATAGGCCATGTGCCTATTAAAGAAAACGGAAATTTAATGGCAAACATTTTCATACTAACCCAAGTCGATCGAATAAGAATTGGAATTTATACATATATTTTTTAATCGCGCGTAAATTTACGATGCTCTGGCAACTACTGGTCAAAATACTGCTATTTACGCGTCGTTTATTTACGACCCAGGCGCGCTAAAATGTTTATACAGCCACGATTAGCTGCACCAGTGAATAAAATGATAAGCCGTATCTCCACTAAATCTCTCTCGTTCAGTTAATATCGTCTAGATTAATTGACCTGCATTACGAGAAAAATAATTGTTGGCCACATAATACATTTTATTTTGATGTAAATATTCGTCATACTCCATTTCCTTCCATATTATTATACTCAGGATCCCAGCTTTGGGAGCTATTGCGCATGCGCTACCCGAGGAGGAAGGTTATCTAGAGATGATTTCGGGCTTAATGTCCCCGCGGCCCGGTCCTCGACCAGCCTCCTTTTTGTTATACACCCCCAGGAAGCAGCCACAGGGATCCTGGGCAGGGCGAGACAGCTGGGCTTGTCTTCTTGGGCAACTGTCTAACTCCCAGGTACCTATTTACTGCTAGGTAATAGGACATCAGGTGAAAAACATTTTGCCCATTTGTCTCTGCCTCCACCGGGATCGAACTCAGAACCTCAGGACTACGAATCTGAAGCGCTGTCCACCCAGCTGTCAGACGCCCCAACAGGGGGGTGGTTTGGCGGGTGCATGGAATCTCATTTGAGTCTTTGTTTGGAGGATGGGCTGTGGGTTTGACACTATTGTTTTTACGTTCGTAGGAGTTTCGAAGATTTCTCGAACATTACAGTGTTTGACCATTCCTCGGGACTTGACCCACAACGGTCGACTAACAACCAAGTTCCTAATTACTGCTAAGTGAACAGATGCAACGGGTTTAAGAAGACAAGCCCAGCTGTCTCGCCCTGCCCAGGATTCGAACCTAGGACGTACCGGTTGTGAGCCGACAGCACTGACCACTGAGCCACAGGTTACCCACAGGAAAGGGAGAGAGCCGCGAGAACCGCCACTGTATAGATGTTCTGAAGTTTGCTTACTGACATCGGTCCAAATTAGAG
Organism: Procambarus virginalis; assembly: GCA_020271785.1. NCBI lineage: Eukaryota > Metazoa > Arthropoda > Malacostraca > Decapoda > Cambaridae > Procambarus > Procambarus virginalis. Next base: position 14,341,791 of record WNGS01092210.1, read on the forward strand.
CATCTGGCTATCTACAGGCTCCAGATTAATTCTGCAACTTCAATTATTTACGGACACCACATTCGGCAAGGCAGAGAAGTATCTTTACCAAGTTCTACAGGCCTTTAAAATTTAATTAGGTTGTTTCCCTGTCGTGACGATGCATGACAACACATAATCCTACGTAAGTGTACTTCTGACCCCCAAATCCTCTTAGAATTTACGATTAAATGAATGATTCTAGGGTTGGGAGTGGAATTTACATAATATTTGCATTTCAACTGAAGTACAAACGTATGCGAGACATTTAGAACCTGTATTTGAGGTCGATTTTGAACCCATTTTGATGTGACGACTTATATTGAATTTTGTAACTAGCTCATCAAGATTGTAACTTGCTTAGCTAATGAATTGTGGGGTTCAGTCCCTGAGCCCATTATGTGCCTCTGTAACCCTTTCCACTACCGCCCACAAGATGGGTAGGGGTGCATAATAAATGAACTAAAACTATGCGAGACAGAAACTTCTGCCACGATCACGTGTTTCCTCCAGTAGCCTGAGCAACATGTTCACGTCTATGGGTATACGATTTGCGAGACGCCCGCTGTGATACCTACTTACAACAAAGCTGTCTGTCTCGTTTCTAGTAGACAAACACTGCATTTAACTAGCCACAGAATATTGTATGATTTCTAATCTATATACAAGCATTTCTTGTTTCATCATTTATGAAATTTATTATATTACATGCATTATGTAGACTCTTATAGAATAACCCCCATATGTGTTATGGAAGCGGCTTTAGATTCAATTTCAATTTCTTTCTTTATTATGCACCCCATACCCATCCCGTGGGCGGTGGTGTAAAGGGTTACAGAGGCACATAATCGGTTCAGGAACTGAACCCTCTTGTTCCTTTGCCAAGCAAATAATTTTTGACGCTAGTTTAGAATTTATAGAATTTACAGTTCATTTATTATATATTAATAAAATCTTTAGAATTTAATTGCATTTAATATAGAGATCCATAAGCCCTGTTCTCTCATTTAGAATAGAATTCTGGTCCTTCGAACATGTTAGAATATATATTATTTATTAGCATATAATCTAAAGCCAGATTAGCATATATCTAAAGCCAGATTAGCATATAATCTAAGCCAGATAGCATATAATCTAAAGCCAGATTAGCATATAATCTAGAGCCACAATGCCAGAAAGTACTTGATTCATTCCTTGTAAAAAGTACTTGTTTACCAAGATGGCAGAAAGTACTTGTTTACAAAGTATTCCTGAGCGTACCTGCACAAGAGTACACGAATATGGTGCATATTGTCCCAGGTCGTCTGATAACGTGGAAGGGCAGTGGACTGTGATTCACTGGACTTAAAGTGCGGTAATTATGAAGGGAAAGTTAGCCCATTAGGACTACAGAGCACCTGGATGGGAAATGAGGGCTAGGAGCTGGGATATGAGGATAGAGCTGCAGTTGGAATAGGGGACGGATTGAATGAACTACGCCCAGCAATCAGGTCATTGAGTTGAATCCGATGGATGACACTGTTGTAATGTGTTGGTGATGAGGAGGGCTCCAGAGGGCAGCTGTAAGAGGACTATCACTAAGCTTCAGGCACGACCCACCTGACGAGGGTTCTAGAGGGCAGCAGCGCGGGTTAGAGGACTATCACTAAGCTTCAGGCACGACCCACCTGACGAGGGCTCTAGAGGGCAGCACGCGCGGGGTTAGAGGACTACACTAAGCTTCAGGCACGACCCACCTGACGAGGAAGAGACGCCGGTAGTCCCTACTGAGCT
>WNGS01092210.1:14361511-14389066 GCA_020271785.1 Procambarus virginalis
TATAAATAAAATTGCCAGAATAAGCAGGCACGAAGATAGGTTATTTGTGATAAAGTACAGTACACTAAGATTGGTACCATATACATATACCTTAAAAGAATAAAAATTGACAGAAATAGAAAACCAGGTGTATGGAACAGAAAAACCATACTTTAGTAGTTTATTTAACTCACAATGTTTGATATCAATACGTATACTGTATACAACTTTTAAAATTTGGATAGGTTGAAGTCTAATTAGCTTTCTCTACTGAGATTGCACAGTATTGTACATTGCAAGAATATGCAAAAGATGTTAATGGATTTTTTATTTTCAGATGGATTCCTTCCGTCGTATCTTCCTAATGATGGGTTTGCTGTATTTTTACCGTTCTATCACAATGTATGTGACGGTTCTTCCTGTTGCCAACCCCAACTACTATTGCTCTCCAAAAGCTAATTACACAGTCCATTATTGGTAGCCAAAGAATGATTCAGCTACTCTCAGGCTTCGGCTTGTCAATCAACGGTCAACATACGTTCTGTGGGGATTACATTTATTCTGGTCACACCGTCTGCCTTGTTTGGCATACCTTGTAGTAAGAGAATGTAAGTTCAAAATTAGACTTTAAGGAGCTATTAGTGTGGTTTTGTGAAAATAACATAATTTGTAAGATTTGTTTCATGCCTTGTATCTTAAATATGTGTTCAATGATACAAATATTTTAGTTATTTAATATTTTTAAAAACTTTCTAAAACCTTTTTATTTATTAAGAATTATTATTCATGTTTTTTCAATGAACTCCTTGCAAGTGATTATTCCTCCTGGGAACATATAACCTGTTTTCCACTAGCAATGCACAACTTGAGGGTGGGGAGAGAACCTCCATTGCTATGCTGATTGCAACTATTCCAATAGAACTTAGAATAGAAGTTTTTTTCCTTCCTTTGTGAATACTGTAATTGTAAATTAATAGATTTTCTGATGTCTTTCTCAATTATGTGCAAGGTACCGTGTACAAAGTACAAGGTACCCAAGGTACAAAGTACAAGGTACCTTGAAGAACTCGAATGATAAACTGGACAAAGTGTCTATATACACTACATAGGTTACCACCCCAGAGTTAGTAGTTAAACTTGTCTGTTAAAATTCAAAATACTGTATTTTGTGAAAGTGAGCCATCAGTGACATCACTTGGGTGTAGATGTAGGCACGTTGCATTTCATAGTAAAGTTTTTTTCCAGTTGCTGGTAAATCATTTGATGGTCTGTCTTCTAGGTTGTAAAATATACAAATGTCTAGTTAACCAACTGTAGAAGAGAAGGAAGAACTAGTGAGTAAGTCATGGGTGAAAAGGCTGGATCTCTGAATTAAGCTTTGAGGTAGTTGGTTTTTAAGAATTGACTGGACGTTGGAGTCAAGGTTTCATTGCATGGGTTTTGGCCACTTGGCAATAGTGGCAGCAGGAGGGTACATATCTTGTGCTGTAAATAACTTGGAAATGTCACATGGTCATGAGTTGTAGTTAGGTGTTAATATGCTTCTAGGGGTTGATATTAATTATTATCTACTGGGCAGTAGTCTTATTTCATTCTTATACACCCATTATGAATGTGCTTTTTTAGGCAATTCTGTGTCGGTTTGATTAATAAGCATCTGTAAAATAATTTGATTTGTGGTAAAACATCACAGCAGTCTGAGCCATTAGAGCAGTGGCAATATGCTCCATACATCTTGCTTCATTTTGTCAAATTGGCTGTTGATAGAATTGTCATGAGGGATTGCAGTAGCTACTTTGTTAGTAAAACAAGTTTCTTACTATGCCCTACTAAAAGAAAGGATGCAACAAGGTAAAGTTTAATAGAAGAGTGAACACTGCATTTACAGGGATTGTAATCATATTCCTGGTTGTTTGCATGAGGTGCCAAGGCATGGGCATGTGGGCATAGTGGAACAACTGTCTTCAAATCCTGCGCAGTGGGAAAGGCAAATTCTTCTCGTGTCCTTTCTAGCGGTTGGTGGGGATTGCCTTAAACCTATCTGCCCCTCTCTGGGCATTGTACATGTGAAGGAGACAAATACAAGGTACCCATTTAGGTCATCAGACCACCCACCAGAGGTGTCACCCTCGGAGGTTGGTTGTCTGGGCTGGGGCGAGAAGGAGAGAGAAATCTTTGCACTGGTGTGGGAGAATGTACAGTGCAGTAGGAATCCTGTTAGAAAAGGGTAGCAAGGCTTGGGATGACGCACCCATTCTAGCATTGTCCAGCGCTTGGCCTCCCTTGTTGCCCCAGTAGGTGGTATCCCTTGACTTTGGTACCAAACTTTTGAAAGGCTCTAGTCCTGGCTATATCTAGGTGGCAGATTTGATTCATTGTTTAAGAGGTATCCATTATATGGAGGCTCAGATTTTGGAGGGAGCATTGTATTACAGATGATATCTCTGCAATGTTAGGAAAAAATTTCAAGGGTTATAAATTGGATTGTAGAAGGGTTTGCCAATGGTGCAAGAAATTGTTTTCAAATAATTGCTTGGTAAACCTCCATGTCAATTGGTAGAGCAAACATTATCTCAACTTTACTCATTTCTATCATAGAAATAAAGAATTTTAGGGTGTTAACTTTCCAACTTTAGTTCATATCAAAATATAAATCAGGTTTTGCCATTTTATATCTGTGCAAAACTACATGGCAACCAACATTCCTGTAAACTGTAATCATCAGACACTGTCATAAGTGAAATAATATTTAACCACATGTAGGTTAATAGTTCTGTTCTCCTCGTGTGTCAACACGTGCCCGTTTTCCCCCATCAGATACTCCAAGGCGATGGTGGTTGCTGCATTGGTGTTTTGCTCTTCTGGCAGTGACTGGCGTGGTAATGGTGCTCCTGGCCAGGGGACACTACACTGTTGACTGTCTTATAGCTTATTACATCACTACTCGAATATTTTACATGTACCACACTATGGCCAATAATGCAAATCTCAAGGTAAGGTGTTGATATTGCTAATACTGTATACTTAAGTCTTTGGTTATAAAACATTGTAAATGCCGCTGCATGTATTCCACATTTTACTTCCCTATAATGAATAATTTGTTGGACTCTATTTAAATCCAAAAGGATTTTAATTAATTTACAAGAGGTTAAAAAAAGAATTGATTGTGGTCTTAATGATAGGCAATTTTGTTTTCCTTATTGGGCATAATTTGTGTATTGATGTTTTTAATTAATTTTTGTATATCAAATTTGTAAGCCACCATAACTGGTCTTGAACAAATTCAACCCCTTTGGTCTGTTTTGGGGCAAATTCTACAGCCCCTGATCTGTTTAGAAAACAAATATGAAGATTTAATAAATTCCAAACTTGTTCAATACTCCAATTCATCCAACATTATATTGTACATGATGATTAAGTTGGTTAGCAAAGAAAATTGTTGGGTGTACATATATAGATTTTTTTTTATTTTTATGACAAGCCCCAACACACAAATACACTAGGAAATGGAATGCACTAGGAAGTGATGTGGTGGAGGCTGATGCCATACACAGTTTCAAATGTAGATATGATAGAGCCCAGTAGGCTTGGGAATCTGTACATCAGTTGATTGACAGTTGAGAGGCGGGTACCAAAGAGCCCGAGCTCGACCCCCACAAGCACAATTAGGCGAGTAGTAGTAGTAGGCATCCATCAGTCTCGGGAGACTTATGGAGTTGCGCTCTGGTTGTCGGTCTGGAGTGGCCTCACCAGGGCGCAAAGCCAGGGTAGGTTGAATCGGGGGAGAAGCTGTTACCCAGGCAGCAGGTCCCCCGAGTACGAGTACACTGTCAGTATTGTATATTATAACAAAATTGCACTTATATTTGTAACTTTCAAGGTTTTTAATTTGCAGGAAGGTGGTCCAAACAACTTCTTTGAGAGGTTATGGTGGTATCCTCTCTTCGCACGATTTGAACGCAACGTGCAAGGTGTTGTTCCGAGGCATTACGAGTGGCCATTGCCGTGGCCAAGGAGATGGAGCAGCAAGAGCCCTCAGAGAACCTCCTAGTTAATGACTATACTGGCTTCTGTCAATCAGAAATGCATTAAGAGTGAAACACTTAATATAGACACAGCCTCATGATAGTCAGTTTGTGCTGTTTTTTGTATGATTATTTTTAACCTGAATCCATGGCACTTTGGAGATTTGAAACTTGGACAACTGTGAATGTGATTAGTGAACTTCAGTAAAGTTGGTAATACTACCTTCAGGAAGTGGTATTACTATGGTACATAAACTTTATTTAATTGGAAATAAGGCAATTTTAATGAACTTTAAAGCACATTAATGAGTCATTGCTTTTGGAACTTTATTCATGTAGATGGTATGGTTATTGCAAGGTTTTCTTAAGAGGTTAGAAAAAAAGATATATAACCTTACTCATTGATTAGTTGCTTTTTAAATTTGAGAAATTGTATAATTTGTTAGAATTAAATATATATGAAAAGCATATGGACTGCATTCAGAAAAAGCAATGCCATTTGACTTGATTAAGGTCACGTGTTACCTTCTGATAATGTACTCGTGTGTCACCATCTGAAAATATTTTTTTAACCAATATCCGATGATTTTTTATTTATATATTCAGTGCTAGAATAACACTGGTATTGGCCACATAAAATTAATTTAATACCAATCATGATATACTGTATACCATTTCAACATTTCACATTTTTAAAAGTATCTGTCACCAGTTGTTACATTCACCTTGCAACTGCTGAAGTAATGGAAGTGTATTTGATGATGAGTGGGACTTGCCAGTCATTCTGAGTGTATCTTCAGATCACAGTTTTTCGTGTTGTCCTTCTTAGTGCCAGTCCACCCGAGGTCACGGTATACAAGATGTACCATTCATCTTTTGCAAATTAGGTATTTTAGTAATGTAAGTTGTGGTAAAAAATTTATTTAGAGGCAATTTACTAGCCTTGTATATAAGCAACAGGAAAAGAGTCGATTTAGATCAATCATGATTAGACAAAAATTGCATAAGGCAGTGTTCTCTCAAATTGAGAGATTTTGATATAATTCTTTTTAACCATTTTTGTGTAAATATTCGTATGGTAATTTGGATTTTTTAAGTACACAGAATTTTATATAAGCCTGCACCAGTTCATTGTACAGCAATGATTCTAAGTCTTTAAAACAAGTTTGAAATGTCAAATATTTAGGTACAGTATATGTATAATATATATATGTCTGTGCTTGACTAAGGCAATTTAGTGGCTGGTGAATATTCCTCCTGTGTACTGTGACTGATTTAATGTGATATTGAATACTCACTACATCTCACCATATTGTGTGATGAGCAGTGTAGGTTTTAAACAAAACCTGTGTAAATTATTTGGCTTAAATAGCTTTTTTGTTTGTATATTTGAACAGTAATTGTACAAAGTATATATCAAGTTAAGCTTACTCTTATGCAAGTTTGCCTTGTGGACTATATTTTTGGAAAAAGTGTCCAATTTATCTTTTCAATATGTATTGTGTGCGTGTGTGTGTGCGCATGGGTGTGTAGGAGGGAGGGATGTTAGGGTGTGTAGATCACACTACCCTTTAGTGGTAAGGTTGGATTTTCCAACTTCACTAATTGAAGCATCTTCATTTGACAATAGTTAACATACAATACAAATCCAGTTTCATATTGAATTGTCAGGGAATTTAATATTTTTCTTTATTTTATAGACAAGAATAGATGAATGAAGTCTTAAGTCAGGTAGTGCCTTGACATTCTTACTTATAGTACTTGCTATATTGCTTCCACAATATAGCAGAAATATAAATAAATATTTCTCGGCTATGTTTCGTGTAAACTGTTTAGATACGTTGGTATTTGGAATACTTTTTTGAAAGCAACGGTGCTACATTTTAAATAGGATAATTTTTTCACGTTTTAATTATTTTCCCTCGAAGCTTATTGCCAGGGCAGGATGAACATACGTTTTACACAACTGATTGTGACTTTTGTTATTTTGAAGTTTTATTTAAATAAAAATTACACATTTTATTAATATATAAAAATACAGTACGTGGTATATTTATAATTTAATAATTACTCGATACTGTATATTTATTTTATGTAATTTCTGGAGTGTCTTTTAGATGAAATGTAAGGATAGTGGGAGGGATGCAAAGATCTCCAGTCCTGCTTGTACAGGAAAGATTATTCTAAATCTTGATTACATTATCAGTAATATGGCTCCTTGTATTCCAGCACAGTATGTATTGAGAATGTGCATAATCATTGTGTTGTGTAAACTTGTAATTACGTAAGTGTAGTTACAGGATGAGAGCTACGCCCGTGGTGTCCCGTCTTCTCAGCACTCTGTCATGTAACGCTTTGAAACTACTGTACTTACGGTTTTGGCCTCCATCATCATCTCGCCTAACTTGTTCCAACCATCTACCACTCTGCAAAAGTGAAATTTCTTACATTTCTTTGGCATCTTTGTTTAGTTAGTTTAAATCTATGACCTGTTGTTCTTGAAGTTCCAGGTCTCGGGAAATCTTCCCTATCAATTCCTGTTACTATTTTGTATGTAGTGATTATATCTCCTCTTTTCTTCTACTAGTTTTGGCATATTTAATGTCTAACCTTTCCTCATAGCTCTTGCCCTCAGTTCTGGGAGCCACTTAGTAGCATGTCTTTGCAATGTCTGTGTTGGGCTAGTAATGTTAACGAGTAATTCAATGATGGATCTCGGTTAATTTCATAATGAATCTCTTAATTTAAGTGGATAAATTTAACTTCAGTGATTTTTGGCATAATTATCAATATACTGTTCCTAACTTTGCTAGTCTTCCAGTGATGACACTTGTCAACGGTTAGAAATGATTGTACATCACTGCTAGTGCTTTTAATGTTTAAATTCTTGCAGTGCTTTGCTAAGGCATTGCTGTGTAGAATTCTTTGGGGAGACAACTGATGGACTAAAAATAGTCAGCAGACATGAGTATGAACTTTGTAGTGCATTTCTCATGGTTGTGCCTATATGTTTCTACGATGGATGCATCGTGTACTTCCGTATTCAACACTTGCTATACTCTTGTATGGTTTTAGTGAATTAATTGAAACAAAATGCCACTTAATTTAATTTATAATTAATTTTATGGTCTGCCAACTACTTAGTTGTACAGTATATGGTAATTTTCAATATTTTGGTGTTTATTGGGGAAAGTCTTCCAGTGATGTATATCATTAATTCATGTTCAATATTTTCTGTAGGAAATTGTATGTTACTGCAAATTTTTAGTTAACATTTAGCCTTTTAGGTCACTACAAACAAAACTTGTCCTGAAATATTTGATTGATTACTTACTTGGGTTAGATTTTCCTACTTCTATGAGACATTTCTGAAAGTGGATAGGTCACTAATATGTTATGTATTTTCTGGAGAATTATGAAAGCATGAGTCAAATGAATTTTTTATTATTTGTATGTTTGGTGATACATAAATGTAGTTGAATGTGATTTGTTTGAAGTAATCTTCCATATACAGTACATGTGCTAAGTCTTATGCACTCATTATGGACATGTCATTACAATTAATAATAAAATGCATTCACATTTTTTACTTACCTTATCCTAACCTGTTAACCAGCGGGCACAATGTCCAAGAGAATCGCCAAATAAACTTCAATGTTGAACCAATGCCAGTCTTGGATATTGTAGCCCTATCATAAATAAATGTACTGACTACAAAGGGAGCCCCCAAAACACCGGTACCAGTCTTAGAAGTATTACAACCATGACTTCATATCGGTCGGAAAATTCATCATCGATGACATCCACATTATTTATACTCCTACACCATTAGAGTACAGAAGAGTCAAATTGGAAGATTGCTATACTATGATTTTGATACTTTAAAATTAATGAAATATTGGCAGATAAGTCAGTTGGAATCACGAATCATTTTTGCATGTGTGGAACAGATTAATTCAATTTAAATTTATGGAAACGTCTAGATGTTGTTACTACTGCTTGGCTTACTGTTACAGGTACCTCTGGGAATTCTCATTACCTGCTGATGTAAACTGTCTTCAAAGCTATTTGCACACCGTCAATGTGAGGGTGCGAAATGACATTCTATAACAAATGTTCCAAAGATGTCTTTCCACTACCGCCCACAAGATGAGTATGGGGTGCATAATAAGTGAACTAAACTAAACAGCCCTCCAGTATTTTCCATGTAATCACTTGGCCAAATATTCATTTTGCTAATTGTAGGTAGTAAAAGATATCTGGTAGCAGATCATTTTGAATGAAATATTTACAAATGTTTTGAAACATTTGTAATAGAATCTGAATTCTCGTGTCTTTTTGCACTCCATCACAGTGACGGAGGGTGTGAAAGTAATTTTGTTGACGCAGTTTACACTTGGAATTTTCGTTATCTGCCGATGTAGACCTTACCGAGACATTTGTAACAGTAAGCCGAGCAGTTTAACATCTAGAAGTGTGCAGATTTTATTGATTGATTCATATGTGTAGCTCCTCTTGCACGATAGTACTAGTATGATAGATGAAATTTCTGGTGTCTTTCACTTTGCCTCAGATCTAAAAGATTGTTTAAGTTCTTAGTTCTAGTGAAGTGAATAGTGAAGTTCTATTGCTCTGACTGCTTATTGACAATTAAAGTTTATACTCTCCTTTAAAGGCATATTCTTTGGCCAACTCAACAGCTCTATCATGCATTTGGAGGCCAACTTTAACTGTTACCATTAATAATTGTATTTGTTTCTAGCTCCAGACACGAGCAGGGTAACACGTTAAAATAATTACCAAAGCAATCTATTGAGACCTTGTGGCATGGAGACCTTATGATACCGAGCATAGCAGAGCCCTTGTGAGACTTAGCACAGCAGACATGGCGACCTTGTGGGACATCACAGGATGGCACAGACCATAAGGCGAGTTATTACCATTAACATCTTTAGGCAAAAGTTTTAATTTAAATCTTCAGATTACTGGCTAGTCTTAAAGTAAGTAATGCTGGTTTTTGTTACACATGAAAGAGGGTCATACCCAAGACAATAGGTTTAAACTGTAGGCTGAAGCACATTGTACATTAAAAACATTGATTGTAACCAAACATGTAAACTTTCTATTGTGCACTGCCACACAAAGGCAGGGATGGGTTTGTAATGTACAATTATGTTGGGTAGATTAGACAGTTTAGTGGGTTTCATTTATTTAGCAGTATTACATCAGTGTGTTGTTGGCAGTGTCTTAGACATTGAGACAGCTTTGAGCAGAGCCAAGCAAGGCAGGAGTCAAGAGCTCTATGCAGGAGAGCGTGGCGGCTCGATGGGGAATCTTTAGTCTCTAAACTATGGGGAACAAGAGCATTGTAGCTCGATGCAGTCTTTATCTGCTCTGTGAAAGTTTTAGCATCTTTTGGTCTATTAGAATGCTACACACCGAGTGCTACATTCTTTAGTTTGAAAATGTGTGGAAACTAGCATCTGTACCAAAGCTAAACAAATCACTGGAAATTCCACCGTTTGCTTCTCTAATGCTTATACTGTATTATTGGACTACACCTTATCTTCCTCCCATAGGATGGGAGGAGTGTTGCCTGTAATTTGGGAAAATATAGTCCCAATTAGTACTACAGAGTCATTAAGGTAATGCGAGGTTGGAGCGAGTATTGTTTACTCTACAGGTGCATTAGAGATGCAGCTTAAAATTAAGATTCTTTACTAGACAAGTTTAATAAATTTAGGATCTCTAGTTCTAGAAGTAATGAAATAGTGGTACAATAGGCCAGGTCTAAAATCTTAAGAGGGAACAGCCCTTAACCTAGTGAAACACAGCAAAACAGACGGTCTAAAAGTATGGCCATACTTTTAGACCATAGGAAAGTAGGAGACAACCTAGTCCATTAGGCAGCATTCTGATAATTTAAATAAGTACTTTGAAATAATTTTAGGTTAGAATTTATCCCCCTCCCCGCCCCCTATGAAATTTAAATTTAATTTCTTCAATAATGACATCTGGAGACTTTACCAAATTAGTAGCAGCAATTCAGAAATATTTGATCTATCCTAGTTACAGGATTAACCAGGTTGGTTTCCATTAACAAATTTATTAAAATGTGTTTATACAATGATATATGTAGTAATTGCATTACAGAAGTTGAAGTTGTGGTAAACTGATGTTCATGGATGTCATCACTGAAGATGAAAGCATTATCAGTAAAATACAGAGTACCAAGGATAATCAGCAAGTATAAAAAGATAGGGACTAGTGCATAATTTATTTTCACCGACAGGCTCAACTACCACTTACCGATTTTCATGCCGAGCTTGTTGGCTGACAGGGCATAACATGCACCAATTTAGTGGCAAGAACATTGTACATAAACTTTACATAAAGCCCTGTACATCACATTCTAAACAAATTCTGGTTGCATCCATTCTGAGAGCCCCATGAATGTACAATTTTTTAAAAGCTACCAATTTTCTTGAACCTATGTACTTTGAGTCCATCTATTAGACAGGTACTATGGCAGAGCTCCGATAAAGTCAGGAAATCTGAAGGACTGCCTGGTCCCCTTCCTCCATGTGGTAGGATTAGAACTGCATTATTAAGTTCAGTGCAACCCTGTAACAGTAGGACTAAATTTAAAATTTTACATTTGACAGTTGAAACATTCAGCTCAGTTCATTTGAATTTGGCAGAGTATAAGACTTCTTAAGGCATGCTTTGATTGCTTCACTTCATTGGCACCTGAAAAAGATTTTTGCCAAATTAATAACTTGGGAAAAGTTATGGAAACAAACTTTTCACTTTTAAAAAGTTAATGTATAGTACTTTACAAGTTTAGGGAAATTTTTAATTTGGAAAACTTTGCATTTAAAATATTTTAACTACATTCTAGTAGAATGTAAAATAGTAAAAAAATTGCTAGATTAGTATTAAATGTCTCTGCAAACTTTGCTAATTACATTTAAAGATTCTGGTCCACAACTACAATAACTCATGGCAGTTATAACCATTTACATTAATATTTACATGTAAGCAGCAGTGTAGAGTATCTGACCTGCTATAGATAATTACCAAATTCTCTTTACCAGTTACAGTACACTTTATACAATTATTCACATTAAAGTTTACTATCACACTTTCACACCATTTTGTAACTTAAGCAAAATCTTCCAACTTCATGAAGTTCAGAATTATATCTGAATAAATTTTTAAAAACCAAATTTCACAAGCTTTAATTACATCTGCCAGTCAATATTTGTTGCACTATTTTAGGAAACCAAGTATTGTGGTATATTTAGAAACTATCATTTACTGTAGTTTTACTTTATATAATTAACATTACTTAAAGGGTGGGGGTGAAAAAGTAAAGGCACTACACGATTTATGGAAGAAAGCAATTTATAAACTAGATTCTAATGTTAAAAGTTAAGCAAACTTAAGATTTAAATAAAAGTTAAGAAACTTCATACAAAGACGCAAGTTAATAGTTTAAAGAAGGCAAGTGCCCTTAATTACAAGATTAAAAAATTAATGCTATGCGGTATTCAAAGAAATTCCTGCAAGGAATTAACTTTAGGATAAAGTACCACCTAGTCTAGAAAGGAGACTTTCCCAATCCCAGGCTCCTTTCCAAATTAATACGACAAAACTTAAGAATGTCCAAATATTTAGATTTTTAAAAGTAATTTTCCCCACAATTTCACTTTTGACCATTTTTACGAGATAGCCGACAGACTAGGTCAAAAGCACTTTTAGGATGAAATTATGAATGTCATTTTAAGAGAATTGTAAGGGTCATACATTGAATCTGGGAAATATATCTGCCCTAATACAAAAACCAACCGTTTAAGTATAAAAAAAGGTAATTTATCCATTTCCCTCTATCAATAGGATTCAAGCTTTAAATACAAACCATTTGCCGTTGGTTGAAACAGTAACTAGGGTATATAGCATGTACTAGCCATCTAAAACTTCATTATGTTCACTCATTATGAAACTACTTTTACCTGAATAAGTATTAAGTACAGTACTTTTAAAATTAAAACTACCAGTAACTCACCCCTTTTCACCAAATTATAATTTTAATATTACTATTAACTTTTACAGTAATACAACTATACAACATAAATAAAGGTTCTCCAAAACATTTATTGAACTTACAGATGACAATTAACACGCTGCAGCCAATAACCCATCGCTCCAGAGCACCACTCTCCGCGGCTCACCAACCACTACAGTCAAGTGTCACAACACGTGGCCACACATCACCTCGTTAACCAGTAACAGAAAGACTGTCAACTGGCCGTGACAGCCACATATGTATGAGCCAGTAAGGCAAGTCAATTAGTAGTCTGCTGTCAAAACATAGATGACGCTGACAACATGACCAATTAGCCCCCCAAAACGCTGAATAATTCGCTTTTAACCAACTTATATAGACTGCCACAATCTTGGTGAGTGGTTACGGAGTGGTAGTGGTTGTGTGAGTGGTTAAAGAGGTTGCTAAAAGTTCATCTGATATGCCCAGCTCACAGGATGGTTAGTTATACATGGAATCACGGAAATACATGGTATATGAATAGGGTAATAGCCTGCAGTAGCTAACGTCAAGTAGAACACTACAATATGGTCCAATATATGTTAGTGAATGAAGTAGTAACAGAGCTTATAGCATCTCTTGCCGTTTGGTTTAAGATCATTGATAACTATGCATTCGGACATTAGGAAAAGGGGGAGGGCTTTGACAAGCCACCGGCTTCCTGTCCTCATCGAGTCTATTAGACAACCTGTCTCCTGAAGCCCACATCAAAATAATATCATCGGCGGCGTATGCGAGGCTGGCTATAATGTTGGACTGCCTTGGTGTGTCCACAGTCAGTGCAGACCAAGTTTACAATTGGAATGCTCACAGTTGGATGAATCACTGATCATTACCTGCAGTTGTCTTCCATAAGTAACCATATCCCAGCTAAAGTCTCCGTGACGAAGTAGTAACACAAAAGTGAGTTTTGAGAGCGCTTTGGCCTGGGTTCCTATGGGAAGATTGAGTGGGTGCCAATCCTTAACTGTAGCCTCTGTTCATCCAGTAATGAGTTGTTAAACGATTTGGCGGGTCGTATTCCGGGGACAGTTAGGATTAAGGACCTGCCCGAAACGCTATGCATGCTGGTGTTTGTACAAGAATGTATGAACTATTGTATACATAAATCAGCAAGAAATAAACATAATACTGCTAATTTCATTGCCACACTATTGGTGGATATTTCATGCTGTCCGCACATAAAACAGTTCTCGGTTGTCAATATATCATAATTATGTATATTAGTGCTTTCAGCCTTCTGAATGTCAGTTATTGTTTTTTCTGTCAGCTCTAATTAACAAAATCAGCGTTTTGGCTGTTTAGGAACGCGTATTGGTCACGTTGTCAGCGCCATCTATGTTTTGACAGCAGACTACTAATTGACTTGCCTTACTGGCTCATACATATGTGGCTGTCACGGCCAGTTGACAGTCTTTCTGTTACTGGTCAACGAGGTGATGTGTGGCCACGTGTTGTGACAGTTGAGTATAGTTGTCTGTGAGTCGCAGACAGTAGTGGTGCTCTGGAGCGATGGACTAATGGCTACAACCCCTTGAGGTAAGGTCGATTCTTGTTGCATTGACGTGCAAGTTGAATAAATGTTTAGGTTAATGTTTGTTCTAACTGTAAAAGTTAATTTGAACATTTCCGAATAATCTAATAGTATTATATTGATAGGTTTTACGTTTAGAAGTACTTTGTTATAGAAAATGTTTGTACCTAAAGGTAGTAAAATTTTATTGTACTATCTACTAATTTAATCGTAGACGTCAATGGTAACAAATCTTTAGTTTTAGGAAAGTTTGTACCCAAGTTTACGTAGCTTGGGGGTAACTGTTGGTGTACAGCTATAATTTTCTTAACTATAAACTAACGCTAATATGACAAATGTAAAGTCATTGGTCGTACTCTTAGATATTGGCCACAGTAAGTTGTCTACCTAGTTCAGTGAGGTTGGCAAAAGTTAAAGTAATTAACTAATATTAATTAGGTGAAGGAAGGCGACGGAGGGAGTACAGGGACTTAAAAGTGCTCGGAAAGTGAAGTGAGTGAATTGTGGGGTTCCAGTTTAGTTTAGTTTAGTTCATTTATTATGCACCCCATACCCATCTTGTGGGCGGTACCCAGGCGAGGTATTTGGTTAACACTTCTGACAAGAGGTTAAGGGTTCACTATCCGGGAGCAGTGACTGATGCTATTATTATGGGTGGAAATGGTAACTAAATCTATTGGTTCCAGTGTTAATGGAGGAAAAGTTTAGAGGTACTAATAAGTTTAAAATGGGCTAGAATTAGTTAGGAGCAAGGGTTTGGTTTGTAAGCTCATCCTGGAGAGTAACTTTGGTGGCAAGTAATTAAAGTTTGTCCATTATCAGTTGGATTTGTATGCAGCAATGATAGCTTCGTTAGGTTGTCATTGTGGAAGTGGCATCGGCCTTAAGTATGGGTTGGTTTACTTGTGTAAAGAATAAGTAGTGTAACGTACGTTTGTTACGTTGTTGGGTTGATTAGATAGTGTTTAGTGAGTTTCATATTTATTTCATAGTCCTGGATACAGCAGTGTCGTAGACGTTGAGACGAAGCCTGGAGCAGAGCAGAGCTGAGTAACTCCGGAGTCGTGGAGCTCTATGTAGGAGAGCGTGGCGGCTCGATTGGGAATTGTGTGAACTCTGGGAGAGAGCGTTGTAGCTGGATGCGATCGTAGTCTGCTGTCTGCTGTGTCGAAGCTGTAGCGTCTTGGGTCGACTAGAACTGCCCACGCAGAGTACTACATTCTTGACAAGAGATTGTACTGTCCTGCTGTTGTCACATCGCTGGGTTATATGGTGATTACACCTCGGCTCCCTCCAACAAGGTTAGGAGAGTATTGGGAAAGGATTGTAGCTTCTGTAATTAGTTGTGCTATAAAGATGAGATAATGGAGCGAGTATAAGATTAACTCGCTAAAGATTTTTTTTATTGAATGTTAAATGCTTGGTGTTTCATGAAGGTTGTGACTTTGAACGTTGTGGGAGAAGATTGGACTAAAGTCAGTGATAGATATTGGGTACCAAGGTTGTTGTTGATGATTGACAGGGTTATATAAGTGCATTACTATATTGCAAGTTGACGAACTGTCCTTACCGTTACATATGAAGGACATAGATTGGATGTAATATATCGCGCAGTGTCAGATACTCGGCAACTAGACTGCTCCTTTTCTATAATGGTAAGCATGGCTTTTCCCACTAATCTTTACAGGATTAGTATGATTAATAGATTAACTGGGTGCCCCTTAACTGTAGCATGATCACCCAGCACTGAAATTTGTACTTGGATAAGAATTGGCAGCTGTATTCTGAGGCAAAACTACAAAGATACTGGTAGTTGTTGCAATGGGTTATTTTAGACAATAAAATGGTATATGAATTTGTGTGGTTCAGGGATTGACAATCTTTAACATAATTTATATTAGACAATGGCAAATGCCATTTAAAGTACACTTATGGTTTACATTAGAATTTATTCTAATACAAATTAGTCGTAAATATATTTTCCAATGTTGATAAAAAGGTATCTGGTATAGCTCAGGAATTTTCTTGTGGAACATTGCAAGAAAGCAACTTAAGTGAAAGTTCTGTAACAGATATAAATAGTAACTTCAAATGTAAAGTTTCTCATACTTAGGAAGTTATTAACTTCTAAAGCCAGAGACAAAGGTTTAGATTTGAATAAAAAATCATGGCTTTTTTTTGATAAAGGTTAAGGAAAAATGTTGCTCAAGGTTTTTCTTGAAATATTTCACAAGAAAATTCATTTAAGTAGTATTTTTGTATCAAGATTGTTAATATCTTTATTCTTCCATACAGTATTGGTTGTAATGTAAACCATAAATGTATACTTAATGTCATGGGATTTTCATTTGTTTAATTTTAAATAGTAAATGGTAACTGAATCTGGTAGTTAGAGTTGAGAAAAAAAAATGCTATGGCAAGAACTTTATTAATGGTTGTTCTGATGACAGGTTTATGGAAGGTCCTTGCAACACTTCAACTTCAGTATGAAGATTTTCCTGGAANAGCCTTGCTAAGGGGCGGGGTGGGAGTCTGCACAGTCACTCCTCCACACCAACACTGAAATTCTAACACAATTTAAAGTCTTGAACAAACATAATTAAATTAATTTTTTCGTAATTATGATGATATTTTAAACTGAAATAGTAAGTGCCATCTGAAAGCGACACTCGTATTAAGTCGGATGAGTTCGGAAGCATTGTCAATATGAAATCATTAGTTTCCAATCCTTCTACAAGCATGTGCGAGAAATATTGCTGGAATAAAACTTGTAGCATACAAGTGGGAACCGGACCAGATCTTGTAGATTCTTAATTTACTGTGATGGCAGTGTAGCCTATGACTGGGAGTAGTCCCGCTTCACACCGGACTGTGATAGGCTAATAGGAAACACCTTGGAAACCACAGATGAATCGCAGGTAATATAAGAAAAAAAGCCACATGAAGCCTTTAGAAAAAAAAACAAGCTCAAAGGCCCTTGCCAAGAAGCCTCTGTTTCTTGATCATTGTTGGCAAAGCTACCCATGATTCTTTTATAAAGCTAATCGGTGGGAGCCGGTCAGCAGAGCGGACAGCACGCTGGACTTGTGATCCTGTGGTCTTGGGTTCGATCCCAGGCGACGGCGAGAAACAATGGGCAGAGTTTCTTTCACCCTATGCCCCTGTTACCTAGCAGTAAAATAGGTACCTGGGTGTTAGTCAGCTGTCACGGGCTGCTTCCTGGGGGTGGTGGCCTGGTCGAGGACCGGGCCACGGGGACACACACACACACACACACAAAAAAGCAGCCCCGAAATCATCTCAAGATAACCTCAAGAAGGTTACCCCTATGTGGAGCCTGGCAACCCTCGTCACGAGTCGTGCGTGTATGTCTGTCACACCAACAATGGGAAGTCATCCAGACCTCTTGGTAAAATGAACGAAATCGTCAGCAGTACCGTAAACCTGAAATTCCTGGAGAGCAGTCATGGATTCGCTTTCACTTTGGTCTCCACGTCAAAGTCTACACTCAGAGATGGATAGAACGAAGAGTTTGCCACACTTGTCATCCCGTAATGTCTAGATACACCATTACGAAACGTAAAGGTGTATCTAGTGTTGGTATGTTGCCAGCCAGCATGCTTGTACGCTACTAGATTTATTCCTCCAAGGAGTGCCGGACCAACCAGGCTGTGGTGGGTATGTGGGCCTGCGGGCCGCTCCAAGCAACAACCTAGTGGACCAAACTCATAAGTCAAGCCTGGCTTCGGGCCGGGCTTGGGGAGTAGAAGAACTCCCAGAACCTCATCAACCAGGTATCAACCAGAGCTGCCACTGCTCCTCCATTCCTCATTTTTGGAGAGTTAGTGTATAAATGTTTACGAGCCGTCTTGCTCACCATGTTGCGAGCTTACAAAGGGACACTTCTCTGAAACGACTTGCAAAGAATAAGACGAACAATATATTAAGGGAAAAGTAGTGTATACATATAGATGAACATAAGAGGAAAACTATTGCCAGCAGCACCGGCGTAACCGTATTTCCCCACTGAATGATTCAGTGAGGAGACATTAATGTCAGGGAGCAAGCTGCGGAGGTAACTAGAGTAGGAATAATGGGAGCCGGAGGCCCAGTCGTCATGTAGGGGAGAAATACTGGCCATTGGACTCTAGGCACGGAAGTGCTGGCGGGCAATATAAGCGTCTCAAATGTTGGTCACCATGGCGCCTCTGCTTCTTGATCATTGTTGGCGAAGCTACGCATGATGATTCTTTTATAAAGCTTATATATGCCGATGTTAGGTTTAAGGCGAGAGTGTAGAGGATGAAGGATACAGGAAAGGGCGAGTTTTATGTGATAATCTGTGGCTCGCTGTCTATATAACTATTTTGATGGTAGCTTTTTATGCCGATTTTTGCTGGTCGGTGTTGAAATTTAGTGCTAGGGGTTCTTGACTAATAAAGTTAATTGCTGCAGATCATAGACTTTATAAGGTATTAGCTCTAAGGGAACGCTTGACAACGTTAAGCATGTCTTCCTAGTTCTGGCGCCGCCCATGCTCCGTTGTGTGGCGCCCATGGGTGCTGGCGGGAGCCCATTGTGGGCGTGTCTGGCTTGGCAGCAGCAGCAGCCACACCTTCACTCGCCGTGTATATTAGCTACCGAGTATGAACCAGCCTACAATATCTATTAAAGCCTAGTGTGTGTGTTGTCACCGATGCCTCATTTCTCAGTCTAGTTGGTTTTCTTGCTTGAGAAGGTAATCTTGGATGGTAGGAGCGGGACTAATACATTTCCTCACAGTGTGAAGACGGCTGACGGCAGCATTCACGGAAAGCGAGGCGCCAGGAGCGTGTTTCCCGTGTTTGCCTCACTCGCCAGTGCTGAACGTCACACTTCCTCTGACCACCGGCGATGGTTTTTGAATTGTCAGATAAAATCGGTGGCGTGCAGGAGGAGGGGGACGGCGGGGCGTGCAGGAGGGGTACGGCGGGGCGTGCAGGAGGAGCACGGCACGACAGAGCGTGCAGGAGAGGCACGGCATTGGTATACTGGAGTTTTGCCTGTTAAGGCAAAGCTGTAATCTGGAGGAGGCGTGGCAACATTAGTCACTCTTATCCTGTGTTTCTTGTCTTAAAATCCGACAGTACTTATTGTCGAGTCCTTAACATGGTGGAATGTTTCTAGACTTGCCTTAAAGGTAGTCATAGTAACCATGCAAAAGGATTGTTTCATCTAAATGTTTATGAAGAAGTGGCTGTTCATTTCTGATACAAATTTGGAAGATGTATAACTACAAGAATGTTGTTCTTGCACTCATTAGGTATTTGAGCAAAATATTCGTTGGTGAAATGTAGATGTTTGGTAAGGGTTTGGGCGACCAGAGGAGCTGGTGTCAGGGGGATAACTTAGAGAAGCCATCTTTGACAGTGATGGTCATGGTGTTTACAGTATAGCAGGTCGCGTGGAAGTAAAGTGTTGTGTCGGCTGTTTTGTAACGGTAGGGAGGGGGTGGACGTCAGTGACGTAGGGGGGGGGGTGGACGTCAGTGACGTAGGGGGGAGGGGGTGGACGCTAGTGACGTAGGGGGGAGGGGGTGGACGCTAGTGACGTAGGGGGGGTGGATGGACGCCAGTGACGTAAGGAGGGGGTGGATGAACGTCAGTGACGTAGAGCCATTGTTGGGGAAGGGGGGGGGGAGTCCTGGACGCCTGTGATGTAAGGGGACCAGTTTTTTTTATAAGTAAATGGTTTGTAATTATTATTTTTCAAGTGAGCTGGAGTAAGTACTTTATTAAGAAGTGAGGAGAGGCGGAAGGTGCGGTATGCACTCGGTTATACCTCCAGGACACAGCTAGACTCTGGTGGTGCGGTGTGGACGACGTCACCACATAACTCAGAGATGTCGCTGTCTTCATACTCCTCAAAATCACCCTTTACTGTCAGGGGGAGGGGGGGGGGCGGCGGTGATGCAGTTCATACGATTCGTTAAGGAAGTGTGACGGGTCTTCGAGCTATCAGGCTTAAGTTTGTGGTATTCCCCGCTCCAGTGTGTTAATCGCCTTCATTCTCGGGCGTGTCTGGGCTCCACAAGATGAAGGCTGCCATACAGAAGACCACTAAGGCACGGGCACCCATCCACTTTGGTATGCCTGCAGTGCGCGACCTTTGGCCCCATAACATCCACAGTTTTCACTCGAGCACTGGCACAAAGACGCCACCCTGCTCCTCCATAGTCACTCTTCCTTGCATCTTGCATTTCTTAAGGCATTCACGCGCGGGAATTTGAATGGAAAAAAATATTTGTCGCGTTTGTTTTGAGTCTCGAATTGCTTTCACTTTTGAGGGATGGCGTAACCCACTGTCAACTAGTGGGCGTCGTAATGTATCCTCCTGGCCGTGAATGACAGAGGAACGAATAATATGCTTGGCACTCGGCCAGGTATTATGTTTTACGGCGGCAGGCTGTGTGACTGTCTTGTCCTTGAGCTCGGGAGGTGAGAGCAGCAGCCTGGTTGCCACCAGTTGACAAGTGAGGAATGAGGATATAGTAGTTGTAAAGTTACAGTAATGTTGACCAAATCATCGTTCTGGAACTAGCACAGTTCAACAAACCATCTTGAAATGCCTCGAGAAGCTGAAGAAATCTTGAGTGTTTAGGATAGGGTGTGGGGCGTGTGGCGGGCCCTGAAGTGTAGGGAGCAGGGTATAGGACGTGTGGCGGGCCCTGAAGTGTAGGGAGCAGGGTGTAGGACATGTGGCGGGTCCTGAAGTGTAGGGAGCAGGGTGTAGGACGTGTGGCGGGCCCTGAAGTGTAGGGAGCAGGGTGTAGGACGTGTGGCGGGTCCTGAAGTGTAGGGAGCAGGGTGTAGGACATGTGGCGGGTCCTGAAGTGTAGGGAGCAGGGTGTAGGACGTGTGGCGGGCCCTGAAGTGTAGGGAGCAGGGTATAGGACGTGTGGCGGGCCCTGAAGTGTAGGGAGCAGGGTGTAGGACATGTGGCGGGCCCTGAAGTGTAGGGAGCAGGGTGTAGGACGTGTAGCGGGCCCTGAAGTGTAGGGAGCAGGGTGTAGGACGTGTGGCGGGCCCTGAAGTGTAGGGAGCAGGGTGTAGGACATGTGGCGGGTCCTGAAGTGTAGGGAGCAGGGTGTAGGACGTGTGGCGGGCCCTGAAGTGTAGGGAGCAGGGTGTAGGACGTGTGGCGGGCCCTGAAGTGTAGCGAGCAGGAATTAAGGTTATAGCGTGGCTGAGGTGCCTCCTTGAAGTACTTGTTAAGAAACCATTGTGCATATTGATCAGATAACCGTCACTACTGCACTTGTGTCGGACTGCTTCTCACGTTATCGTGTCGTCACACTGTGGCCCAGTAGCACGACGGCCTGCAGCACCAGGCTCTTGTGTTCCCTCTGCATATTCAACTAGAGTTCATTCCCGAGGGACAATACGACACCTACTGGACGATAATCATCGTAGCTAATTTTCAATATTTCTTCACTTCAATTTCGGTCCTTTAGAATATAATTTTACTTGCGTTAACGGAATATTTTTCTTGGGGTGGGAATGAATTACACGAGACAAGCTCTGGACGCTGGTGCAATCTGCGTGACGGGAATGAGGTGATATTAAGGTTGACTGGTGACATGTAGACTAGTAGTGGTTACACTCAGGAACACATGAGGCCTGGGGTAATGAGATTAAAGGTGGAGGGGAAGGTGAGGGGTCATCACGAGGGGAAGGTGGTGGGTGGGGGGGGGGGTATTTTGATCGTTAGGAGGGGGGTGTAGTGTGAGAGCAACAGGTGGTGAGGGTGGCGGCTGTGTCCTTCCCCCAATGGCCCTCACTATACCTGAATCATCACAGCACTTTTTATCACCTACATTTACCTAGGCTCTTCTCCTTCGCCCTCAGGCTCTCCGTGTTCGTGACGGGCCGCAGTACTTCCTAAATACAGGAGTGTATGACCTTCCTCCCTCCCTCTCTCTTAGTGTGCCAGCTAGAGTGCAAACATCACTAGCAAGATAGAACAAACTTGGCTTAACTTTCAAGTATATACATCGTGTCAGCAAGGCGGACAGCCGTCAGCTTTAACAACTCGTACCATTTTTCCCATGTCTACAAGTTGCTCTGTCCAGTAAATAGGTACTCGAGAGCTAAGCAACTGTTGCGGATAGCGTCCTGGGGAAGGCAAATACTTCGCTTAGGAGACTGATAGATTGATTTTGATTGTTGCCGCCGAAGGCGGCTAGTTTATTGTGCACCCCATACTCATCCTGTGAGCGGTACTGATAGAACTAACAAACTTCCTGTCCCCGACTATAGTCAAGAATAAGGCGAGAATGTTCCCCCCTACACCAACTCCCAGCGGGTAGGTCTCACCTCTCAACTGGTACTATAAGAGTGAGTAATTAGACCAAATTGTTTGTAAGTTATGTGAGGTATAAAATAATATCTGCTGTAAGTCTGTACTAAAACAACACACGACGGTAATTAGTCCAGTACAAAGTATTGCACCTACACAGAAACAGATGCCCTCATTAGGTCACCGCCGTTAACAAAGTTAAGTAAGTATCGTCTGCCGGGCTTTCCTCTGCACTATTTCATTAGACACTGGTGCGTAGCGTTATTTAGTTATATTATAAGGAAACATAACCTGTTTACTGCACCTGAAAATGATACAAACATAAGGAGCAATGTACCCCAATTGTAAACAGCGTTGCCGCCCGCCAAGTTATCTTTACTACTGGCAATGTCTGGTCCTAAATTAACCACACGGTTCAACCTAGCCTAACAGCATGCATCAGCTTCAGAAATGAGGCGCTCTGCCGTGGGCGCGAGAAAGATGTACTCTAGGCGAAAGGAAATGTTCTCTGTCCTGCCGCGGGAACAGAACCTGGGACCTTTCAGATGTGGCCCGACTGCGCTGACCACAGCGTCACTGTGGTCGATGGGGACGAGGGAAGGGTCGTCATTGCTCGGGGAGCACGACACGTCGTTATAATGATGTACTGTATAATCTACATTCATATTTAGATTTAGGAGCTTCATCTGTTGGTGATTTATACAACTCCTTTTGTGGATGGAGTGTGCAGGTGTGGCAGTGAGAATAAAAGCTTAGTGTATCATTAGAGCAGCGAGACGACTCATCTTGGCGAAACGTGTACCATAAAATTACAATGATGAGAAAACAATTTGATAGTTAATATAAACATATTAGATCATAAAGTTAATGAAATTTACACATCTGCAGCATTTTACATCAACATAGCCACGCTGAACACTGCTCATGTAACTTAAATCTGATTTAAAGTTGATTCATAATTCTTGTCAAGTTGACATGTCTTTGACAATAATTCATAAATTCCAAATAATCAGATGGGAATATCCTTGCTCTGTTGCAGACCTCCTCCATCATTATATACAGCACACATTCTTAAATTGTAGTTTCTGACAAGTTGATATTTCTGGAAAACTTCAAGTGACCAATGATAAGCGAATGTCTGAGTAAAATGGGTGATAGGTGATTCCCTTCAGGCAAAATATATCATATCTTCAGCCACGTTATAGTAACTCATAGTGTTCAAGTGTAAGTGTGAACATTAGACTAGGTAATCCCAGGCGCCGGCGAGAAACAATGGGCAGAGTTTTTCACCCTATGCCCCTGTTACCTAGCAGTAAAATAGGTACCTGGGTGTTAGTCAGCTGTCACGGGCTGCTTCCTGGGGGTGGAGGCCTGGCCGAGGATCGGGCCGCGGGGACACTAAAATGCCCCTAAATCATCTCAAGATAACCTCAAGATAAGGTACGAGATAACAATGAGTGCGATGATGGACTCTCAAGATAGGTCTTAAAAATTTCAGTATTCCTAAGTTAACAACCATACAAGCTTGCACAATTTGTAAATTACTTTAGACTAGGTATCAAGGTGCCTAAATTCACTTAAGAATTTCCCAAATAGTATCAGAACAATTACAAATGGGTTCTTTCAGGATATAATATGCCCAAAATGCATTTCAGGATGCTAGAATCTCTGCCCAGTTACTTTAGTTTAAAATTGAATAAGAAAAAGTTCAGCGAACTAAAAGTTCTACAGCACATACGTGGCAGGATTAACGTGAGGCTGTGTACAGTACACAATAAAGTTTCATATATATATATAATATATATAATTATATATATATATATATATATATATATATAATATATATATATATATATATATATATATATATATATATATATAATGAAATTGTTTTATGTCCTGTTAAGAGTGAAGATGTATGGTGAAGTGCGTCCCTTGCTGCTGCTGGTCTGTGGGATGGTGTTGTAGAATTGTATTTAAGCTGCAGATTGGCTGGATGAGGTGAAAGTTGGGAGGGTAGCACAGCTGGCGACGCCAAGGATGTGTGTGTGTGTGTGTGTGTGTGTGAGGAGTTGCCTTGCATGGGAGACCAAGTCTCTTATTCCCAAGTACAACAAGGTAGGTTCACCTTGGGTCGAGGGCAGCTAGGTGGTTCGTTATGTCCTCACCAATTCAACACCTGTTCCTAATGTTGGTACTGGGCTTCAACGTCAATAACTGTTCCATCCGAGCCTAGGCTCTATCATATCTACATTTGAAACTGTGTATGGAGTCAGCCTCCACCACATCACTTCCTAGTGCTTCATTTATTAACTACTCTACACTGAAAAAATTCTTTCTAACGTCCCTGTGGCTCTCTGGGGCCTTGACCCCAAGGTGTGGAGGTGCACGAGGTAGGACACCATCTCCAGTCTGCAGGTCCACCATTGTGATAGGGCATGAGCCGCTCTGAAGAGCCCAAGTGCCTCGAGTTCAATAACTAGCATGTCACATGACC
Source organism: Procambarus virginalis (assembly GCA_020271785.1). Lineage (NCBI taxonomy): Eukaryota > Metazoa > Arthropoda > Malacostraca > Decapoda > Cambaridae > Procambarus > Procambarus virginalis. The sequence continues at coordinate 14,385,991 of WNGS01092210.1, forward strand.
TCCACCCACCCACCTCTCCCGCCCATCCCAGCCACCCACCCACCCTGCCCATCGCCACCAGCCCACCCCTGCCCATCACCACCCACCCCCCACGCACCCCCTGCCTCCATGCCTGCCACCCAGCCACACCCCTGCCCTCGCCACCCAGCCACACCCCCTGCCCATCACCACCCAGCCACCCCCACCCCTTGCCCACACCTCACCACCCCAGCCACACCCCCTGCCCATCACCACCCACAGCCCACACCCCCTGCCATCACCACCACACCTGCCACACCCCCCTGCCCATCGCCACTCCATCACGCCACCCCCCCCTGCCCACTCGCCACCACCACACCCTGCCCATCCCCCCCCTCCCGCCACCCACCCCGCGCCTCAGCCACCCTCACCACACCAACATCGCACCTGCGCTCTGTTGGACCACAACACCACCTCCTTGACAACCTCACTAGGTCATGGGAAGAACTACGAAGTGGGTGAGTGACCAGTTAGTGTGCGTGGGTCGTCGTCACCACCACCTACCAGCCCACCGCCCTCTTTCTCGGGTGGTTCCCGCCCAGGAACCACTACCACTCACATTTAGGTTCCGTCCGCGTGGCAGCTCTTGTAGGGAACCCTTAGTGGTGGGTCTAGGCAGCCGTGAGGGTTCCCATTACCCTCCCAGAGACCCGTGTGACCAGTTTCCTTGGGACTGGCTTTACCCATGTCGGGAGGGGGGGGGGGGTGTAGCCTTGTCCTGCGTCAGTGGCCGTTCATGGCGTATTCCCGACGCCATAAAATCAAGGTAGATTACGAACGCTGATGTGGGCCAGTGTGATGTAGAGGGCTCACGAGCTGGACAATACGTATATTAACAAATATCTGGGACAAGGGTCGCGTATCAGGAGGCTAAAACTAGAGTTGACAACCACCACACGCTGGCCCAGGAACATAACGCTTTACGTCACACTAACCTCGTCACTAGCCAGATAGTTCACGTAGCTAGGTGGTTATCTAAACGTGTCAACCGTTAGATAACCACCCCGTAGCTATTACCACACTAACAACTGATGCAGGTATTGGGAGGAGACACCTGAAGACCTATCTCCATCACCGTTTGTATCCGTAAATCACTAAACAATTATTTTCAAATATAAATTGTGAATCAAGTCGTTTCTCTCGCTACCTACTGAGGAACAGTTACTAATTGCATTACATTTCTGCGTTACGCTCACTTGCACGAAAATTTTCTGACGATTTTCTCTTACTGTGAAAGGCAGGAAGTTGGCGGGCGTGGGAGTGGGAGGCCGTCAAGTACCCGGACACCTCACTAGAGTAAGACTAGCCGCGGACGGCAGTAGACGGAGCAGCAGCAGAGATGTGTGTACAAGGAAGAGAGCGTCGCTTGCGCATCCGGGCAGGTGTAAAGCACACTAGTGGTCACGTTATCGCTGCCTACCACAACACAAGCTGTTGCAGCTCTTACTGGTTGGTGTAGACGGCGGGAGGAGCGCGGGTGCAGGACACTGCTGCAGAAGTCCTCAAGTAACTCATGTGTAAGGTGGTGGTAGAGGAGAGCCCACTAGCGCAAGATGCCAGCGAACGCACAACACCCCGACCAACCACTCCCAGCACTACACTAGCTCCCGGAGCCTCACTCGCTACCCCACCACCTCACACCCTCTATAAACCCCCCAAAACTTACCCCAACCTTTCCCGCGTCAGTGACGTTCCCCCCGCCACGCTCCAGCTGCTACTACCCCTACTAGGCCACCCCGAGTCCCCTCCGTATCGCTGCTACATCTATCCACACGCCATCCAATTAGCTCTATCTGTCGCCCTCTCTCTAGTTACTCCAGTTTTACCAGCCCGGATCCAGCACCATGTATGAAGCCGTCTCAGGGCCTGTCCACACGCCCTCCGGCACAGTTAACACACGCTGGTAACTGGCTCTATGTAGCAAGAATTCTTGACGTGGCTGACGATAGCTCTCCACCAACTCATTCATTGCAGGAGCACGCTCTCTGGGCCACGACCCACACGACTCCTCCCTCACATATCAAGATCCAGGCCATATACCACTACCTCGACCCCGCTCCTAAACTGCCTCTAAACTACTGTACAATTTAGGCATTAATTTGTGTTCGGTAGATCGCGCGAGACTGCGCGCGCACCTCACGCATTGAATGGAATGTCTGGCCAGCGGTAACCTGCTGAGCGCTATATGTACCGCGCCTTTCTTGTTAATACACATTCTGTAATCAGTTCAGCTCATATAAATATATGTCACCCGCGATCTACAGCCCGGACAAGCCGTGACCTCTTCAAGCCGTGGTTCAGACTTTATTTAGATTTAAACCAATTTCAGTTTCTACGATCAACAGAACTGTTCTTTTTATTTTATTATGTAGTAGGCCTTCTGTCGTGACGTTATTCAATGTGTCTTTTTACATGTTCTTAATTTGTGGTTCAGAGTCGTTATGGTGAACGGCGGGAGTTCTTGACATAAACCTCAATTATTCATATATTTTTATTGTGTTCACAAATGGCTGGACTCCGCCGTCTGTGTGGTGGGGGGTCAGGTCACCGCCGTCTGTGTGGTGGGGGTCAGGTCCGCCGTCTTGGGGTGGGGGTCAGGTCACCGCGGTCTGTGTGGTGGGGTCAGGTCACCGCCGTCTGTGTGGTGGGGGTCAGGGTCACCGCCGTCTGTGTGGTGGGGGTCAGGTCACCGCCGTCTGTGTGGTGGGGGTCAGGTCACCTGTTGACTGGACCTCAACCTACCGTCGCTATATATAAGCCAACTGTGCTGGTGGAATAGTAGACGAATTTTTTAATTATTTTTGACTAGCATGGCTACCAAAATGTTGGCGACCAACAGACGTTGCCAACCATTTACAGTGATAACCAATATATATATACATATTTCTATCCTCCATGGGCAAGGTTAGAGATTTGTTAAACAATTAAAAATTGTTCAATAATTTATTGAACAATTTAGCACAGGTGATTTAAATGCTTTTAAAATGTTAATCTAACCTATATACAGTACATAAATACATAAATTTACGCGAGTCCAACATAGTGTTGGAGCATTTCC
>WNGS01092210.1:14389091-14404735 GCA_020271785.1 Procambarus virginalis
CCTCATTATATTCAACAATTCTCATTTAGGCCTATGTATTTTGTCTATGGTTGAAATTTCAACCAACTCTAGAATGTTGACAACCCAGTTAGTTTTAGTAACATGATATAACCCTCGACTCAATCTCTGATGTCTTTGAAGTACGTTTTGATGACTTTGAAGTTTTGACGGAACTTTGAAGTGACGATACGTCAGTCCTCATCAACCAAGGCCATTTGCTCGTTAATGCACCCACCAAACACTGTTTAGGAATGAAAAACGGTTTACACAAGATTCATAGTTGATGACGTTCGACGTTTCTGGAACAGTGCTTCGCTAACGTCCTCTTAGAGTAGCAACGTTGTAAATGCTTCACCACGTAGCAACGTTGTAAATGCTTCACCACGTAGCAACGTTGTAAATGCTTCACCACGTACTTCAAATAAAAATAATCTCAACCAGAACCTAAACGCCTAACCTCTCTACGCCAAATATACGTAAAACTTTAATATATGGTAGTATTAATATTTAATATTTATTTTTCATACACAGTACGTTAACGTTGATTAATGCGTGTGGGGGCTGCCGCAGATTTAAGGAGCCTGGCCTGAGGACGGATTACATAGACAGCATGCGCATGTTCTCTGTCCCAGGATCACATTCTTGGAATTCTCTATTATTCATAAATTAGAAACAAATTATGACTGGTCTTAAACCTTACTAGGAGACGGAGGCTAGATACTAGTGGCTCAGCAACACACTTCTACCAACGGAGATGGTGGCACTCTACAAAAGGAGGGGGAGGGGAGCATAGCAAGCAAAAACTGCTAGAGCAAGACGTTAGTATGAGTGCTGGTGACATGCTAGTGTCCCTGATGTTAGCCTGTGCCGTCTGCTGTGTTGGTCGCTAGCACTTGGACTCCTGTTTAATGCTGCTCTGCTCTGCTGATGTTTTATTTTTGTACATTATTTTGACAGCCAGCGTGCACATAAGTCTAGAAAACTGCATTATTTTAATAAATTTATTGTGCACCCTATACCTGACCTGCGAGTCGGGGTGAAAGTCCTTGTTCAAGATTCAGCTGCTAGGAACAAGAAGTTCCAAGTAGCACGGGCTATGGTGAGCCCGTAGTTGACTTATCTGTCACAAGAGCGGGGCTGTAACTTTCTGTGAAAGATCTTTATGCCTTCAAAATTGAGTTCATTGGTAGAGGTAACAGCATAATCCCCTCACGTTAGAGACCATAGTGAGGAAAGGAGCCAGCAAGACACTACGCCTCCGAGTTTACTCTCTACAGTACGCAAATTTAGGATATCAGGGGCCAGATTCACGAAGCAGTTACGGACGTACTTACGAACATGTACATCTTTCCTCAATCTTTGATGGCTTTGGTTACGCTTATTAAACAGTTTACAAGCATGAAAACTTGCCAATCAACTGTTATTATTGTAAACAGCCTCCTGGTGCGTCGGAGCTCATTAACTGTTTAATAATTGTAAACAAAGCCGCCAAAGATTGAGAAAAGATGTACAGGTTCGTAAGTGTTTGCGTAACTTCTTCGTGAATCTAGCCCCTGGTTAGGATTTGGAAACTACTGAAGATTCGTAGGGTCTTGCAAGGAACCTGTTTACAACTAACCATTTTAGCCGGAGAAGCCTCCAACTTGTATGACAGTGACTGACTTCCAGCGCGCCTTTACAGGTTCCTCAGATTCGTGACAACGCCAACTAGCCTGACTAGGTCTATAACAGTTTAACATTTTCTGATGCGAATCTAATGCATTTAAATGTTAATGCCTACATATTTACCCGAATCCAAATGGCGCTAAGTGGTATGCAAGGACATGCAGGCTGAAGATCACGTTATATATTTGTACAAGTGATTGCTTATAAAGTTAAGTGTTGGTGTGCGGGCGTATCCCGTGTCACGAAGTAACCCACATTCTCACTGTGGGTGCGTCATCTTGTGCTCCTTGATATCTGATTGGCTCAGGCCACCCGCTCCCTTTCGTGATTGGCTTACTCTGGTTGCGTCATGTGGTCCTTGATTTCTGATTGGCTGAGGCCACACACTATTTCATGATTAACCAAGTCCACTACGGCAATACTGACATAAAATACTGTGGATGTAGACGTGTTCATTCATATGGGGTTATATTTTAATTATTTTGGATACGAACGATTTTGCTGATAAAACTGGTATATTATCCATTATAGCTCGTTGATGGTCCATTAACCTAATGGCTGTTGGTGTGGACCCGCGGAGACCTGGTGGCGGGGTGCTGTGGGTGGCTGAAGTGCTGTGGGTGGCGGGGGTGTGATCACAGTGCGTCAAATCTAAAATACTTGTGGACGGCCGTGGCACCTTCCACCCTTCATAGTCATACAAAGTGTACGCGCCTGCGTCTTGGCTCTTCTGGCACCCGTACCAGGCACCCTTCCCCCATTTCCATAGGTACCTTGGTTCTTAACTTGGTCACCTAACACACTCAATATTCCACTTGTTGACATGTCGAGTGGAATAAAGTAGATTTTCATCTTCCCCCCTGACCTCGTACTTGGCCCGTGGGGACCCACATCTCTCGCCTGGGCCCGTGGGGACCCACATCTCTCGCCTGGGCCCGTAGTTCAGCACCCTTACGGGCCCACTTGGTGTGGCCTTTGGGAGGTGAGAGCATCCTGGTGTTGGGGCTGGATCCCATGTAGAGGTGCACTTGCGCCTGTTGCTGAAGTTGTGTGTTTGAGGGAGCAAGGCGCTTCACAAAAGCCTCATTCCAGGTTCCCAAGGCCAGGCGCACAGCTGTGTGGTGGTGTGCAAAGTTTTGCGCCAGATCTTGACAACCTGGAATGGGCTGAAGTGAAGCGCTTTGCTTCTTGAAGATGGATGAAAGAGAGTTCGACAACTCTTCAGAGATCGACCAAGGGTACAGGATATTCTCGTGCGACTCTGCACTTGCATCAATGTCCGCTTGTGCTATTTTCTCAGAATTCCCAGAGGCTCTTGTGGGCGGCTCTTCCCTCAGTGGCGCCTGTAACTTGTCTCCACGAATGTCACCTGACCATACTCTAAGCTTCAGCAGTGCGGCTCTGGATGATAGTCGACCCGCCTTTCATGCTTAATTTATCACAATTGGATTGCGGAACACCGGCTGGCCTAATTGACAAATATATATAAAAAACATTTACAATAGAGCACAGGTGACGAATCTTCCAATACGGAGAACTCCAGGTGCGATCTGTGACTAAGAACTGGGTCATGTCTCGCACTACATTATTGAGTGTCCAGTCATTAGACCCTCAGACCTCCCGGCATGAAGTACCCAGATCTTTGCAAGTGCTATTAGCTTCAGTGTTCTTGAGGATATCCACAAAAATGCAGCCAAATTTGCTAATACAGGCTACCAATCACATGTACTTGTATGACTAACCATCCTGCAAGATGGGGATTGCTTGATGGGCTTGTTTTGTGTCAAGACACAAACTATATAACACCTTACAGTCTAGAGGAGCTGCGTTAAAACAAATGAATTTAAATGTCAATAAAAAAGATTTGATCTGGAGTTCATTCCACTTGACAGCAGAGTTGGGAAGGTAATGAGGATGTCAACAAGCAGTGAGAGGTAACGGGGCTGACCAATCTCTGGACCTGCCACAGGATGTCGTGTGTACGGACCACTAAACTTGACTGTAAGTGAGAGTGCACACTTACTCTCCGTCCGTGTCTGTCTGGAATATCACATACTTAACGAACCTACGTTGTGGATGCTGCTATAACACGTGGGATTCAAACTGAGGTTAGACATGTATGAGTTTCGGTGGATATAAGCTGGTGCTGCCTCGTATGGACCAATAGGTCTTCTCCAGTGTCCTTAATTCTTACGTACACACTCGCGAAGAGTAGTCACAACGGTGTATATTTGTAATTCCTACCACGTGGAAATGTTTTCTTCATAACTGAGGCGGGACGTCCTTCGTCACATGACCATATAGAAGTATACCAACTATTTAGTATACCAAATAGTTGGTATATAGTATACCAATTATTTGGTATACTAAAACTTGAGAAGTTGATACTTATCGTAAATGTTGAAACTATAATAAAATAATAATAGCGCCAGTGACCTAGCTGTTAAGGTACCAGGAAAATTGTTTATCAATCGATTTCGCACAGCTCTCTCATTTTATACTGGTAAATTAGCAACATTTTCTCTGTTGCCTTTGTAGATAAGAGAATGTTGTCGCCGGCCAGAAGGGGGGTCCCAGAGGTATATGGGGGGTCCCAGAGGTATATGGGGGTCCCAGAGGTATATGGGGGTCCCAGAGGTATATGGGGGTCCCAGAGGTATATGGGGGGTCCCAGAGGTATATGGGGGTCCCAGAGGTATATGGGGGTCCCAGAGGTATATGGGGGTCCCAGAGGTATATGGGGGTCCCAGAGGTATATGGGGGGTCCCAGAGGTATATGGGGGTCCCAGAGGTATATGGGGGTCCCAGAGGTATATGGGGGTCCCAGAGGTATATGGGGGGTCCCAGAGGTATATGGGGGTCCCAGAGGTATATGGGGGGTCCCAGAGGTATATGGGGGTCCCAGAGGTATATGGGGGTCCCAGAGGTATATGGGGGTCCCAGAGGTATATGGGGGGTCCCAGAGGTATATGGGGGGTCCCAGAGGTATATGGGGGGTCCCAGAGGTATATGGGGGTCCCAGAGGTATATGGGGGGTCCCAGAGGTATATGGGGGTCCCAGAGGTATATGGGGGTCCTCGCCTCTCTCTGGGACCCCCCCCCCCACACGAGAGGTGTAGTAAGATGTACTTCAAGCGCGCACAACGGTTCAGTAGTCCACCAATCGTGTCCTTTTATCAATAAATATTGGCGGGTCCCTTGATTGTTTCAAGCGTAGGATGGACATATATTTGAATGAGAATGGGTGGATATAAATAGGAGCTGCCTCGTATGGACCAATAGGCCTTCTGCAGTTACCTTCATTCCTCTATTGTTACTGTGGCAGAGCTCCCAGTAGAGAACTGTTAGTCTCTACAGGAAGTGTCTAATCTGCCGGGTTGTGGAGGCATGCGGGCGGGCCTACGGGCAACGGCCTAGCTTGTCATCAGGGAAACCTCGGCCCGGCCTGCTCCACTTGACATATAAGATAAGGGTCGCAGGTAACCCGGTTTTCCCCATCTGCCCCCCCCCCCTCTCAAACGGTTAATGTAGTGTGGTATTATTGGGGTAGATTGTTAGTAGTACTGTGTGCTCGAGAGTGGATTGGGAACCAACACACAAGAGTGGGTCTGAAAGTGTGTACAGCTCTGTACAAATGTTAAATTGACGTGACTTACAGAAAGTGTCATGTTAGTGATGCTAGGCTACGGCTACTGACAGACATTATACTGATGATTGTACTGTCTAGGAAGAGTCCACGAGGACCAAGCGGGAGAGCAGGTAAAAGGCCACAAAACTGACGTTAAGATTCGGCAAATTATGCGGTGATAAAGTAATGCATCACAAACATAATACGAAGTACCTTGACTCAACGCCCTAACCTCTTAATATACGCGAGGTTCATTAGCACGCCCATGTTGTCGGCGCTGTAGCTGGGTCTGGCTGGCACCACGGCATTAAAGCTGATTAGATTAGTTAAATTTAGGGTGAATCGAGGGCCCTTAATGTGTGTTTCTGGCACAGTACACAATACATCGGCTATTAAGAGTGTTGTGCGATTGGCACCAAACGCAGACTCCATACACAACTTCAGAAAATTGTCATGTTTTTTCTTGAAGACTTCCACTTTTGTTCCCGCAATATTTCGTATACTTGCTGGGAGGGTATTGAACAGCCGTGGGCCCCTGATGTTCATACAGTGTTCCCCGATTGTGCCTATGGCACCTTTGCTCGTCACTGGCTCTATTCTACATTTCCTGCCATATTGTTAGCTTAAGTATGTTGTTATACTCGAAGTATTTGTGACACTTAAACGTACACACTCAAAAGTACACATTTACACAGCCGGTGGCTGAGCGGACAGAACACTGGACGCGTGATCCTGTGGTCCCGGGTTCGATCCCGGGCGCCGGCGAGAAACAATGGGCAGTTTTTTTTCACCCTGATGCACCTGTTACCTAGCAGTAAATAGGTACCTGGGAGTTAGTCACGGGCTGCTTCCTGGGGGTGGAGGCCTGGTCGAGGACCGGGCCGCGGGGACACTAAAACCCGAAATCATCTCAAGATAACCTGTGTAAACACCCATTCATTCATACGTGTAATACAATTAAATTATTAGTTTTGCAGAGTCGCACCAAGTTTAGCCTTACATTGTCATTTGTGCTTAGGCCTACACTAAAGATTAAAATAATATAGGAGAAAAAGTTCAGAATGTTACCACAACAAACATTACATGCTAGCCTGCTTACCTACCTACGTTCATTAGGAAATTAATAGTGGAAACTAATTTTATATCTTCGCTGAGAGCCCTGGCAATCTTACAATTGACAGCCCGGTACACATACTGATGGGAATGACGCTTTTCAATTCGAAATGACGGAAAGCACGAATTGATAACCATACCTCTAGGATATAAGCCGAGCCGAGCCTCATTGTAGTAACATAAGGTACACCATACCTCTAGGATGTAAGCAGAGCCGAGCCTCATTGTAGTAACATAAGGTACACCATACCTCTAGGATGTAAGCAGAGCCGAGCCTCATTGTAGTAACATAAGGTACACCATACCTCTAGGATGTAAGCAGAGCCGAGCCTCATTGTAGTAACATAAGGTACACCATACCTCTAGGATGTAAGCAGAGCCGAGCCTCATTGTAGTAACATAAGGTACACCATACCTCTAGGATGTAAGCCGAGCCGAGCCTCATTGTAGTAACATAAGGTACACACCTGCCTGGAAGGGAGCACAACAAGAGCTGTGAGCTACACCGAATCATAGTTTGCTTGCAATTGTTTTTAAAGTGTAAAACAAGTAAAAGGACGGTCAAGGGCTAATTAGTGGCGTGATTATTAGTGGGATGGTTGTGAGGCCACGACCAGGGGCAGGTCATGGTGGTGCTGCTCACGTAGCTCTCCCACTATATACATCCTCAACCTGTTCTAGCACTTAAGTACAGTTAATATTGACTTATTAAATAAGTGCATATGTGACATACTAATTTGTCACATATCTGTCACATATGCACTTATTTAATAAGTCAACATTGACTGTACGGAAGTGCGAGAACGGGTTGCCATCCTATATTGTCTGGTGCTCTTATGGGATGTTATATTGAGGATTAAAATCTCCGTCTGCATCTATAAACAAAATTGTAGGGATTGGAGAGTTCTGCTTTTTTGCAGTGTTCTCAGTGTGGGTTTGGATGCTTCTATTCATATATGCGATGTTTCAAGTTCCTATTGTCCCATATATTTTGTGGGGGTCCAGAGACTGCTCTCTCGGCGAGGCTCATGAATGAGAGGAGGGGTGGGGGGTGAGCGGGAGGGGCTGGTGGTGGGGTCACGTTAAAGCTGTACCCCCATCAGCCTTGCTAAGGGGCGGGGTGGGAGTCTGCAAGTCACTCCTCCACACCAACACTGAAATTCTAAACACAATTTAAAGTCTTGAACAAACATAATTAAATTAATATTTTTTCGTAATTATGATGATATTTTAAACTGAAATAGTAAGTGCCATCTGAAAGCGACACTCGTATTAAGTCGGATGAGTTCGGAAGCATTGTCAATATGAAATCATTAGTTTCCAATCCTTCTACAAGCATGTGCGAGAAATATTGCTGGAATAAAACTTGTAGCATACAAGTGTGAACCGGACCAGATCTTGTAGATTCTTAATTTACTGTGATGGCAGTGTAGCCTATGACTGGGAGTAGTCCCGCTTCACACCGGACTGTGATAGGCTAATAGGAAACACCTTGGAAACCACAGATGAATCGCAGGTAATATAAGAAAAAAAGCCACATGAAGCCTTTAGAAAAAAAACAAGCTCAAAGGCCCTTGCCAAGAAGCCTCTGTTTCTTGATCATTGTTGGCAAAGCTACCCATGATTCTTTTATAAAGCTAATCGGTGGGAGCCGGTCAGCAGAGCGGACAGCACGCTGGACTTGTGATCCTGTGGTCCTGGGTTCGATCCCAGGCGACGGCGAGAAACAATGGGCAGAGTTTCTTTCACCCTATGCCCCTGTTACCTAGCAGTAAAATAGGTACCTGGGTGTTAGTCAGCTGTCACGGGCTGCTTCCTGGGGTGGTGGCCTGGTCGAGGACCGGGCCACGGGGACACACACAAAAAAAAAAAAGCAGCCCCGAAATCATCTCAAGATAACCTCAAGAAGGTTACCCCTATGTGGAGCCTGGCAACCCTCGTCACGAGTCGTGCGTGTATGTCTGTCACACCAACAATGGGAAGTCATCCAGACCTCTTGGTAAAATGAACGAAATCGTCAGCAGTACCGTAAACCTGAAATTCCTGGAGAGCAGTCATGGATTCGCTTTCACTTTGGTCTCCACGTCAAAGTCTACACTCAGAGATGGATAGAACGAAGAGTTTGCCACACTTGTCAACCCGTAATGTCTAGATACACCATTACGAAACGTAAAGGTGTATTTAGTGTTGGTATGTTGCCAGCCAGCATGCTTGTACGCTACTAGATTTATTCCTCCAAGGAGTGCCGGACCAACCAGGCTGTGGTGGGTATGTGGGCCTGCGGGCCGCTCCAAGCAACAGCCTAGTGGACCAAACTCATAAGTCAAGCCTGGCTTCGGGCCGGGCTTGGGGAGTAGAAGAACTCCCAGAACCTCATCAACCAGGTATCAACCAGAGCTGCCACTGCTCCTCCATTCCTCATTTTTGGAGAGTTAGTGTATAAATGTTTACGAGCCGTCTTGCTCACCATGTTGCGAGCTTACAAAGGGACACTTCTCTGAAACGACTTGCAAAGAATAAGACGAACAATATATTAAGGGAAAAGTAGTGTATACATGAACATAAGAGGAAAACTATTGCCAGCAGCACCGGCGTAACCGTATTTCCCCACTGAATGATTCAGTGAGGAGACATTAATGTCAGGGAGCAAGCTGCGGAGGTAACTAGAGTAGGAATAATGGGAGCCGGAGGCCCAGTCGTCATGTAGGGGAGAAATACTGGCCATTGGACTCTAGGCACGGAAGTGCTGGCGGGCAATATAAGCGTCTCAAATGTTGGTCACCATGGCGCCTCTGCTTCTTGATCATTGTTGGCGAAGCTACCCATGATGATTTTTTTTATAAAGCTTATATATGCCGATGTTAGGTTTAAGGCGAGAGTGTAGAGGATGAAGGATACAGGAAAGGGCGAGTTTTATGTGATAATCTGTGGCTCGCTGTCTATATAACTATTTTGATGGTAGCTTTTTATGCCGATTTTTGCTGGTCGGTGTTGAAATTTAGTGCTAGGGGTTCTTGACTAATAAAGTTAATTGCTGCAGATCATAGACTTTATAAGGTATTAGCTCTAAGGGAACGCTTGACAACGTTAAGCATGTCTTCCTAGTTCTGGCGCCGCCCATGCTCCGTTGTGTGGCGCCCATGGGTGCTGGCGGGAGCCCATTGTGGGCGTGTCTGGCTTGGCAGCAGCAGCAGCCACACCTTCACTCGCCGTGTATATTAGCTACCGAGTATGAACCAGCCTACAATATCTATTAAAGCCTAGTGTGTGTGTTGTCACCGATGCCTCATTTCTCAGTCTAGTTGGTTTTCTTGCTTGAGAAGGTAATCTTGGATGGTAGGAGCGGGACTAATACATTTCCTCACAGTGTGAAGACGGCTGACGGCAGCATTCACGGAAAGCGAGGCGCCAGGAGCGTGTTTCCCGTGTTTGCCTCACTCGCCAGTGCTGAACGTCACACTTCCTCTGACCACCGGCGATGGTTTTTGAATTGTCAGATAAAATCGGTGGCGTGCAGGAGGGGGGGGACGGCGGGGCGTGCAGGAGGAGCACAGCACGACAGAGCGTGCAGGAGAGGCACGGCACGACAGAGCGTGCAGGAGAGGCACGGCATTGGTATACTGGAGTTTTGCCTGTTAAGGCAAAGCTGTAATCTGGAGGAGGCGTGGCAACATTAGTCACTCTTATCCTGTGTTTCTTGTCTTAAAATCCGACAGTACTTATTGTCGAGTCCTTAACATGGTGGAATGTTTCTAGACTTGCCTTAAAGGTAGTCATAGTAACCATGCAAAAGGATTGTTTCATCTAAATGTTTATGAAGAAGTGGCTGTTCATTTGTGATACAAATTTGGAAGATGTATAACTACAAGAATGTTGTTCTTGCACTCATTAGGTATTTGAGCAAAATATGCGTTGGTGAAATGTAGATGTTTGGTAAGGGTTTGGGCGACCAGAGGAGCTGGTGTCAGGGGGATAACTTAGAGAAGCCATCTTTGACAGTGATGGTCATGGTGTTTACAGTATAGCAGGTCGCGTGGAAGTAAAGTGTTGTGTCGGCTGTTTTGTAACGGTAGGGAGGGGGTGGACGTCAGTGACGTAGGGGGGGTGGACGTCAGTGACGTAGGGGGGAGGGGGTGGACGCTAGTGACGTAGGGGGGGTGGATGGACGCCAGTGACGTAAGGAGGGGGTGGATGAACGTCAGTGACGTAGAGCCAATGTTGGGGAAGGGGGGGGGGGAGTCCTGGACGCCTGTGATGTAAGGGGACCAGTTTTTTATAAGTAAATGGTTTGTAATTATTATTTTTCAAGTGAGCTGGAGTAAGTACTTTATTAAGAAGTGAGGAGAGGCGGAAGGTGCGGTATGCACTCGGTTACACCTCCAGGACACAGCTAGACTCTGGTGGTGCGGTGTGGACGACGTCACCACACAACTCAGAGATGTCGCTGTCTTCACACTCCCCAAAATCACCCTTTACTGTCATGGGGGAGGGGGGGGGGCGGTGATGCAGTTCATACGATTCGTTAAGGAAGTGTGACGGGTCTTCGAGCTATCAGGCTTAAGTTTGTGGTATTCCCCGCTCCAGTGTGTTAATCGCCTTCATTCTCGGGCGTGTCTGGGCTCCACAAGATGAAGGCTGCCATACAGAAGACCACTAAGGCACGGGCACCCATCCACTTTGGTATGCCTGCAGTGCGCGACCTTTGGCCCCATAACATCCACAGTTTTCACTCGAGCACTGGCACAAGGACGCCACCCTGCTCCTCCATAGTCACTCTTCCTTGCATCTTGCATTTCTTAAGGCATTCACGCGCGGGAATTTGAATGGAAAAAAATATTGTCGCGTTTGTTTTGAGTCTCGAATTGCTTTCACTTTTGAGGGATGGCGTAACCCACTGTCAACTAGTGGGCGTCGTAATGTATCCTCCTGGCCGTGAATGACAGAGGAACGAATAATATGCTTGGCACTCGGCCAGGTATTATGTTTTACGGCGGCAGGCTGTGTGACTGTCTTGTCCTTGAGCTCGGGAGGTGAGAGCAGCAGCCTGGTTGCCACCAGTTGACAAGTGAGGAATGAGGATATAGTAGTTGTAAAGTTACAGTAATGTTGACCAAATCATCGTTCTGGAACTAGCAGAGTTCAACAAACCATCTTGAAATGCCTCGAGAAGCTGAAGAAATCTTGAGTGTTTAGGATAGGGTGTGGGGCGTGTGGCGGGCCCTGAAGTGTAGGGAGCAGGGTGTAGGACGTGTGGCGGGCCCTGAAGTGTAGGGAGCAGGGTATAGGACGTGTGGCGGGCCCTGAAGTGTAGGGAGCAGGGTGTAGGACGTGTGGCGGGCCCTGAAGTGTAGGGAGCAGGGTGTAGGACGTGTGGCGGGCCCTGAAGTGTAGGGAGCAGGGTGTAGGACGTGTGGCGGGCCCTGAAGTGTAGGGAGCAGGGTATAGGACGTGTGGCGGGCCCTGAAGTGTAGGGAGCAGGGTGTAGGACGTGTGGCGGGCCCTGAAGTGTAGGGAGCAGGGTGTAGGACGTGTGGCGGGCCCTGAAGTGTAGGGAGCAGGGTGTAGGACGTGTGGCGGGCCCTGAAGTGTAGCGAGCAGGAATTAAGGTTATAGCGTGGCTGAGGTGCCTCCTTGAAGTACTTGTTAAGAAACCATTGTGCATATTGATCAGATAACCGTCACTACTGCACTTGTGTCGGACTGCTTCTCACGTTATCGTGTCGTCACACTGTGGCCCAGTAGCACGACGGCCTGCAGCACCAGGCTCTTGTGTTCCTCTGCATATTCAACTAGAGTTCATTCCCGAGGGACAATACGACACCTACTGGACGATAATCATCGTAGCTAATTTTCAATATTTCCTCACTTCAATTTCGGTCCTTTAGAATATAATTTTACTTGCGTTAACGGTATATTTTTCTTGGGGTGGGAATGAATTACACGAGACAAGCTCTGGACGCTGGTGCAATCTGCGTGACGGGAATGAGGTGATATTAAGGTTGACTGGTGACATGTAGACTAGTAGTGGTTACACTCAGGAACACATGAGGCCTGGGGTAATGAGATTAAAGGTGGAGGGGAAGGTGAGGGGTCATCACGAGGGGAAGGTGGTGGGTGGGGGGGGGGTATTTTGATCGTTAGGAGGGGGGCGTAGTGTGAGAGCAACAGGTGGTGAGGGTGGCGGCTGTGTCCTTCCCCCAATGGGGGAAGGACACAGCCGTCATCTATACCTGAATCATCACAGCACACTATACCTGAATCATCACAGCACTTTTTATCACCTACATTTACCTAGGCTCTTCTCCTTCGCCCTCAGGCTCTCCATGTTGGTGACGGGCCGCAGTACTTCCTAAATACAAGAGTGTATGACCTCCCTCCCTCCCTCCCTCCCTCTCTTAGTGTGCCAGCTAGAGTGCAAACATCACTAGCAAGATAGAACAAACTTGGCTTAACTTTCAAGTATATACATCGTGTCAGCAAGGCGGACAGCCGTCAGCTTTAACAACTCGTACCATTTTTCCCATGTCTACAAGTTGCTCTGTCCAGTAAATAGGTACTCGAGAGCTAGGCAACTGTTGCGGGTAGCGTCCTGGGGAAGGCAAATACTTCGCTTAGGAGACTGATAGATTGATTTTGATTGTTGCCGCCGAAGGCGGCTAGTTTATTGTGCACCCCATACTCATCTTGTGAGCGGTACTGATAGAACTAACAAACTTCCTGTCCCCGACTATAGTCAAGAATAAGATGAGAATGTTCCCCCCTACACCAACTCCCAGCGGGTAGGTCTCACCTCTCAACTGGTACTATAAGAGTGAGTAATTAGACCAAATTGTTTGTAAGTTATGTGAGGTATAAAATAATATCTGCTGTAAGTCTGTACTAAAACAACACACGACGGTAATTAGTCCAGTACAAAATATTGCACCTACACAGAGACAGATGCCCTCATTAGGTCACCGCCGTTAACAAAGTTAACTAAGTATCGTCTGCCGGGCTTTCCTCTGCACTATTTCATTAGACACTGGTGCGTAGCGTTATTTAGTTATATTATAAGGAAACATAACCTGTTTACTGCACCTGAAAATGATACAAACATAAGGAGCAATGTACCCCAATTGTAAACAGCGTTGCCGCCCGCCAAGTTATCTTTACTACTGGCAATGTCTGGTCCTAAATTAACCACACGGTTCAACCTAGCCTAACAGCATGCATCAGCTTCAGAAATGAGGCGCTCTGCCGTGGGCGCGAGAAAGATGTACTCTAGGCGAAAGGAAATGTTCTCTGTCCTGCCGCGGGAACAGAACCTGGGACCTTTCAGATGTGACCCGACTGCGCTGACCACAGCGTCACTGTGGTCGATGGGGACGAGGGAAGGGTCGTCATTGCTCGGGGAGCACGACACGTCGTTATAATGATGTACTGTATAATCTACATTCATATTTAGATTTAGGAGCTTCATCTGTTGGTGATTTATACAACTCCTTTTGTGGATGGAGTGTGCAGGTGTGGCAGTGAGAATAAAAGCTTAGTGTATCATTAGAGCAGCGAGACGACTCATCTTGGCGAAACGTGTACCATAAAATTACAATGATGAGAAAACAATTTGATAGTTAATATAAACATATTAGATCATAAAGTTAATGAAATTTACACATCTGCAGCATTTTACATCAACATAGCCACGCTGAACACTGCTCATGTAACTTAGATCTGATTTAAAGTTGATTCATAATTCTTGTCAAGTTGACATGTCTTTGACAATAATTCATAAATTCCAAATATTGAGATGGGAATATCCTTGCTCTGTTGCAGACCTCCTCCATCATTATATACAGCACACATTCTTAAATTGTAGTTTCTGACAAGTTGATATTTCTGGAAAACTTCAAGTGACCAATGCTAAGCGAATGTCTGAGTAAAATGGGTGATAGGTGATTCCCTTCAGGCAAAATATATCATATCTTCAGCCACGTTATAGTAACTCATAGTGTTCAAGTGTAAGTGTGAACATTAGACTAGGTAATCCCAGGCGCCGGCGAGAAACAATGGGCAGAGTTTTTCACCCTATGCCCCTGTTACCTAGCAGTAAAATAGGTACCTGGGTGTTAGTCAGCTGTCACGGGCTGCTTCCTGGGGGTGGAGGCCTGGTCGAGGATCGGGCCGCGGGGACACTAAAATGCCCCTAAATCATCTAAAGATAACCTCAAGATAAGGTACGAGATAACAATGAGTGCGATGATGGACTCTCAAGATAGGTCTTAAAAATTTCAGTATTTCCTAAGTTAACAACCATACAAGCTTGCACAATTTGTAAATTACTTTAGACTAGGTATCAAGGTGCCTAAATTCACTTACGAATTCCCAAATAGTATCAGAACAATTACAAATGGGTTCTTTCAGGATATAATATGCCCAAAATGCATTTCAGGATGCTAGAATCTCTGCCCAGTTACTTTAGTTTAAAATTGAATAAGAAAAGTTCAGCGAACTAAAAGTTCTACAGCACATACGTGGCAGGATTAACGTGAGGCTGTGTACAGTACACAATAAAGTTTCATATATATATATATATATATATATATATATATATATATATATATATAATATATATATATATATATATATATATATATATATATATATATATATATGAAATTGTTTTATGTCGCTGTTAAGAGTGAAGATGTATGGTGAAGTGCGTCCCTTGCTGCTGCTGGTCTGTGGGATGTTGTTGTAGAATTGTATTTAAGCTGCAGATTGGCTGGATGAGGTGAAAGTTGGGAGGGTTAGCACAGCTGGCGACGCCAAGGATGTGTGTGTGTGTGTGTGTGTGTGCGGCCCGCCAAGTAGCGCGAGCCCGGCCCGCCAAGTAGCGCGAGCCCGGCCCGCCAAGTAGCGCGAGCCCGGCCCGCCAAGTAGCGCGAGCCCGGCCCGCCAAGTAGCGCGAGCCCGGCCCGCCAAGTAGCGCGAGCCCGGCCCGCCAAGTAGCGCGAGCCCGGCCCGCCAAGTAGCGCGAGCCAGTGGTGCGGTGTGCTAGCGTGTGTAATAATATGAGAGCAGCAAACCGAATGCTACCCCCCCCCCCCCCCCGCGCGCGCGCCACACGCTCACACACACACACACCACACACACACACACACACACCCACCACACACACACACACACACACACACAACAACCACACACACACACACACACACACACACACACACACACACACACACACACACACACCACA
>WNGS01092210.1:14411631-14427573 GCA_020271785.1 Procambarus virginalis
CTCCCTAAAATCTCTCCCTCTTTCCCTAACCTCACTCTCACATTTCCCCCACCCCCCCCTCCTCCTCACCAGTGTTAATGAGTACTGTAGCCATCTTTACAAGCGAATTGTTACAGTAATACTGTAAGTAATTCTGACCGAGACAGTATTAGTGGCTTTAGGCATTGTATGTACTAGCTCTATCTAGAAATCCAACATTATGTTTGTAACTCAATGCATACATCAGTGTATGTATTTTTACCTGAATAAACATTTGTGTTGATATGATTTGAGTATATCTCTGGATGACACACAGTTGTGTTACCTAGCAGTAAATAGGTACCTGGGAATTAGACAGCTGCTACGGGCTGCTTCCTGGGGATGTGTAACAAAGTGGAGGCCTGGTCGAGGACCGGGCCGCGGGGACGGTAAGCCCCGACATCATCTCAAGATGGTAGGTCATATAGGGCATGTGATCACTATATCCTTCATTGTCAAATTTTGGCTGGATTACAATGATATCCCGAGGAACACGCGAGTAGATACAGTACCTTACCTTACCTTGAGGTGCTTCCGGGGCTTAGCGTCCCCGCGGCCCGGTCGTCGACCAGGCCTCCTGGTTGCTGGACTGATCAACCAGTAAGCTGGAAGCTCCAGGTGTCTCGTACACTCGGTATGATTCGTGGAGTAATAACACTGTGAAGGTTTCTGGCCACCTCCAGTAACTCCTTCCTGGTTTCTGGCCACCTCCAGTAATTGATTGTTGCCGCCGAAGGCGGCTAGTTTATTGTGCACCCCATACTCATCCTGTGAGCGGTAGCGCAAAAGCATTACAGAGGGCACAAAGGGTCTTTATCAGACCTCATCTTAGATTATTACATTAACACTCTCCTTCCTGGTTTCTGGCCACCGCCAGTAACTCTCCTTCCTGGTTTCTGGCCACCGCCAGTAACTCTCCTTCCTGGTTTCTGGCCACCGCCAGTAACTCTCCTTCCTGGTTTCTGGCCACCTCCAGTAACTCTCCTTCCTGGTTTCTGGCCACCTCCAGTAACTCTCCTTCCTGGTTTCGTCAATACTGTCTGGATCTTGAAGGCTTGTTTCTGGCCTCCAACGCCTTGTGATGTGACTCACGGTGAAGAATGGCAGTGATGGTCTTTTTCCTAGTTACAGATACACGACTTAGGTGGGGGGTAGGGGTAGGGGGGAGGAAGCAGGTGACATATAAATGAATTTATATGAGTCTTCTTGGTCAGTAAACATAGGCAAGTTTGGAAGTTCTCTAACAGTCAATGATTTTCTCGTGTATATATCACGTTATTGTGACTTTACTGTGTATTTTTTCCCTTTATTGTTATTGTGTTTACGAGATGAAAGGAGGCTGCGGCGGCGTGATGGTGTAACCGGGAGGTGGACCGGCGGCCACCTTCCCGCCCGCTGGGTCCCGCCTTGAAGGTCGCTTCCCACTACCACACGTCGTGTTTCCTCTCCCGGTCTCCCTCAGGTGGGGGAAAGTCACGCCTCGGTGTCTCCACCGGCCTTCCTCACACCACTTCTGCCACGGCGCTGGGGTCGGGTGGACGGCTGGCAACCCGCCCTAGCTTACCTCCAACATTATGAACGAATCCACAAGGGCCGTGACGAGGGTTCGAACCTAGTCACGGCCTCCTTTGTGTTACATCCCCCCCCCCCTTCAGGAAGCAGCCGTCTAACTCCCAGGTCTACCTATTCACTGCTAAGTGAACAGGGGCATCAGGGTGAAAGAAACATTTTGCCCATTTGTCTCCGCCTCCACCGGGAATCGAACCCGGAACCTCGGAAATGCTCCAACACTATGTTGGACTCGCGTAAATTTATGTATTTATGTACTGTATATAGGTTAGATTAACATTTTAAAAGCATTTAAATCACCTGTGCTAATTGTTCAATAAATTATTGAACAATTTTTAATTGTTTAACAAATCTCTAACCTTGCCCATGGAGGATAGAAATATGTATATATATATTGGTTATCACTGTAAATGTTGGCAACGTCTGTTGGTCGCCAACATTTTGGTAGCCATGCTAGTCAAAAATAATTAAAAAATTCCTCTACTATTCCACCAGCACAGTTGGCTTATATATAGCGACGGTAGGTTGAGGTCCAGTAACAGGTGACCTGACCCCCACCACACAGACGGCGGTGACCTGACCCCCACCACACAGACGGCGGTGACCTGACCCCCACCACACAGACGGCGGTGACCTGACCCCACCACACAGACGGCGGTGACCTGACCCCCACCACACAGACGGCGGTGACCTGACCCCCACCACACAGACGGCGGTGACCTGACCCCCACCACACAGACGGCGGAGTCCAGCATTTGTGAACACAATAAAAATATATGAATAATTGAGGTTTATGTCAAGAACTCCCGCCGTTCACCATAAACGACTCTGAAACCACAAATTAAGACATGAAAAAGAAAACATTTGAATAAACGTAACGACAGAAGGCCTACTAAATAATAAATAAAAAGAACAGTTCTGTTGATCGTAGAAACTGAAATTGGTTTAAATCTAAATAAAGTCTGAACACGGCTTGAAGAGGTCACGGCTTGTCCGGGCTGTAGATCGCGGGTTGACATATATTTATATGAGCTGAACTGATTACAAGAATGTGTATTAACAAGAAAGGCGCGGTAAATATAGCGCTCAGCAGGTTACCGCTGGCCAGACATTCCATTCACTGCGTGGAGGTGCGCGCGCAGTCTCGCGCGATCTTACCGAACACAAATTAATGCCTAAATTGTACAGTAGTTTAGAGGCAGTTTAGGAGCGGGTCGAGGTAGTGGTATATGGCCTGGATCTTGATATAGTGAGGGAGGAGTCGTGTGGTCGTGGCCCAGAGAGCGTGCTCCTGCAATGAATGAGTTGGTGGAGAGCTATCGTCAGCCACGTCAAGAATTCTTGCTACATAGAGCCAGTTACAGCGTGTGTTAACTGTGCCGGAGGGCGTGTGGACAGGCCCTGAGACGGCTTCATACATGGTGCTGGATCCGGGCTGGTAAAACTGGAGTAACTAGAGAGAGGGCGACAGTATAGAGCTAATTGGATGGCGTGTGGATAGATGTAGCAGCGAGTACGGAGGGGACTGGGGTGGCCTAGTAGGGGTAGTAGCAGCCTGGAGCGGGGCGGGGGGAACGTCACTGACGCGGAAGGTTGGGGTAAGTTTGTGGGGGNGTCCTCTGACGTAAGCTTGTGTCACTTTAAAGAGGCTTTTATTGTCCACCTTCTCTACTCCCCTCAGTATCTTCTATGTTGTGATTATGTCCTTTTTTTCGTCTGTCTTCTTAATGTTGTGAGATTGAGTTCCTTTAACCTGTCCTTGTAGCTTATATAATTCACGTACTGGTCGTGTTATATAGCTCTCCACTTGTTCAAATGACGGTGATGGAGGAAGCTGTGGTGGTTGTGGTGGTGATGGTGGTGGAGGTAGCTATGGTGGTGGTGGTGATGTGCCGTGTTTGTTCTCCGGCAATAATAACGAGGTGGTGGTGTGTGTGGCCACTTGGTGTATACCTGGCCAGCACCTGGCTACAGGTGTGGCAGGAATGTGACCCTCACAAGCTTAGGGGAAGTGTGGCGCGGCACTCCCTCCACCACCACTGTTGCCATGATACTCCGAGTGGACTGTTGACTGTCTCCCTTACCTTAATGTGCAGTGTTGGTCGCGTTCGTTCCCGGTCTCTCTTGTCTTCTCCTTCATACTTACTGCTCGCTTATTATCCTGGCTTACTGCTGTGTTACCATGCTAGCTTACTGCTTTGTGATGATCCGTGTTATCATGCTGGCTTACTGCTTTGTGATGATCCGTGTTATCATGCTAGCTTACTGCTTTGTGATGATCCGTGTTATCATGCTGGCTTACTGCTTGTGATGATCCGTGTTATCATGCTAGCTTACTGCTTTGTGATGATCCGTGTTATCATGCTGGCTTACTGCTTTGTGATGATCTGTGTTATCATGCTGGCTTACTGCTTTGTGATGATCCGTGTTATCATGCCCGCATCTCAGCGCTCCGTAATGGTGACTTGCTGATCTATTGTATGGCGCAGTGTGTCAAGGATCTCCCTAACACCGCTGCCAAACATTAAAACTGCTCAGTAAACACGGATGGCAATCTTAATTTCCTCGGTGGTGCTTTGAATTAGAAAAGACTCTTTTTGAGAGTGCATTAGATGATTCAAATGTACTACACAATTACATGTATATGACGCTGCTTAGTATACCCAGCAGGATGACAACTGCCCGAGTGTTGTTGTTGTAGTTGTAGACTAATGTAACGTCAAGTGGTGATGGCGATAACCTGGCTACACTTGCTGATAATTGTCACTGAACACAGTGGCCTACACGTAGCCCTCCCCCCCCCCTTCCCGTTCATTCGAGGGATACACATCCCTTGTGTATTCATCTAGTTGTGCTTGCGGGGGTTGAGCTCTGCTCTTTCGGCCCGCCTCTCAACTGTCAATCAACTGTTACTAACTACTAACTAATATTGGTTTTTTTCCAGGAAGCAGCCCGTAACAGCTGTCTAACTCCCTGGTACCTATTTACTGCTAGGTAACAGGGATATCAGGGTGAAAGAAACTCTGTTGACCAGAGTTTACATTACAAGTGTTATGAGTAACTGGCAGTAACATATCATAATATTATACATGGAGTGTTGTTGTTGTTGTTGTTATAGATTCAGCTACTCGGAACAAGTTCCAAGTAGCACGGGCTATGGTGAGCCCGTAACTTACCTGGCACAGGAGCTGGGCAAGAAGCACGGGCTATGGTTAGCCTCGTGGACAGGAGATGTCTCCCGTGACATGGAGTGCTAAAGTAGTATATATATGTGAACACGTCCCCCGGGGCAGGTGTGTTGTCAGTCCCACACCTGGAGAGGTGAATGTTGGCGCGTTGGGAAGGTTGAGTTTGGGAGCGGAGATCTTGCAGGTGTGTGTCATTATATTTCAGGACGTATTGTGATGATGTGAGTTGCCACGTCACATAGTTGACAGTGTGTGACATTGTTGTCATTGTGTTCCCAAGTGTGTGTGTGTGTGTGTGTGTGTGTGTGTGTGTGTGGTGTGTGTGTGTGTGTGTGTGTGTGTGAGCGTCTCCACCTTGTCCCACTGTTGTGTCCTTGTCTTCTGCACTGTTGCCAACACTGTTGGTTGGGTGTGTTACAGAGAGTTGTGTTGGCTGGTGCACTGTCACTTTCTCTAGTGATATTGTTGTCATGTTTCACTCTTCCTGTTTTGCTTATAAGGGCACCATTACTGTCAGGGTGGGTAGTAGAGTTGTGTACATGTAGTTTGTCATGTTGTATTCCTGCGAGTGCTGTAGCAGACTGGTTTGTAGTCTATCACTGTAGCAGGCTGGGCTGTAGTCTATCACTGTAGCAGGCTGGGCTGTAGTCTATCACTGTAGCAGGCTGGGCTGTAGTCTATCACTGTAGCAGGAAGGGCTGTAGTCTATCACTGTAGCAGGAAGGGCTGTAGTCTATCACTGTAGCAGGAAGGGCTGTAGTCTATCACTGTAGCAGGAAGGGCTGTAGTCTATCACTGTAGCAGGAAGGGCTGTAGTCTATCACTGTAGCAGGAAGGGCTGTAGTCTATCACTGTAGCAGGAAGGGCTGTAGTCTATCACTGTAGCAGGCTGGGCTGTAGTCTATCACTGTAGCAGGCTGGGCTGTAGTCTATCACTGTAGCAGGCTGGGCTGTAGTCTATCACTGTAGCAGGAAGGGCTGTAGTCTATCACTGTAGCAGGAAGGGCTGTAGTCTATCACTGTAGCAGGCTGGGCTGTAGTCTATCACTGTAGCAGGAAGGGCTGTAGTCTATCACTGTAGCAGGAAGGGCTGTAGTCTATCACTGTAGCAGGAAGGGCTGTAGTCTATCACTGTAGCAGGAAGGGCTGTAGTCTATCACTGTAGCAGGCTGGGCTGTAGTCTATCACTGTAGCAGGAAGGGCTGTAGTCTATCACTGTAGCAGGCTGGGCTGTAGTCTATCACTGTAGGAGGCTGGGCTGTAGTCTATCACTGTAGGAGGCCGGTCTATCATACTCAACAAAGTAAATTGTGAATCATCCACAGTGAAAAGCTCGGTCCACCAAGGTACTGCTCTGCTACTTTGACTCATCCTCACATCAGACATAGACTGTATCATTCTTGCAGATAACACTAGAATTGTCATGAGAGTAGACATTGTTATATAGGACTCCTCCAATTCAATGTTAAGTCTATCAATGGGCCACAGAAAATAAGTTGTTGTTGAACGAGGATAAGTTCCAATTACTACTCTATGGAGAAAGGAAAATATGAAAGCAGAAACCACTATAAAACATATTCAAAGCACATTGTTGAACCAAGAAGCAATGTTATAAATTTGCGAGTAATCGTGTCGTAAGACCTTTTTGATAACACAAACACGTTATTGGTACAACTGCAAGAAAAATGACAGGTTGGATAACAAGAACCTTCCAAGCAATGGATGGTACTATTGTCTGGAAGGTTCTTGTTATCCAACAAGAATGATGATACTTGTTGGATAACAAGATGATATCGTCCACGTCAATGATGATACTTTTAAGACACTAGTGTTCTCTAGAGTGGAATATTGTTGCACACTAACAGCCCCATTCAAAGCTGGAGAAGTTGCTGACCTGGAGAGCGCACGAAGATCTTTTACATCTAGAATGTACTCAATATGTACTCAATATGTACTCAATATGTACTCAAAACATTTACATTATTGGAACTATACAACTTTAAGTCTGCATTCCCTAGAGCTGAGGCAGGAGAGAGACATACACAATATATATCATTTATGATCTTGAGGTTATCTTGAGATGATTTCGGGGCTTAGCGTCCACGCGGCCCGGTCCTCGACCAGGCCTCCTTTTTGTTGCACACACTCCAGGAAGCAGCCCGCAGCAGCTGTCTAACTCCCAGGTACCTATTTACTGCTAGATAACATGGCATCAGGGTGAAACATTTTACCCATTGGTCTCCGCCTCCACCCGGGATCGAACCCGGAACCTCAGGACTACGAATCCGAAGCGCTGTCCACTCAGCTGTCAGGCGCCCTAGCAGGTATCATAATTGATACATTTATGATACTTAATTTATTTAAACCATTTATAACAGGAGAAAATATTAGGACTGGTTCCAAATCAGCAGGCAGAAAGAACTCACCAGAGACCAAAAGGCATGACAGGTTGTACAAAGTAACCCCGTTGAAGAGCAAAGGTGAAATAGGTACACTGTCATATAACTGGCAGACCTCTCGCAGTGTTCAAAAGGGAACTCTACAAGAACTTTCAAAGCCTACCTGATCAACCAGGTTATGACTCGTATGTCAGGCTGCGAGAAACCGCATCAAACAGCCTGGTTGCCAAGACCATCAGAGTCAAGAGACCGGGCCGCGAGGACGTTGATCCTCGGAAGGAGCAAGAGGTGGACCGACCTATTTGAGGCATCATTGGTTGGGCATTATACCCTGTATGGTACCTGATACCTCCTGCTTCAGCACGAGAAGTATGTTAGGCTTATTTGGCTTCCCACATACCTATATACTGCTAAGTGAACAGAGGCATTGGGTGAAAGAAACGTTGTCCAAACGTCTCTGTCCTGTCGAGGTAACCGAACCTGGGATTTGCGGTTGTGAGGCGATATCACTATCATATTTTCTTATAGGTAACCGTGCACACACACTGTGGCCACGTGCACACACACTGTGGACACGTGCACACACACTGTGGACACGTGCACACACACTGTGGACACGTGCACACACACTGTGGACACGTGCACACACACTGTGGACACGTGCACACACACTGTGGACACGTGCACACACACTGTGGACACGTGCACACACTGTGGACACGTGCACACACACTGTGGACACGTGCACACACACTGTGGACACGTGCACACACACTGTGGACACGTGCACACACACACACTGTGGACACGTACACACACACTGTGGACACGTACACACACACTGTGGACACGTACACACACACACACTGTGGACACGTACACACACACTGTGGACACGTGCACACACACTGTGGACACGTGCACACACACTGTGGACACGTACACACACACTGTGGACACGTACACACACACTGTGGACACGTGCACACACACTGTGGACACGTGCACACACACTGTGGACACGTGCACACACACTGTGGCCACGTACACACACACTGTGGACACGTGCACACACACTGTGGACACGTGCACACACACACACTGTGGACACGTGCACACACACTGTGGACACGTACACACACACTGTGGACACGTGCACACACACTGTGGCCACGTGCACACACACTGTGGCCACGTGCACACACACTGTGGACACGTACACACACACTGTGGACACGTACACACACACTGTGGACACGTACACACACACTGTGGACACGTACACACACACACTGTGGACACGTACACACACACTGTGGACACGTGCACACACACTGTGGACACGTGCACACACACTGTGGACACGTGCACACACACTGTGGACACGTGCACACACTGTGGACACGTGCACACACACTGTGGACACGTACACACACTGTGGACACGTGCACACACACTGTGGACACGTGCACACACACTGTGGACACGTACACACACTGTGGACACGTACACACACACTGTGGACACGTACACACACACTGTGGACACGTACACACACTGTGGCCACGTACACACACACTGTGGACACGTACACACACTGTGGCCACGTACACACACACTGTGGACACGTACACACACACACTGTGGACACGTACACACACTGTGGACACGTGCACACACACTGTGGACACGTGCACACACACTGTGGCCACGTGCACACACACACTGTGGCCACGTGCACACACACACACTGTGGACACGTACACACACACACTGTGGCCACGTGCACACACACACTGTGGCCACGTGCACACACACACACTGTGGACACGTACACACACACACTGTGGACACGTACACACACACTGTGGACACGTACACACACACACACTGTGGCCACGTACACACACACACTGTGGACACGTACACACACACTGTGGACACGTACACACACACTGTGGACACGTACACACACACACACTGTGGCCACGTACACACACACACTGTGGACACGTACACACACACTGTGGACACGTACACACACACTGTGGACACGTACACACACACACACTGTGGCCACGTACACACACACACACTGTGGCCACGTACACACACACTGTGGACACGTACACACACACTGTGGACACGTACACACACACACACTGTGGACACGTACACACACACACTGTGGACACGTACACACACACTGTGGACACGTACACACACACTGTGGACACGTGCACACACACTGTGGACACGTACACACACACTGTGGACACGTACACACACACACTGTGGACACGTGCACACACACTGTGGACACGTACACACACACACTGTGGACACGTACACACACACACACTGTGGCCACGTACACACACACACACTGTGGACACGTACACACACACTGTGGACACGTGCACACACACTGTGGACACGTACACACACATTGTGGACACGTACACACACACTGTGGACACGTACTCACACACTGTGGACACGTACACACACACACACTGTGGACACGTACACACACACACACTGTGGCCACGTACACACACACACACTGTGGACACGTACACACACACTGTGGACACGTACACACACACTGTGGACACGTACACACACACTGTGGCCACGTACACACACACTGTGGACACGTACACACACACTGTGGACACGTACACACACACTGTGGCCACGTACACACACACTGTGGACACGTACACACACACTGTGGACACGTACACACACTGTGGACACGTACACACACACACACTGTGGACACGTGCACACACACACTGTGGACACGTACACACACACACTGTGGACACGTACACACACACACTGTGGACACGTACACACACACACACTGTGGACACGTACACACACTGTGGCCACGTACACACACACACTGTGGACACGTACACACACACACACTGTGGATACGTACACACACACACTGTGGACACGTACACACACACTGTGGACACGTACACACACACACTGTGGACACGTACACACACACACACTGTGGACACGTACACACACACTGTGGACACGTACACACACACACTGTGGACACGTACACACACACACTGTGGACACGTACACACACACACTGTGGACACGTACACACACTGTGGCCACGTACACACACACACTGTGGACACGTACACACACACACACTGTGGATACGTACACACACACACACACTGTGGACACGTACACACACACACACACACACACACACACTGTGGACACGTACACACACACACTGTGGACACACACACACACACTGTGGCCACGTACACACACACACTGTGGACACGTACACACACACACTGTGGACACGTACACACACTGTGGCCACGTACACACACACACTGTGGACACGTACACACACACACTGTGGACACGTACACACACACACTGTGGCCACGTACACACACACACACTGTGGACACGTACACACACACACTGTGGCCACGTACACACACACACACTGTGGACACGTACACACACACACTGTGGCCACGTACACACACACACTGTGGACACGTACACACACACACTGTGGCCACGTACACACACACACTGTGGACACGTACACACACACACTGTGGCCACGTACACACACACACTGTGGACACGTACACACACACACACTGTGGACACGTACACACACACACTGTGGCCACGTACACACACACACTGTGGACACGTACACACACACACTGTGGCCACGTACACACACACACTGTGGACACGTACACACACACACACTGTGGCCACGTACACACACACACTGTGGACACGTACACACACACACACTGTGGACACGTACACACACACACACTGTGGACACGTACACACACACACACTGTGGCCACGTACACACACACACACTGTGGACACGTACACACACACACACACTGATCACGTGCACACAGCTGCTACACCTAACATGTTGTGCTCTACCCACACCTCGCAAACATGGGCAGTACTAACCAATATATATTATATTCTATCCTCCATTAACAGGGTTAGAGATATGTTAACACACACAGTGCAGTGATATATTAAAGAATCAACCACAGAAAGTGATTGTGGTGCCTTTCAAATGATAATCTGATTTACATGATACACAGATTGACGTCTGTTCTACATAAACAATGTTCAAGGGATGTTTTTACAGTGTCATTAATGTGCGCTTACAAAGGTGAAATGCTATTCTGACCAGCTTCCACATACCCTGTATACACATACAGTGTGTATATTATATATATATATATATATATATATATATATATATATATATATATATATATATATATAAATGTCTCTCCTACTCTGATAAGGTAAGATAGCTGCTATAAAAACCTAGTGTGTTATTAAGCACTTAACCACTGAGAGTAATTAAGATACTTTTACAAGGTCAGGTTATAGTTACATTACATAACTGAATCATTATATAGGTAAAGTGATAGGCCTACGAGCTTGTGAAGCTCCAATATGCTTAACAATATATGCCTTAAGTATTCTATTGCCTTAAGTATTCTATGCCTTAAGTATTCTAAGTATTTTAACATTTCGGAGGTTGTATTTGGTAAAGAATGTTATAAAAAGTTTGTGGGGATATTTCTTGAAAGAGGGAGAGGTAAGTGGAATAGTTGATGACATGAGCATGGCGGTCGGTGGCTCCTGAGTGGTTGAGCCCGTGGTAACGCCCCAGCCAGACGCCCCGCTATTGGTCGGCTGGGTGGTGACGTCATAGATGAATACCGAAGCCCAAGTGGTGAGAAGCCGTAAGTAGGATGAGGAGCCGTTTGGCTGGTCCGGTAGTGACGTCAGGATCTGGGATGGGTAGGTGAGTAGGCGATTGGCTAGGCGGGTAGTGACGTCAGTGTCTGGTGATGATGAGGTGAGAGTGAGTCAGCTGGTGAGCGGTGTGATGATGAGAGTGTGGGAGTGTGGGCAAGGCGGCACAGGCCTGCATCTGTACCCTGTGGCTGGTGATGTGCGCACCACGGTGTTACCTCCTTCCGTAGGGCAGTACACGCCGTCTGTCACGCCAGCAGCAGCTGGGGGCGTGGCCCTCATGGACCACAAGATTGCCTTAGTGTGAGTGTTCCTGGCAGCCCTTGCCACCCCAACCCTCCCCTCTCACCCAACCTGTAGCCACAGTGTCGCCACCTCCCCCCCACCCTTCACTTCCCTCTCCCCCACCCGCCTCTCTCACCTTCCTCTCCTCCCCCACCCACTTCAACACACATGTGAGCCAGCCACTAGTGTCATTAGGTTAGGTTTGTGTGAAGCAGAATATCCGGTGGTGTTGTGGCGGGGTACTGCAGGGTACACAGCAGGTACTGCTCCCTGGTGGTGTTGTGGCGGGGTACTGCAGGGTACACAGCAGGTACTGCTCCCTGGTGGTGTTGTGGCGGGGTACTGCAGGGTACACAGCAGGTACTGCTCCCTGGTGGTGTTGTGGCGGGGTACTGCAGGGTACACAGCAGGTACTGCTCCCTGGTGGTGTTGTGGCGGGGTACTGCAGGGTACACAGCAGGTACTGCTCCCTGGTGGTGTTGTGGCGGGGTACTGCAGGGTACACAGCAGGTACTGCTCCCTGGTGGTGTTGTGGCGGGGTACTGCAGGGTACACAGCAGGTACTGCTCCCTGGTGGTGTTGTGGCGGGGTACTGCAGGGTACACAGCAGGTACTGCTCCCTGGTGGTGTTGTGGCGGGGTACTGCAGGGTACACAGCAGGTACTGCTCCCTGGTGGTGTTGTGGCGGGGTACTGCAGGGTACACAGCAGGTACTGCTCCCTGGTGGTGTTGTGGCGGGGTACTGCAGGGTACACAGCAGGTACTGCTCCCTGGTGGTGTTGTGGCGGGGTACTGCAGGGTACACAGCAGGTACTGCTCCCTGGTGGTGTTGTGGCGGGGTACTGCAGGGTACACAGCAGGTACTGCTCCCTGGTGGTGTTGTGGCGGGGTACTGCAGGGTACACAGCAGGTACTGCTCCCTGGTGGTGTTGTGGCGGGGTACTGCAGGGTACACAGCAGGTACTGCTCCCTGGTGGTGTTGTGGCGGGGTACTGCAGGGTACACAGCAGGTACTGCTCCCTGGTGGTGTTGTGGCGGGGTACTGCAGGGTACACAGCAGGTACTGCTCCCTGGTGGTGTTGTGGCGGGGTACTGCAGGGTACACAGCAGGTACTGCTCCCTGGTGGTGTTGTGGCGGGGTACTGCAGGGTACACAGCAGGTACTGCTCCCTGGTGGTGTTGTGGCGGGGTACTGCAGGGTACACAGCAGGTACTGCTCCCTGGTGGTGTTGTGGCGGGGTACTGCAGGGTACACAGCAGGTACTGCTCCCTGGTGGTGTTGTGGCGGGGTACTGCAGGGTACACAGCAGGTACTGCTCCCTGGCATCACACAGGTGTGCCCTCACAGTGATTGATGCTCCGTGTTAGAGCAGTAGCTGCTGCACAAGGCTGGTGATAACTTTACTGTTGAGAATGTTGTTGATTCTGACACCCCCTACAACCCGTCATTCAGCATCCCCCCGCCCCAACCTGGAGCCCCAGAGAGCTGCCTAACAAGTTAGATTTAATTTGTTCAAAGTTCAAGGCCACACGGTCTGGGGTACGGGATGAACATAGGCTGATCGGGGTGGCCACAATTCAAAAGAGAACCGCGTGCCGGGATCACATTCAGACCCCCACCACCATTGTTGACACCT
The DNA here is from genome assembly GCA_020271785.1 of Procambarus virginalis. NCBI lineage: Eukaryota > Metazoa > Arthropoda > Malacostraca > Decapoda > Cambaridae > Procambarus > Procambarus virginalis. The sequence continues at coordinate 14,425,549 of WNGS01092210.1, forward strand.
CCATCCGGCTATACAGCAAAATATTTTCAAAATCAACATTTAAAAAAAAATCTTGTAGTAATATGCACCATTATTCACTGATCTCGGGAAAATTCATGGAAATTTCCTGGTGCCAATTGTCCCGTAGTGGTCGTCCTGGCATACATACAACAGACGAGTCTTCCACACCTTCAAAGGTTTCTCAAGCCACAGTCCTATAGCAGAGTAATAGGTAACTATGGACACATAACAGGATAGACGGGGTAAGGGATGGGTAGCCAGCCACTGATAGGCGTGTGTGTGTGTGTATTTACTATGTGTTTGCAGAATCGAGTTATTAGCTCTTGGACCCCGCCTTTCTAACCAATCAATTTTTCCTCTGTTTTGTCTACTACATATATTTATCTCTAACGCACACATCCCCAGGAAGCAACCCGCAGCAGCTGTCTAACTCCCAGGTACCTATTTACTGCTAGGTAACAGCGGCATCAGGGATGAAAGAAACCCTGCCCATTGTTCCTCGTCGGCTCCGGGAATCGAACCTGGGCCACAGGATTACGAGCACTGTCCACTCAGCTACCAGCTCCCATTGTGTGTGTGTATTCACATAGTTGTATTCACATAGTTGTGCTTGCGGGGGTTGAGCTCTGCTCTTTCGGCCCGCCTCAACTGTATATCAATCAACTATTACTAACTAATTTTTTTCCATCACACGAAGTCCACACCATCACCAGTCTCACCAGCAAGTGTTTAGTCTCACCCAAACATGCACGCATGTGTGGGGGGGGGGCAGGGGGGGGTGATTCATCATCGAGGCTCCTCCCTTCTGATAAATCCCCTTTCCCCTGTGTGCTACTGTTCTCCCTCTCCCCTCTCCATTCATTCTCCCCTCCCCTCCCTCATCACCCTCCCCTCTCAAGGTCATGCCTTTCCACAAATTTCACCCCCACTGACAACCGCTGTCATACACAAAAATACCTCCAGCGTTCACCTCCAATTTCTGCAAGTATGAGTTCATGGTGGACCCTTTAAGACCTTTGTGTGGACGTTGTTGGAACAACAGCACAGTGAGATTAGGGACTGGACTGTAATGTTGTGTAAGCTTAGCACTTTACACGTGTGCTGGACGGTGGTGAACCAGTTTCACACAGTTTGAGTGTGTGTGTGTGTGTGTGTGTGTGTGTGTGTGTGTGTGTGTGGGTGTGTGTGTGTGTGTGTGTGGTGGTGTGTGTGTGTGTTCGTGAGCGCTCGTGGTTGTTCTTTCATGCACCCTCCAACTTGTGTGCAAAAATTATACACGACAATTTAACATTTCCCGACTACTTGTGATAGCCACGTCTCTGTAAGTTATTGAAGTTGTGTACATTGAGTTACTTAGCGATGGAGAGTGTGTGGGAGTTGTTAAAGTGACACAGTTTACCTGGGGTGAGGTCCACACCAGCAGCTGCCTCACCTCTTTGTTGTGTTGTGTGAGCCTAGCTACAGTGCCAGTGCCTCTCCTCCCTCACACTCACTCCTTGTAGGAGCTTGCTGGTGGAGGGGACGCGGTGCCACTCACCTGTGTCATTCACAGTTGGCACCGTGGCCCCTGCCATCACAGTGTGCTTGCTCCTCCTGGATATCTACTCAGGTCTACATTCTCTCCTGCCTCTACCGCATGGGCGAATCAACGTGCTATGTTGGCGTCTTCATAAATCCTTCACTAGAATTTAATGCTAGGTGTTTGCTCCTGATGCCTTAATGTTTGTATTATGTCCTTATGGCTCCTAATCCCTAGTTTTTATCACTGTGCAGTCGTCTAGTCACGCCAATTTATATTTCCTCGAGTATTATGTATGTCGTGATCATATCTCGCCTGATTATTTACCCATACAGCGAGGTGAATATCAGTCTTCACGTGTAGCAGAACACACAAGACTATGAGGTCTGGGACCAGTGTGGTAAGACATCCCTCACTACTGGCCAGCTCCCTAATAGTACATGCATTCACTAGAACACTACATTGATGAATGTGAAACCGTAAAGGACTTTAGACCTCCTGGCCTC
>WNGS01092210.1:14441666-14446666 GCA_020271785.1 Procambarus virginalis
ACGGGAGAGTAGCGCATGCGCACACGCCTGCTTTACTGGCTAAATCAACTATGGGGGGTACCATACCTGAACCCATAATGTGTCTCTGTAACCATTTACACCACCGCCCACGGGATGGGTATGGGGTTCACCGCCGCCCACGGGATGGGTATGGGGTCACCCCGCCCACGGGATGGGTATGGGGTTCACCGCCGCCACACGGGATGGGTATGGGGGTCCACCACCGCCCACGGGTTGGGTATGGGGTCCACCACCGCCCACGGGATGGGTATGGGGTCCACCGCCGCCCACGGGATGGGTATGTCCACCACCGCCCACGGGATGGGTAGGGGTCCACCACCGCCCACGGGATGGGTATGGGGTCACCCCGCCCACGGGATGGGTATGGGGTCCACCACCGCCCACGGGATGGGTATGGGGTCCACCACCGCCCACGGGATGGGTATGGGGTCCACCAATGCTCATCAACCACACACATCATTACTGTGAAGACAAATAATTAATATTCCGAGCATTATTAATCATGTTACTGAACTCTGGTCTAAGAACACGGAATCTAAGCCAGTTAAAGGGGCTTTGCTTAGCCTGCCGCCGTCAGCTGGTGTACAGTCAACCTGGTGTTGTGCTCCGTCCTGGTAGTCTGACAACTGTGCTTCAGTACGTTCTTAGTCTGATATACAGTACAGGCTGTCACTGGGCTGTTTGGCAATGAGCTTAGGGTCGAGCACTAGCTCCTCAGCTCAGCCTTACCATCTGCCGACTGTCTAATGCAGTGACTACCAATCCTCCTGTTTCTTGTCGTGTCTACTTTTGAAACTATTACGTTAGGTTCTGCTATCTCTCCCTCTAGTCTAGGCTATATGTTTAATGCCCCTTGCTCTGAAAAAGGTGTTTGTAACATCTCTGACTGATCTGAGGTCTCCCCCTTTACTGTAGCTCTGGTTCATATCACAGAGGTGTTCTCTGGTCCAACTGAGCGTCCTGCAGGTTACCTGTGTTTCATACTTATGTTTGGATTAAAGTTTTTGTATTGAACTGTATCGAATACCTTCTGGCACTCCAGGAAAACGCAGTCTACCATCGTTCCCTTTACTGCTTTATCGCTGTTGTCTCGTCTTACTCTCACGAACCTACCGGAAGTGTGTGTGTGTTCCAGCACGTTCCACCTGTTCCATATTGTGTATCTGGATCCACTTTCGTGTATCTGTGTGAAGAAGAGAGAGAGAGGGAGAGAAAAGAGAGAGTAAGAGAGAAGAAATAGAAACACATACCCAGCAATGATCTTGACACAGTAATACATGTTTACCACTGGGATGAGGAGGTATATATCCCCCTGATCCCCCCCCCCTCAGTGTGTACCAGGTGTGTATGGTGGTGGTCCCCCCATCATCACTGGGTCAGGGCGCCGTCACACACCTGTCCTCACTCTCCGTACCTCCGGCCCATGTGGTAGATGTATGTATTGCATAGAGGTAGTTACAGTAGTAGATATATGTACTTATGTATATACGGTGTAGATGAAGTATGTACTGTGGTAGAGGTAGATGATACACCACCACAAGACGGGTAAAAAGAGTCATATACTCCTCTATAGGCACTAGAGGACTAAACAAGTTGCTAGAAGCAGTGACACAGAGCGCTCTCCGGTAATCTCCAACGGATCTTCCTGAACGCCCCGAGCGCCAAGGTCACCTCACACGGGAAGGTTAACCTCAGAGACAGAGAGAGAAGGAGAGGGAGACAGAGAGAGGGGAAGAGGGAGACAAAGAGAGACAGAGTGAGGGAGAGCCAAGATGAGAGGAGGGAAGAGTCGGCCGCGTTATGTGTCCATCTTGCCCGGAGCCGACTTCCAGAGCGTCAAGGTGGAGCCTGCTCCCCACACCCCCTTGTGGCTCTATTACAAGTAAGTTACCTCTGTTACAAGTACGTTAGCGCTATGGCTTTATTAAATGTTGGCTCTGTATAACAAGTTGGCCCTATAGCTCTATTATAAGTTGGCTTTATGGTTGTTACAGATAAGTTGGCTTTATGGTTGTTACAGATAAGTTGGCTTTATGGTTGTTACAGATAAGTTGGGTTTATTGATACATGAGTTTACTGTATACATCTGACTACAAATGTGAATGTGTAGCTCTATAATTGAGTTGTATGTGGTTGTAACAGACGGGAGTTGGCTCTATGTCTCGAGTGTTACACAGCTCTGCAACAGTGTTCTTGGCGAATAAAGACCACACAAGTACTCGCCTAGTTGTATTTGTGGGCTATGAACCACGGCTCTTTGGTCCCGCCTCTCAACCCTGAATAGAAAGTTTGGGTATAAGCTATAACTGCTTCGTTTAGAATTAGAAACCTAATACAGTTGTATAACATACTTCTTGAGTTACACACAAGTGAACATGTGAACACGCGCACGCGCACACACACACACACACACACACACACACACACACACACACACACACACACACACACACACACACACACACACACACACACACACGCCCCCCCCCCACACACACACACGCCCCCCCCCCCCACACACACCACACACACATACACACACACACACACACACACACACAGTGACAGCGAGTCACTGTGAGGGGTGAGGCCTCAGATTGGCGAGACGTCAACAGTGGAGTCCCGCAGGGTTCAGTCCTTGGATCTATACTGTTTCTGATATATGTAAATATCCCAGAGGGTATAGAATCGTTCCTCTCATTGTTTGCTGATGATGCAAAAATTATGAGGAGGATTGAAACAGAGAATGATATGTAGGAGGCTACAAGATGACCTAGACAGACTGAGTGAATGGTCCAACAAATGGCTACTAAAGTTCAACCAAAGTAAATGTAAGGTAATGAAAATAGGTGGTGGAAACAGGAGGTCAGACACAGGATACAGAATGAGGGATGAATTACTTCATGAAATGGACAAAAGAGAAAGATCTAGGAGTTGATATCATACCAAACCTGTCTCCTAAAGCCCACATAAATAGAATTACATCTGCGGCATACGCGAGGCTGGCTAACATCAGAACAGCCTTCAGGAACCTGTGTAACGGATCATTCAGCACCTTGTACACAGCATATGTAAGACGAATCCTGGAGTATGCAGCCCCAGCATGGAGCCCGTACCTTGTCAAGCACAAGACGAAGCTGGAAAAAGTTCAGAGCTATGCCACTAGGCTAGTCCCAGAACTAAGAAGCATGAGTTACGAGGAAAGTCTGCGTGAAATGCAACTCACGACACTGGAAGACAGAAGGGTAAAGGGAGGCATGATCACTACCTACAAAATTCTCAGAGGAATTGACAGGGTGGATAAGGATAAATTGTTTAACACGGGTGGTATGCAAACAAAGGGACACAGGTGGAAACTGAGTACCCAAATGAGCCACAGGGACGTTAGAAAGAACTTTTTGAGTGTCAGAGTAGTTAACAGGTGGAATGCATTAGGCAGTGATATGGTGGAGGCTGACTCCATACACAGTTTCAAGTGTAGATATGATAGAGCCCAATAGGCTCAGGAATCTGTACACCAGTTGATTGGCCGTTGAAAGGCTGGACCAAAGTGCCAGAGCTCAACCTCTGCAAGCACAATTAGGTGAGTACACACACAGTGCCACGCTGCCACCAGCACGTAGGTACCCTAGGCACTGTGCCTGATGATGCGTGGAGCAACGCCCCTCACTGGCACTGTGAGGTGTGCCAGAGGAGCAGGAGAGAGCACGAGGCCTCACGGAGTGTCGTGGTAGTGAAGCCCCGTGTTGTGTAATCCCCGTGCACTCTCAACACCCACAACCTCCTCCCTCTCTTACACTTGTGTATATATATATAACAACAACAATAATAGGTGGTCTACACGGCCAGGTGTACACGACCAGGTGTATACAACCAGGTGTACACGACCAGGTGTATACGACCAGGTGTATACGACCAGGTCTACACGACCAGGTGTATACGACCAGGTGTACACGACCAGGTGTATACGACCAGGTGTACACGACCAGGTGTATACGACCAGGTCTACACGACCAGGTGTACACGACCACGTGTATACGACCAGGTGTACACGATCAGGTGTATACGACCAGGTCTACACATTAGGAACGAAAGCTGGGATATTTTTTGTATATTATTATTTTCTACCACAGACGTGGCCAGACATTTACAATGCTAACCAGCATATATACATTTTCTTCTGTCCTCCGTGGACAGGGCGAGAGATCTGTTAAACATATAGTTCAGTGATTTATTGAACAATCAACCGCATAAGGTGAGTGTAGTGTTTTTAAAATGCTAATCTAACCTATACACATAGATACACAGATTTACGTCTGTCCTACATAAACAGTGTTCGATGTGTCTTTTTACATAGCTTCATTAATGTGCGTTTACAAATGTGAAATGCAATTTTGCATTTCAAATTACATTCGTCTCATTTATGTTTCCAGTTTCCACATATGTCCTCTGACGTAACCTTGTGTCACTTTAAAGAGGCTTTTATTGTCCACCTTCTCTACTCCCCTCAGTATCTTCTATGTTGTGATTATGTCCTTTTTTTTCGTCTGTCTTCTTAATGTTGTGAGATTGAGTTCCTTTAACCTGTCCTTGTAGCTTATATAATTCACGTACTGGTCGTGTTATATAGCTCTCCACTTGTTCAAATGACGGTGATGGAGGAAGCTGTGGTGGTTGTGGTGGTGATGGTGGTGGAGGTAGCTATGGTGGTAGTGGTGGTGATGTGTCGTGTTTGTTCTCCGGCAATAATAACGAGGTGGTGGTGTGTGTGGCCACTTGGTGTATACCTGGCCAGCACCTGGCTACAGGTGTGGCAGGAATGTGACCCTCACAAGCTTAGGGGAAGTGTGGCGCGGCACTCCCTCCACCACCACCACCATCACCACTGTTGCCATGATACTCCGAGTGGACTGTTGACTGTCTCCCTTACCTTAATGTGCAGTGTTGGTCGCGTTCCCGGTCTCTTGTCTTCTCCTCCA
>WNGS01092210.1:14449166-14459767 GCA_020271785.1 Procambarus virginalis
TGTCAACACTGTTGGTTGGGTGTGTTACAGAGAGTTGTGTTGGCTGGTGCACTGTCACTTTCTCTAGTGATATTGTTGTCATGCTTCACTCTTCCTGTTTTGCTTATAAGGGCACCATTACTGTCAGGGTGGGTAGTAGAGTTATGTACATGTAGTTTGTCATGTTGTATTCCTGCGAGTGCTGTAGCAGACTGGGCTGTAGTCTATCACTGTAGCAGGCTGGGCTGTTGTCTATCACTGTAGCAGGCTGGGCTGTAGTCTATCACTGTAGCAGGCTGGGCTGTAGTCTATCACTGTAGCAGGCTGGGCTGTAGTCTATCACTGTAGCAGGCTGGGCTGTAGTCTATCACTGTAGCAGGCTGGGCTGTAGTCTATCACTGTAGCAGGCTGGGCTGTAGTCTATCACTGTAGCAGGCTGGGCTGTAGTCTATCACTGTAGCAGGCTGGGCTGTAGTCTATCACTGTAGGAGGCTGGGCTGTAGTCTATCACTGTAGGAGGCCGGTCTATCATACTCAACAAAGTAAATTGTGAATCATCCACAGTGAAAAGCTCGGTCCACCAAGGTACTGCTCTGCTACTTTGACTCATCCTCACATCAGACATAGACTGTATCATTCTTTGCAGATAACACTAGAATTGTCATGAGAGTAGACATTGTTATATAGGACTCCTCCAATTCAATGTTAAGTCTATCAATGGGCCACAGAAAATAAGTTGTTGTTGAATGAGGATAAGTTCCAATTACTACTCTATGGAGAAAGGAAATATGAAAGCAGAAACCACTATAAAACATATTCAAAGCACATTGTTGAACCAAGAAGCAATGTTATAAATTTGCGAGTAATCGTGTCGTAAGACCTTTTTGATAACACAAACACGTTATTGGTACAACTGCAAGAAAAATGACAGGTTGGATAACAAGAACCTTCCAAGCAATGGATGGTACTATTGTCTGGAAGGTTCTTGTTATCCAACAAGAATGATGATACTTGTTGGATAACAAGATGATATCGTCCACGTCAATGATGATACTTTTAAGACACTAGTGTTCTCTAGAGTGAAATATTGTTGCACACTAACAGCCCCATTCAAAGCTGGAGAAGTTGCTGACCTGGAGAGCGCACGAAGATCTTTTACATCTAGAATGTACTCAATATGTACTCAATATGTACTCAATATGTACTCAATATGTACTCAAAACATTTACATTATTGGAACTATACAACTTTAAGTCTGCATTCCCTAGAGCTGAGGCAGGAGAGAGACATACACAATATATATCATTTATGATCTTGAGGTTATCTTGAGATGATTTCGGGGCTTAGCGTCCACGCGGCCCGGTCCTCGACCAGGCCTCCTTTTTGTTGCACACACTCCAGGAAGCAGCCCGCAGCAGCTGTCTAACTCCCAGGTACCTATTTACTGCTAGATAACAGGGGCATCAGGGTGAAACATTTTACCCATTGGTCTCCGCCTCCACCGGGGATCGAACCCGGAACCTCAGGACTACGAATCCGAAGCGCTGTCCACTCAGCTGTCAGGCGCCCTAGCAGGTATCATAAATGATACATTTATGATAATTTATTTAAATCATTTATAACAGGAGAAAATATTAGGACTGGTTCCAAATCAGCAGGCAGAAAGAACTCACCAGAGACCAAAAGGCATGACAGGTTGTACAAAGTAACCCCGTTGAAGAGCAAAGGTGCAATAGGTACACTGTCATATAACTGGCAGACCTCTCGCAGTGTTCAAAAGGGAACTCTACAAGAACTTTCAAAGCCTACCTGATCAACCAGGTTATGACCCGTATGTCAGGCTGCGAGAAACCGCATCAAACAGCCTGGTTGCCAAGACCATCAGAGTCAAGAGACCGGGCCGCGAGGACGTTGATCCTCGGAAGGAGCAAGAGGTGGACCGACCTATTTGAGGCATCATTGGTTGGGCATTATAACCATGTATGGTACCTGATACCTCCTGCTTCAGCAAGAGAAGTATGTTAGGCTTATTTGGCTTCCACATACCTATATACTGCTAAGTGAACAGAGGCATTGGGTGAAAGAAACGTTGTCCAGACGTCTCTGTCCTGTCGAGGTAATCTAACCCGGGATTTGCGGTTGTGAGGCGATACCACTATCATATTTTCTTATAGGTAACCGTGCACACACACTGTGGCCACGTGCACACACACTGTGGACACGTGCACACACACTGTGGACACGTGCACACACACTGTGGACACGTGCACACACACTGTGGACACGTGCACACACACACACTGTGGACACGTACACACACTGTGGACACGTGCACACACACTGTGGACACGTACACACACACACACACTGTGGACACGTACACACACACACACTGTGGCCACGTACACACACACACTGTGGACACGTGCACACACACTGTGGACACGTACACACACACACTGTGGACACGTGCACACACACTGTGGACACGTACACACACACACACACTGTGGACACGTACACACACACACACTGTGGACACGTACACACACACACACTGTGGACACGTACACACACACACTGTGGACACGTACACACACACACTGTGGACACGTGCACACACACACACTGTGGACACGTACACACACACACACACTGTGGACACGTGCACACACACACACTGTGGACACGTGCACACACACACACTGTGGACACGTGCACACACACACTGTGGACACGTACACACACACACTGTGGACACGTGCACACACACACACTGTGGACACGTGCACACACACACACTGTGGACACGTACACACACACACTGTGGACACACACACACTGTGGACACGTGCACACACACACACTGTGGACACGTACACACACACACTGTGGACACGTGCACACACACACACTGTGGACACGTACACACACACACTGTGGACACGTGCACACACACACACTGTGGACACGTACACACACACACTGTGGACACGTACACACACACACTGTGGACACGTGCACACACACACACTGTGGACACGTGCACACACACACACTGTGGACACGTACACACACACACTGTGGACACGTGCACACACACACACTGTGGACACACACACACACTGTGGACACGTACACACACACACTGTGGACACGTGCACACACACTGTGGACACGTACACACACACACACTGTGGACACGTACACACACACACTGTGGACACGTACACACACACACACTGTGGACACGTACACACACACACTGTGGACACGTGCACACACACACACTGTGGACACACACACACACTGTGGACACGTGCACACACACACACTGTGGACACGTACACACACACACTGTGGACACGTGCACACACACACACTGTGGACACGTGCACACACACTGTGGACACGTACACACACACACACTGTGGACACGTACACACACACACTGTGGACACGTGCACACACACACACTGTGGACACGTACACACACACTGTGGACACGTACACACACACACACTGTGGACACGTACACACACACTGTGGACACGTGCACACACACACACTGTGGACACGTGCACACACACTGTGGACACGTACACACACACACACTGTGGACACGTACACACACACACACTGTGGACACGTACACCACACACACTGTGGACACGTACACACACACACTGTGGACACGTGCACACACNAACTAGTACACCACTACTACCACACCACATCTAGTACACCACTACTACCACACCACAACTAGTACACCACTACTACCACACCAACTAGTACACCACACCACAACTAGTACACCACTACTACCACAACCACATCTAGTACACCACTACTACCACACACACATCTAGTACACCACTACTACCACACCACTACTACCACACCACTACTACCACACCACAACTATTACATCACATCATTACAATAACTTCACTACCACACCACACTAATATGCCACACTGCAACTATGTACACTATCAATCATTACCACCAACTGTAACCATCACTCAACACTGCCACCAACCACCACTACACACAACTCACCAAAAACCACAAACCCCATACCATGGATTCTCCATTAGGTGAAAAATGAATAAAAATGTTGAACCAACCTTTATTATGATCTTGTTTTATTTTTAATAAATGTAGAAATATATTTTTATATTTCTACACTTTATATATTCATATTATATCTATATATATATATATATATATATATATATATATTATATATACATACATACATATATTATATATTTATATATATATATATATATATATATATATATAATTATATATAATATATATATATAAGACAATACCAAAAACTACGTTTATAAAACATTTAAGGTTGCCACAGGTTTCAATTTTTTTTTAGCCAACTTTTCGTGCAATAAGTTTTGGAAACTTATTTACATCCACACAAAATTACGTATCTAATGTGTGAAAACAAACGTTGCCACTACTTTCCAGATTCGTTGTGGCAACCTTAAATTGTTTAGGGGTGGGACACAGGTGGGAGGCTGTGGTGGGTACTCCCCACCACAGTCCTCCACACACCGTGGGAGGCGTGGTGGGTACTCCCCACCACAGTCCTCCACACACTGTGGGAGGCTGTGGTGGGTACTCCACCACACACTGTGGGAGGCTGTGGTGGGTACTCCCCACCACACTGTGGGAGGCTGTGGTGGGTACTCCCCACCACACCTGTGGGAGGCGTGGTGGGTACTCCCCACCACAGTCCTCCACACACCGTGGGAGGCTGTGGTGGGTACTCCCCACCACAGTCCTCCACACACCGTGGGAGGCTGTGGTGGGTACTCCCCACCACAGCCCTCCACACTGTGGGAGGCTGGGCACTCAGCCTGGTACCCCACCACCCCAGGCTGCACCACACCACTCCGCTCTCAGTGTCTCCAGGCAGATCCATCACACTGTTACTGTCTGCTTTTATCATGCTGCACGTCATACCATTTGAATTGTGACCAGCAAGAGTGTCTAGGTTCAGGCGCATCACAGTAACTCTTACTCAACACAAGTAGAAAGAAAACACTTGCTTTTATCGGGCGCAAATGGATAGATTATTGTAGATTTTGAATATTGTAAGTCGATTTATTATATATAGTGCAACATAATATTAATTACGTTAATACAACGTATAGCTCCAATGACAACGTATGAGCAGTTATATTTCAACATAAAGGGACATGTCATTGCTGGCAGGGCTCCTTATACCTCTAACGTCTTATATTTGTGGAACAGCAGGTAGTGTAGTTGTCCACACCTGTTGTAATATGTGTTTGTTGTCATAGTGTCCTCCCACACTCGCTAGTAAGAGAGGGAAGGTAGAGAAGACCGGTCTGAACATTGTGTACTGGGGAAAGACCTCTCTCTCCCCAGGGGTGATCTGCTACATTGGTTTTGCATGAAACACAATCTGCTAATGTCTTCACAACCAGGTGCCCAATTAGTGCTGGGTGAACAAGGACGATCAATGATGTCTGGGGTGCCCAGTCGACACACCCTGCATAGGGTTCGCGAACCCTGGCCATCTCGCTGGCGAGGCATGGCAGGGAATGGCCTTATATCATATTCTTACAGACGTGTAGTGAGGAAATTAACGGCACTTGGCTTGAATTATTTGCAAAAGCTTCGTAAATATTGTATTTGTCATGAGTGTGTAGCGGTTGGTGTTATCTAATTCCTGTTGTTGTGATAAAATTGTTTAGTAGGTACTTAGGCTTATCGAGGCCCCCCTTAGGCCTACTGACCTCCAGGATTCAACCCACAGTAGTTGCCTAACTCCCGGGTACCTGTGTACGGCTAGGTGAACACAAGTGTCAGATGAAAGGAAACGTCTGCAACCTTTACTGTTCTGCCTGGGGATGGAACCCGGATTCTTCTGTTGTGAGTTGAGGACGCAGACCACTGTGCTCCAGTACCCATTAAGGTTGGTCCCCTATATTGACCGAATGTATAGTGTTTGACACTTCTCTCTCACCCACTAGGGGTGTGGTAGCTGAGTGGACAGTGCGCGGGATTCGTAATCCTGTGGCCCAGGTTCGATTCCCGGCGCCGGCAGAGAAATGGGCAGAGTTTCGTTCACCCTGATGACCCTGTTACCTAGCAGTAAATAGGTCAACCCGTCCTCGCAAATTCGCATAGTCAATATTGACTTATTAAATACGTGCATAGGTGACATACTAAACATAATAGTTTACCTTGAAAAGCTTCATAGAAAACACCGACCTTACCTAACCTTGTTAGTATGTTAAGATAAGCATCTTATAGCTTCGTAATTACAATTATTACTTAACCTATACCTATAATAGGTTAAGTAACAATTGTAATTACGAAGCTATAAGATGCTTATCTTAACATACTAACAAGGTTAGGTAAGGTCGGTGTTTTCTATGAAGCTTTTCAAGGTAAACTATTATGTTTAGTATGTCACCTATGCACGTATTTAATAAGTCAATATTGACTATACGAATTTGCGAGGACGGGTTGGAAAGAGCAGGGCTCAACCCGCCCACAAGCACAACTAGGTGAATACACTACTTCTCTCACCCACACTACTCTCGTGGCTTCCACTCTTACCTCAACTCCTTCCTCCCCGCCCCCCCCCCCCACCAAAAAAAAAACTCGTCAGCATAGGGAGCCATTGTGTATTAGTGCTCCATGACCTTCCCGGCTCATTATAGTCCCTCCCGGCTTGCCCTCCCTCCCTCACACCTCTATAACCTTCCCGCCGTAACACTTACACTTATTGTAAGACTGAGGAGTGGAAGGGTTTACCATGTGAGCGGAGTGTCCAACAGTGAGTCAGGAGACTGCCCAGGTGGTGGTAAACATGTCTCTGCAACCTCTTAAACACTGCCTCATAAATATGGCTACTCGTTTATCACATAAATGTTGCAACTGGTGTCCCTGCTGACAGTGTCTGGTCCTCACTCTGCTGACAGTGTCTGGTCCTCACTCTGCTGACTTTGTCTGGTCCTCACTCTGCTGACTTTGTCTGGTCCTCACCCTGCTGACTGTGTCACGGTGATGTTGGCCCTGGTCTGTATACGGGTCACGGGGGTGTTGGCCCTGGTCTGTATACGGGTCACGGGGGTGTTGGCCCTGGTCTGTATACGGGTCACGGGGTGTTGGCCCTGGTCTGTATACGGGTCACGGGGTGTTGGCCCTGGTCTGTATACGGGTCACGGGGTGTTGGCCCTGGTCTGTATACGGGTCACGGGGGTGTTGGCCCTGGTCTGTATACGGGTCACGGGGGTGTTGGCCCTGGTCTGTATACGGGTCACGGGGATGTTGGCCCTGGTCTGTATACGGGTCACGGGGGTGTTGGCCCTGGTCTGTATACGGGTCACGGGGATGTTGGCCCTGGTCTGTATACGGGTCACGGGGGTGTTGGCCCTGGTCTGTATACGGGTCACGGGGATGTTGGCCCTGGTCTGTATACGGGTCACGGGGGTGTTGGCCCTGGTCTGTATACGGGTCACGGGGATGTTGGCCCTGGTCTGTATACGGGTCACGGGGTGTTGGCCCTGGTCTGTATACGGGTCACGGGGGTGCAATATTTGATATTGTGTCTGATGTGGAGAAGGGAGTGGAACTATGAGGAGAGAGCGGCAAGCCAATACTACTATTTAGCACTTGGAAAGATCAGGATAAGGCGCTGAGATGGGAAGGAATGGTGCTCAACCACTTGGGCGGTCGGGGATTGAACGACGATCTGCATGAAGCGAGATCATCACAGGTGGTTAGGTGTTTGTGATATGGACTTGGTGTAGAAGCAGGTGATGTATATAGGTGACTGGGTGCCAGTAGTAACCTGGCCTTGACTGACTTCCTTAACAGGTTGGCGAGAGTAGACTGCCTCCGGTCTGGTGATGAGGCAGGTCTCGTCACCTCTGGTGATGAGGCAGGTCTCGTCACCTCTGGTGATGAGGCAGGTCTCGTCACCTCTGGTGATGAGGCAGGTCTCGTCACCTCTGGTGATGAGGCAGGTCTCGTCACCTCTGGTGATGAGGCAGGTCTCGTCACCTCTGGTGATGAGGCAGGTCTCGTCACCTCTGGTGATGAGGCAGGTCTCGTCACCTCTGGTGATGAGGCAGGTCTCGTCACCTCTGGTGATGAGGCAGGTCTCGTCACCTCTGGTGATGAGGCAGGTCTCGTCACCTCTGGTGATGAGGCAGGTCTCGTCACCTCTGGTGATGAGGCAGGTCTCGTCACCTCTGGTGATGAGGCAGGTCTCGTCACCTCTGGTGATGAGGCAGGTCTCGTCACCTCTGGTGATGAGGCAGGTCTCGTCACCTCTGGTGATGAGGCAGGTCTCGTCACCTCTGGTGATGAGGCAGGTCTCGTCACCTCTGGTGATGAGGCAGGTCTCGTCACCTCTGGTGATGAGGCAGGTCTCGTCACCTCTGGTGATGAGGCAGGTCTCGTCACCTCTGGTGATGAGGCAGGTCTCGTCACCTCTGGTGATGAGGCAGGTCTCGTCACCTCTGGTGATGAGGCAGGTCTCGTCACCTCTGGTGATGAGGCAGGTCTCGTCACCTCTGGTGATGAGGCAGGTCTCGTCACCTCTGGTGATGAGGCAGGTCTCGTCACCTCTGGTGATGAGGCAGGTCTCGTCACCTCTGGTGATGAGGCAGGTCTCGTCACCTCTGGTGATGAGGCAGGTCTCGTCACCTCTGGTGATGAGGCAGGTCTCGTCACCTCTGGTGATGAGGCAGGTCTCGTCACCTCTGGTGATGAGGCAGGTCTCGTCACCTCTGGTGATGAGGCAGGTCTCGTCACCTCTGGTGATGAGGCAGGTCTCGTCACCTCTGGTGTTGAGGCAGGTCTCGTCACCTCTGGTGATGAGGCAGGTCTCGTCACCTCTGGTGATGAGGCAGGTCTCGTCACCTCTGGTGATGAGGCAGGTCTCGTCACCTCTGGTGATGAGGCAGGTCTCGTCACCTCTGGTGATGAGGCAGGTCTCGTCACCTCTGGTGATGAGGCAGGTCTCGTCACCTCTGGTGATGAGGCAGGTCTCGTCACCTCTGGTGATGAGGCAGGTCTCGTCACCTCTGGTGATGAGGCAGGTCTCGTCACCTCTGGTGATGAGGCAGGTCTCGTCACCTCTGGTGATGAGGCAGGTCTCGTCACCTCTGGTGATGAGGCAGGTCTCGTCACCTCTGGTGATGAGGCAGGTCTCGTCACCTCTGGTGATGAGGCAGGTCTCGTCACCTCTGGTGATGAGGCAGGTCTCGTCACCTCTGGTGATGAGGCAGGTCTCGTCACCTCTGGTGATGAGGCAGGTCTCGTCACCTCTGGTGATGAGGCAGGTCTCGTCACCTCTGGTGATGAGGCAGGTCTCGTCACCTCTGGTGATGAGGCAGGTCTCGTCACCTCTGGTGATGAGGCAGGTCTCGTCACCTCTGGTGATGAGGCAGGTCTCGTCACCTCTGGTGATGAGGCAGGTCTCGTCACCTCTGGTGATGAGGCAGGTCTCGTCACCTCTGGTGATGAGGCAGGTCTCGTCACCTCTGGTGATGAGGCAGGTCTCGTCACCTCACACACATACTGTAGCTTTGTCACGTACAGTTGGGTCCAGCTAAGTATTGTCTCCCTCACGCTCTTGTCAACTAATCATCGCACTATAACAAGTGACGTTGCTTGTTATGGTGTTGTGTGTGTTGGAAGATGTGGTGTGTGCCGTGGTGGGCGGGCAGAAGTGTCGGGAGAGAGTGTATGGAGAGTAGTGAGAGAGAGGGCCAGCGTGAGAGGGGGGGTGCCAGGTATCCCTCTGTGTGTAGGTCTTCTAGAAGCAGGGAGCAGGGTGGGTGTGTGGGCGGGTGTGGCGTAGGGTTGGCGGGTGCAGGAGGAGAAGGGGGGGATATAGGAGGCGGGAGTGCCAGAGTGCCACTCCTTCCGGCGTGAGTGTCGGAGTGGGTAGCCTGAGAGGGCCACTGGTCCCTCTCGTGTACTGGCACGTGTCGGCACCTCCCCATAACACACTCACACTCCCATGAATGGAGAAGCAGGCTCACAGACGGCTGGGGGGAGGTGGGGGGAGTGTTGGCAAGCAGGCTACTGGAGTAACGTCATAGTGACGTCATGATGAGGGAGAGAAGCTAGGGCATGGAGGGAGGAGGATGGTGGCACCGGCCAGTCTCCTCTCCCTCCTGCCTGTGTTCCAGTGTGCGCTCTTCACAAGCGGCCGCCTCTACACCAACACCAGTGTGCCATACAGTGCCTCTACAGCTCTCACTCGTAGTGCCTCTACCTCAGGCACTCGCAGATCACTGCCACCCGGGAGCACTGTTCACCACTCTCACTTATTAAAAACACTTTCATGTGAACATCAAAATATATCAAAGTGTATGTTCAAATTTGTTCAGTACGTTAGTTCTTTATAGCAGAAGAAAAATATGCACTTGGCAGGTGTGTCACGTGTAGCGTGTGTCAGGGGTAGGAGTATCACAGGTATGGTGTCATAAAACAGGTGTGTCACAGGCATGTGTGTCAGGAACAAGTGAGTCAGGAACGAGTGTGTCATGGGCAGGTGTGTCAGGCTAAGCCATTTTATTGTGGTTACGTATAATTTGATG
>WNGS01092210.1:14478064-14501121 GCA_020271785.1 Procambarus virginalis
ATATATGAGGTGATGGTGTAAAGTGTGGAAGGTAGTGAGGAGTGTCTTGGTGAAGTGCATACATCTTGAAGGTGTGAGGTGGGAGGTAGAAAGGTAACAGTGTACAAGTGAGTGGTGAGAGGCGCCAGCCCGCCAGAACAGCGTGCTGTCCACACTCACGCTCCTCACACACGCCTCGCCCTCAGCTATGAGGGTCGTGTCTACATGAGCATATGTCTTCTTCCCGGGAGGTACATTATGGGTGCTTTCACCTGTTCTACAGCTCTAGTGTTTTGTACAGCTTGGCGCCTCGTGTTGTGTGTGTGGTGTTGAGCAGCGTCACTAGTGAGGCTCCCTCCTGTTGGAGAAAACGTCTACCAGTGTGTGTGGTGTGTGTGACACTGGTAGTACAATATTGGAGCATCATTACCCGTGGCAGGTGGGTCCCAGGTGCTGAGCACTCCACGGGTTAACTCTGCCACCAGCAACTGGCTCACTCTCTCTACCACAACCTTACTGTATCTCTAGTCATTACTACCTATACACTCTGACAATTTCCCTCTACACTTGACAGTTGAGAGGCGGGACATGAGCTGAAGCTCAACCCCCGCAAGCACAACTAGGTGAGTGAGTACTTAGAGGTGTGAGGCTCCTGTACATGGGTAATTACTCTATTCATTCTTGTGTATGTTAATGAAGTAAGATGAGCTTTTACCTCCATACCTGTTATTTAGTGTGTAAAGGTGTACCTGGCCAGTGTTGTGTGTAGGAACTTTTGAACTTGGTTATGTTTTTTGTATATTTTGTGTCTTAGTATGTTGTGAGTGGTGAGGGGCTGTTGGTGTGTTATGAGGGTAGTGAGTGAGCGCGTGTAGGGTTAATCCGGGGTTACGGTGAGTCAAGGTGAGCCACTGAGCCTGAGCCGCTTCTCTTTGCACCGGATCTCATCAAAATGAGGGCATGTACAGCCCACGGACGGCAGGGAGATGGCAGCTCGCAAGCTTGTTGGGCACCTGCTTGCTTGGGGTGAGTGGAGAGGCCTCGTCCCACTCTCTCCAACCCTCACCCACAACACTTAAATACCTATATCTCCGTAGGCAGGCCTAGGCAGACAAGCAGGCAGACCTAGGCAAGCAGGCAGACCTAGGCAAGCAGGCAGGGCCTAGACAAGCAGGCAGACGGAGTGCAGTGAACGAAGCTCCTCTTCCCCTCCTCCCTCCCTCCTACCCTTTCCTCGCGGCTTACAAGAGAGAGTGTCGACTTTCTCTGGCCACTTTCTTACCTGGCACCATTGAGGGTAACATGTGTGTGAGGGGCGGCCGAGAGGGACGAGGAGGCCACGTGTCTCCGGGAGTGGTTCAATAAACTGCTTTGTTTGCAGTTGTGTCATTATAAGTTATAGCTGAGCTCCTCCAACACTGCTGGCACCTATCTTCACCTGCGGTTATGTCTTCCAACTTTGGTGGGGCTCTTATGTGCTGCTGCTCCTGCTCAGCGAGGGTTCGAGTCCCCTCATTACTCTAATTGGTTTTCTCATTGATATATAACGTTAGTAAGATTTCGTTGTGTATCCAGCTGATATCTCGTAACTCTATCATCATTATCTAGCCTCATAACCTTGCATTTGTCAGTATTACTCTCCATCTGCCACTTATTCCATCATTTCAAGCCTATCTATATCGTCTTGAAGTGATTCTGAATCTTCTGAGTTTATTTCTCGCTGAATTTTCATATGGTCTGCAATTCGCAATATTGCTGTTCAATCCTGAATGTATATTGTTTATATAGAGGTATATGGTAAATAGAGGGCCCTGGACGGAGCCTCGGGGCACTTCACTGACAACGGTTCCCACTCTTGACTTAACTCCAGTTTTACTAACACTTTGTTTCCTTTGGTATAATCATGCCCGTTCTCGCAATTTCGTATAGTCAATATTGACTTATTAAATACGTGCATATGTGACATACTAAACATACTAGTTTACCTTGAAAAGCTTCATAGAAAACACCGACCTTACCTAACCTTCTTAGTATGTTAAGATAAGCATCTTATAGCTTCGTAATTACAATTATTACTTAACCTATACCTATAATAGGTTAAGTAACAATTGTAATTACGAAGCAATAAGATGCTTATCTTAACATACTAAGAAGGTTAGGTAAGGTCGGTGTTTTCTATGAAGCTTTTCAAGGTAAACTAGTATGTTTAGTATGTCACATATGCACGTATTTAATAAGTCAATATTGACTGTAAGTGCGAGAACGGGTTGTATAATCATGCCCTTCTACAACTCCAGATAACACCTATACTGTCAGCCTCTTAGCTTTGTAATTGGTCTCTCGTGTAATACTGCATCAAAAGCTTTGCTTAAAGTCAAGGTCCACAGCGCCACAATCTTTCTCACTGTCAGCTGCTTCATATATGCTGGAATAGAATCAAAACAAATTTACATACACAAATCACAATAGCGTGATGCATCACATCAACAAATCCACAAGGGCCGTGATGAGGGTTCGAACCTCCTGCCGCTGCTTAGTTAGGTTCAAATTCTCGTCACGGCCCTTGTGGATTTGTTATATCAAATTTGTCAAACATGAGTAAAACTATGTTGTGAATCATTTATTATATGTGTGTTGTTTAATCCAGAGATCTCACGTCTGTTATGTTACCCGGTAATGTTTTCCACTAATCAACGTCCTGTTTCTAAACAAGTAAATCTGAGTTTCCAAACACAGATCTTACTTAAATCTAAACTTATCTAATTTATATCCATCGTTTTGTGTTGTAATTGGTGCTGATATATATATATATATATATATATATATATAATATATATATATATAATATATATATATAATATATATATATAATACCTTGTTAAATATTCTCTCGCTCAGCTCATTCATCAACTTGTACATATGAGTCATGTCACCATAACTCTTCGCCTTTCTAGAGGATGTAAGTTAAGCTGTTTCAGTCTCTTCATGTGGAAGGCGTCTAATTTGCTGATTTAACTTTGTCATCGTTGAACGCGCTCACGAGAATGTATGATTATGTCGGCCAAAATTAAACCGCATAGTCTACATGAGGCTTAACAAGAGCAAGATACAGCTGAGAACAACAATGATTATAAAAGGCATAAGTTTAGATTAAGGAGAGACCTGAGTAAATATTGATCTGGGAAGAGAGTTGTTGATTTAAGGATCAGATTATCGTGTAACATAATTGACGTCGATCCACTGGACTGTTTCAAGCGAAGGATAGACAAATAAATGAATAGGCTTGTATAAATCCGAGGTGCCTCGTGAGACCAATAGACGTGCCTCCTCTTATGACCAGATCAGTAATATAATCAGAACCACTTCCTGCTGCTTCAGATTAACTTGTCCGTAACGGCAGTAATTAAGCCAAAAGCTCATCTTGGCCAATCCCGACTGTCAGCCTTATTTAATTATACTTTTCAGTCTTACAAATAGCTTGGTGTTATGGTCTACAAGAGTTCCACAACCAGTGTTATGGTCTACAAGAGTTCCCACAACCAGTGTTATGGTCTACAAGAGTTCCCACAACCAGTGTTATGGTCTACAAGAGTTGCCACAACCAGTGTTATGGTCTACAAGAGTTCCCACAACCAGTGTTATGGTCTACAAGAGTTCCCACACCAGTGTTATGGTCTACAAGAGTTGCCACGACCTGTGTTGAGGTAACTGGTTGGTAGTTAGGGGCTTGGGACTTACCTCTGCTCGTTAACGGCTAGGGCTTACCCCTAGTAGACTAAAGACTTTCCTTGGTAGTTAAAGACTAAGGGCTTAGTCCTGATCGTAAGAGGCTAGGGCCTTGCGCCTGGTAGTTAAGGGCTAGGGGCGTGCCCATGGTAGTTAAGGCTAGGAGCGTGCCCATGGTAGTTAAGGGCTAGGAGCGTGCCCAATATAATGATTAGTGAAAGTATAGTGTAGAGTTCTTCCCAGGCGGGGAGTGGTGTCAACACATTGCTTGTGGTGGTGGTGGTAGTACTGATGTAGAGGATAGTTAACATATCCACAAGGGCCGTGATGTGGGTTCATACTACGCCCGGGATGATCCCAGACGCTGCCTTAGTCGGGATGTAGACTTCATCCCGGGCGTAAGTTCGAACCCACATCACGACCCTTGTGGATTTGTTCATTTGATGCATCATGCTATTGTAATTTGTGTGTGTATAGAAGATTTCTTAGTGTATACGGGGAGTGAGGTCCGGCTCTCGACGTCTTGCCTACTGGCCTTCTACCTGTTGCGTCAGTTTAACTATTCTGACATTCAAATTCCACTGTGGAATCTGGCCTTAAGGTCGTGGGCGGAGGTGGCTTCCATAACTTATTTTAATGAGTTGCAGTTGTTAACTACGCGTACTACAGGGTGCTAGTGCTTCTTTACAGTCCTTCTGCTCATTTGTGTATCCAACTTCCACCTGTGTCTTCTGTTCATGCTTTCTCTCAACCTAAAGAGACTATCCTGGTGGTTTGTTGTTGTTGCTAAAGATTCGCTACCTGGAGCAACAAGTCTCGAGCAGCACGGGCTATGGTGAGCCCGTAGTGATGGCTGTAGTATCTCCACCACCAGGATAGACGGGGTGGTGGTACTACCACCAGGATAGCTTGGAGAGGCTATCCTGGCGGTGGTGCAGGGGGCAGTAGCGACGACTGGGGCAGCTATTATCTCTAACAGTCTGGGCTGATCACCAGGGGATGCGTCATACAGTGTGTAAACAAGACAAACTACTTTGTTTGCTCTTTGGCGAGATGGTGGCCACTGATGCCCGAGCTCCGCCATTGGAAGTAAATATTTCAGTGTAAGTATATATTTAGACATGGCGTCTACACACACCAATTACTTTGAATATTTGATACGTAATGATCCGGACGACCCGTCATGACCACGTTTTGGCAGTGCTGGGAGGGGCGGGGGGGGGGAGTTAGGGAGGTGTGTTGGAATATTAATCTTTAGTGGCAGAGTAGCCAGTAAGCCGGCCAATAAGCTAGTCAATAAGGTAGCCAGTAAGCTAGTCAATAAGGTAGCCAGTAAGCCGGCCAGTAAGCCAGCTAGTCAATAAGGTAGCCAGTAAGCCAGCTAGTCAATAAGGTAGCCAGTAAGCTAGTCAGTAAGGTAGCCAGTAAGCCGGCCAGTAAGCTAGTCAATAAGGTAGCCAGTAAGCCGGCCAGTAAGCCAGCTAGTCAATAAGGTAGCCAGTAAGCCAGCTAGTCAATAAGGTAGCCAGTAAGCCAGCTAGTCAATAAGGTAGCCAGTAAGCCAGCTAGTCAATAAGGTAGCCAGTAAGCCGGCCACTTGGAGGTGGAGACCTTGGCCTGGGACACATAGCTGGACTTTCACCTGGGTGGTGTTGCCTTGGTCGTTGACCTGTGTCACCTTCATTGTCACGGACGGGGGCTGAGCCTTTAGAGTCTGGTGCCCTTGTGTGTGTGTGTGTGTGTGTGTGTGTGTGTGTGTGTGTGTGTGTGTGTGTGTGTGTGTGTGTGTGTGTGTGTGTGTGGTGCCTCCAGTACACGTTGTCTCACGAAGCCAAGAAACCCGTCTCATACGCTTATAAATTCATAAATGTTGAAAGTAAATAATATTTGTTTAAATGATTATTATAATTTGAGACATGTGCTTGTTTGTTGATTTAAGGAAGGGTGAAAGTTAGAAGGAGTCTCATCTCACTGTGTTACAACCATGAGTGAAAGTGTTCACTAGCGCCTCACAGTCGCCAAGCTGCACCAGCGCCTCACAGTCGCCAAGCTGTACCAGCGCCTCACAGTCACCAAGCTGCACCAGCGCCTCACAGTCACCAAGCTGCACCAGCGCCTCACAGTCACCAAGCTGCACCAGCGCCTCACAGTCACCAAGCTGCACCAGCGCCTCACAGTCACCAAGCTGCACCAGCGCCTCACAGTCAACAAGCTGCACCAGCGCCTCACAGTCACCAAGCTGCACCAGCGCCTCACAGTCACCAAGCTGCACCAGCGCCTCACAGTCACCAAGCTGCACCAGCGCCTCACAGTCACCAAGCTGCACCAGCGCCTCACAGTCAACAAGCTGCACCAGCGCCTCACAGTCACCAAGCTGCACCAGCGCCTCACAGTCAACAAGCTGCACCAGCGCCTCACAGTCAACAAGCTGCACCAGCGCCTCACAGTCAACAAGCTAGAGACTATGAAGGGAGTTGTACATTAATACTTTTCCTCTAGTTGCATCTACATCAATTTGCGAAAAGGTGCATCTTACAGTGCTGATGTGTGATTTCTTACTACCGTCATGCGCATGCGTGATGGATGGTATCATCAGATGATAGTGACTCATTTGTCAGGCTACAGGTAGTGAGTGTTACCTCTCTTTACATAACCGTGGGGAAGCAGGTGTACCTGGTGTGATAGTGGCGGCCCCTGAGGCAGGCCAGTGGGAAGTGTACTTCCTGGCCAACAGGTGGACTATGTATGGGTTGGGAGTCTTCCTTCCCACAGATCTCCGTGGTCCTACTGAGCCGCACACCTCTCATTGATTGTTGCCGTTTGTTGTGCACCCCATACTCATACCGTGAGCGGTAGCGTAAAACAGGATTACAGAGGGCACAAAAGGTTTTTATCAATGTGCCATGAATCCTGTTGGGGTGTCAAGCTGAGTGGTTGAGCCTTACCCGAATGTAACAGGTTCAAGTATAATCCCACCGCTGCCACCATTGTAATGTTTGCTACCACTGTTACCTAAGGTAACAGAAGCTTATTTATTGTATCCTTACCATCAGTGTACATGTACACACTGAAGTAAGAACCGCACTCACCCTTCAACTGACAGACTACAGCTCCTTCCACAGGAGTGGAAGAATTAGGACACAGTGTAAAAGAGAACTGTCTGGATATTATAACAAGGCTAATTATATGCAAGATCTCAATAATATACTCTGCCATGTCTCTTCATTAATATGATAATTAATGATCTAAGTAGATAATTAATGTTCTTAAATGTTATCCTGACCCTTAGGAGGAAGGTTCAGAACATGTAATACAGGAACTTCAATACCTTGATGATTACTGAAGTGACAACTATGAATTAATACTATTAAGTTCTACAAGCTTCACTGTTGATAGTTACGTCAGTTTTGTTAATTATATATATATGGCTTGAAGCTAATAATAGCCAAGGTCCAAGGGAGTTCCTGGTGATATATGCTCAAAGATTAATAGCAGGAAAATTGAACTAAAATTCCAAATAACTTTTAATATAGAATATATTAATAAAAGTCGTTTCCCTAGCTGGCAATGGTGTTAAATTACTAATAATTCAAACTTAAAGGAGCAATTACCTCACTCCGCTACGAGGATGTACAGCCGGTCCTCCCTGGAAATATCGTTGTTCTCCTCCACACACACCCTAACCCACACTAAACATTTCTTTAAGGAATTACACAGACCAACTATTACGCTCCGTCCCCTAAGTACTGATTTTGATTGTTGCCGCCGGAGGCCGCTAGTTTGTGCACCCCATACTCATCCTGTGAGCGGTAGCGCAAAAGCATTACATAGGGCACAAAAGGTCATTATCGGACATCATCTTAGATTATTACATAAACAATTTCATCTATCCTTCACACCTTATAGTTACATGTCGGCTAGTTACAGAGAATGTTCTATTTCAAGAGCTATATATTTACAGTAAGTCATTAGCCCGTAAGCAGTGTGCAACTCCCCCTGGCATCTCAAGAGCCAATCACTAGAGGCCACTAACCACTGGGCCTAGCTGGGGTACATAGTTGGAGACAGCTGGCACCCGAATTCCCGCCAGGAGGTGAGGCCTGGACACTACAACCTGGTACATAACTTATCATCTGTCAAAGTGTCTTAAACACATACTGAGGGGAGAGGCCAGAGGCTGGAGCGTGGTGGCCAAGCCTGGCCTATGGGCACCAGAGGGCTAGGCACGTGTCAAACCCTGCACAAGTTGACCCATGCCTAACAGGACAATGTTGCTCCCCTCTTGTTGTGACTTGACATGCCTCGAACGGAATGAAGAATAAGGAGAGAGCTAAGGGAAAAAGTGAGAGAGATATATTAGAAAATAGAAGGGCAGCGATATGAATTACACTTGAACCTGTTACACAAAGGTTGGGGTGTCGAGCGAGTGGTTGAGCCTTACCCAAAGGTGAAGCGTTCCATGTATGTAGTGGTGGGGTCTTTGATTACATTGTTGCCCTTGGTAAGCCAATCGTAAGGTCGATGAATATTATGAGTAATGTGCTAGTAACACATTACTGAGTCGGTAACACATTAGGGAGCCGGTCGGCCGAGCGTACAGCACACTGGACTAGTGATCCTATGGTCCCTGGTTCGATCCCGGGCGCCGGCGAGAAACAGTGGGCAGAGTTTCTTTCACTCTATGTCCCTGTTACCTAGCAGTAAAATAGGTACCTGGGTGTTAGTCAGCTGTCACGGGCTGCTTCCTAGGGGTGGAGGCCTGGTCGAGGACCGAACCACGGGGACACTAAACCCCCGAAATCATCTCAAGATAACACTAATGATTTATCAATGACCGTGTCACTGTTTGTGTTCATTTGCGAGTGTTAGAAGAAGTGAGAGGGAGACGACCCAACCCTCACCTTGTAGCGAGTCTCTCCACCCTTCCTTCTCACCACTTGATAAGGCTCCACTACATACCAACATCTCGTGTCTCTCATATTATTTCATGTGTGGCTTGGGTTGTTTGTCTTTGTTACTCTCCTTTTATTGTGTCTGGCATTTTCCTCTAACTGGCAGCTGAGTGCTCTCACCTTCCGGGGCTCTGACGAGACACCGTGAATCACCACTCTTCACTGGCCAAGTTCTAGAGGTCAAGGCCGCCGGAGTTAACATTATTGGAGGGGTCGGCTTTAAGCTGTCGGCTTCCGACTTTAAAATATAATACTCTGGCGATAACCTGCAGCTCGGGACCTGCGGGGTATTTCCACCCACAGTGAGAGTTATTGCTCCAGCCTCGCTCACGAGTGGTGACTTTATCCTCGGGGTCCTTAAGAGTACCAGTATGTGTGTGGGGGGGAGGAGGGAAGAGAACCGTAATAAATAAAATATATATTTTTCTCGGTTTCTTGTCTACTATAGACGTGGCCATACATTTCCAATACTAACTAGCAAACGTGATCGTGTGTCCTCCAGGTGAAGGGGGGTAATATAGAGATATGTTAGTCTGCACATACTGTTGTTATTGAGCACTCGACCAACATGCCTGTAGGTGAATCAACGTCAAATTGAACGTCCCACCTCTGGAAACCCAACACAAGGAAATCATTCGTCTGAATTGTTGCGCAAGAGAATGTTTGAAACCATGAGAGGGGTGACGACCCCCAGGACACGCCTAGAGCAGTAACGACCCCCTAGAACACGCCTAAAGCAGTAACACGTCTAGAGTTGTGATCCCTAGACACGTCTAGAGCAGATACCTCCCAAGATTTTCGGAAGGTGAGATATATCCGGGACCTCTTGTGTTGGAGAGTAATGGGACGGGTGGAGGAGGAGGCGGTGGCGCTGAGTACGTTCACTCTTTACAAATGAGACGGAATAATGGGATGCGAAATTTAAGAAAGCAGACTGTGAAATGTTTGGGGAGGGGGATATCTTGAGTTGATCTTGAGGTTATCTTGAGTTGATTTCGGGGCTTTTTTTTAGTGTCCCCGCGGCCCGGTCCTTGACCAGGCCTCCACACCCCCAGGAAGCAGCCCGTGACAGCTGACTAACTCCCAGGTACCTATTTACTGCTAGGCAACAGGGGCATAGGGGTGAAAGAAACTCTGCCCATCCTTTCTCGCTGGCGCCCGGGATCAAACCCGGGACCACAGGATCACAAGTCGATTGTACTGTCCGCTCGGCCGACCAGCTCCCTTGGGGTGTTGGAAAACGGGTGTGAGAGGGAGAATAAAGGGGGATTGGGGAGGTAAAGAAAGGAGAGGGAGGGATGGAGGGAGGTAAGGGAAGGGAGGGATGGAGGGAGGTAAGGGAAGGGAGGGAGCAGCGAGGACACTCTTGGATTAAGGATCGATGGTGTGCTGGTGTAGGAGCCGAGGGCGGCCACCACCACTAAGGTGTGTGTGTCGGGGTTCCTACCGTTCCTCACTAACAGTCACTCACTACTCTTCACGTTATCCGCAGATGATTTCGGGGCTTAGCATCCCCGCGGCCCGGTCCTCTACCAGGCCTCCTTTTTGTTACACCCAGGAAGCAGCCCGTAGCAGCTGTCTAAGTCCCAGGTGCCTATTTTCTGCTAGGTAACAGGGGCATCCGGGTGAAAGCAACATTTTGCCCATTTTGGCTCCGCCTCCACCGGGGATCGAACCCGGAAATGTCTGGGGGAAGGTACTGGGAAAATGTCTCACCGGTAATCCAGTTGTACTTGTTACGCTCTATTTTAAGTTTCCCGTCGTTTGAATTCTTTGTGGACACTGGCCTACAAGTTGTGGGTGGAGGTGGCTTCCACAACGTATTCTTTCAGTGCATTCCACTTATTGACCACCCGTACAAGGTGCGAGTATTTCCTTACATTTGACCAATTTGTGTTTCCAACTTCCACCTATGTGTCGTCTCTTCGTACTTTCACTCACTTTAAAGAGGCTGCCCCTTGTCCATCCTGTGTGTTCTCTTCTGTATCTTGTATGTTGTGGTCACCTCCCCTCTCCTCTCCTCTCCTTCAGGGGTGTGAGCTTTAATTCCCATAATACATCCTCATAGCTTAACCGTGTTAGTTTTGTCCCTAATCTTGGTTTAGTGTCTCATGAAGTGTGACTGCCTGAGAGGTGCGACTGACAGACAGGTGTCTGTCATTGGTGTTACATAGTGTTGTTAAGGTTGGGGCAGGTAATGTGGCCTAGCACTTCTCTGGCACCGGTGTGGGTTGGTGAGGTTTTGAGAGGCTCCAGTCTTCTAATTTGGAACACTTACACACAAAAACCACAATAGCGTGACGCATCAAATGAACAAATCCAGAAGGGCCGTGACGAGGATTCGAACCTGCGTCCGGGAGCATCCCAGACGCTGCCTTAATCGACTGAGCTACGACAAAAAGAGTTGAAACCGAAGTTCTACTGAACTTACTGGATCCAGCAGTCTCTCCAAGACACAACCAGAGTTTTACACAACTCCCCCCTGCACTCGAGCTATGTCAAAAGGCCGTTCTCCCTCTTCTCCCTTTTCCCATGTCGTAGCTCAGTCGATTAAGGCAGCGTCTAGGAAGCTCTTAGACGCAGGTTCGAATCCTCGTCACGGCCCTTGTGGATTTGTTCATTGGAACAGTTCTTGAATGATGAAGATTAAGCCACCCGAAAGGTGGCACGGGCATGAATAGCCCGTAAGTGGTGGCCCTTTTGAGCCATTACCAGTATCAAGAGCTGATACTGAAGATCTGTGGAGGTGCGACTGCACCCTGCGTGACGGAGATGTCTCCCCGAACAGTACTTGCTCTCATCTACAGTATATATAAGCTTCATCTGACCTGTTTCTCTGGTCAAGGTGACGCCTCCAGGCCAGGCCTCACGCCCATCTTCCTCCGCCTCACTCCACAAGTCTTTATACCTCAGGGAAAGTTGTTATTGTTTATGATTCAGCTGCTGGGAACAACAAGTTGCAAGTAGCACGGGCTATGGTGAGCCCGTAGTGGACTTACCTGGCACAGGAGCGGGGCTGTAACTGTGTGAGGGAAGGCCATAGTGTTGTGTATTGCTATACTGTCATAGCTGTGCTGACCTGTGTGGAGCGTCAGCCTTAGTGTCCCGCCTCAAAACCTTTCACCAAAAAGCTGTTGGTTCTTGCAGCTCAGTAAAGAAGTCAAGGTTTGTAATGGCTCTGGGTATTTCCTCACATGTAGGAAAAGAGGCATTTTTCAAGCCTTGAATCCTTTTAAAGTTTATGGAATTCTCATAAGGTATGAGCCGTCCTGCGCTGGTGTTGGCTCGTGTCTCTCGCTCCCGTCTGGAATAATTTAGGTGTAAAGAATTATATGTCCTTACTATTATCGGGCATAATGTATGTTATATGCGCACCTCCACTATAAGTAGTACCATTTGAGGCCATCAGGGTTCTCACGATTGTCCAGGTGTTAGTGCTTGATGCAGGAAATGTTGTGGCAGCATTTTATAGTGAGTAGTTTGGCTAGTCTTATGTGCGGGCGTTTGCCATCATTGTTAATTCATTCTAGAGAGTACAAGTGCCACCAGAATAACTGTCACTGGCGCGGTGAAACGTTTTGGCTATGGTGCATGTGATGACGGGCGGGACCATTACTTCTGGACCCGGTGTCCGCCACACCTGTCTCAGCTCCTCGTACCTTACTCACCATCAACGTAATTTCATTGAAAATTAAAGCATCATAATATTGACACGTTTTGAGCCTCAGGTTCGATAAGTTTGAATGCTCATAGTTTAATGAGAGAGTTGCATGTTTGCAGACGAGGAGTCACAATAACGTGGCTGAAATATGTTGACCAGACCACACACTAGAAAGTGAAGGGACGACCACGTTTTGGTCCGTCCTGGACCATTCTCAAGTCGATAGACTTGAGAATTCGTCCGTCCGACGACGGATCGAAACGTCGTCGTCCCTTCACTTTCTAGTGTGTGGTTTGGTCAACAGTTGCATGTTGGGGGGACTGGAAGCCGCTGAGTGCGGGTGAGGTGTGTCTAAGAGAGGTGTGAGAGTTGGTAGTGAGGAAGGTGTACAGAGACAGTGTTCCTCACTGGTACACAACATGGCCACCTGTCAATACCGTCATGACAACATAACCAGCGTCCCTTAACAAGAGCTGTTTACCCGCAACATTATTGCTACGGCCCGACACACTCACTTACTGCCGCTTGCAGTTTACCCGCAACATTATTGCTACGGCCCGACACACTCACTTACTGCCGCTTGCAATATATACTAAATCATAGTTAACAAGATAAATTTAATTGAATTCATTGTGTCGGGGGACAGGCAGCCAGTGTACATATTAGCCTAATATTGAGGTTCCCCTGCTGGGTCGAACTACTGACCCTCATTAAGATGCAACCTTACTGACTAACCTATGAGCTGACTAACGCCTGGATACCAATTTACTGCTAGGTGAACAGGACCATTAGGTGATAGGAAACCCACCCAGCCATTTCTGTCCAGCCCGGGATTAGAACCCGGAATTCCCGAGTGTGAGTGGAAAAGGGACCTGAGAATACTATCGTCCCCATCCCTTCGTCTATTCCTGTTGACAAGTTGCAGCCTAATAATTCCCAGACATTGCACCATGTTGACTGGAGGAATGCAGAAGCCGTGGCACATTATGACGAAGTCAAATCTCTAATCGATTATTTAAACTGGTTTATAAAAGGAGCTCACAGTATGAGAAGTCATTATTTATTCTGAAGGTTTAACATTAGTAAAGAGTTTGACAGAGTATCGAATTGGTGTGTCAATAGTTATGGAGTTGTTTCATTAGCGAGTGGAGCTTGGTGATGTGTTATGGATCTGGCGCCGTGATATAGTGCACATTTTACTACCTTGCATTGCTTCAGGAATGACCAACATAAACAATTGTACAAAAATGTGTTTGTTAAATAATAATTTATTAATTTTAATCCATAATCCATAAATATTTTATTTCTATAAAATACATTTACAAATACGGTAATGTAATCCACATTGTTCAGGAAAATATTCAATCTTCACATGAATGGTATAGAACAACTTTCAGTTTAATCAAATTATTAAAACACTCATCAGCCTGGATTCATTCTCTCACCCACCAAACCTCCTGTTTATGAATGATAAACAGTTTACACACGACTCACAACTGATGCAACCCGTCCTCGACTCAAGTCCATTACATCCAGCGGTCGACCCCACAGACGCATTCATAAATTTTAACATGCTGTTCATTTAAAACGGGAATTTTCTCAAGTATAAATTAATATTATAATATATTGGCATATTGTGTATATATAGGCATAGGTTAGGTCAGGTGTTTAGGTTCTGTTGGCGATTATTCGTATTTGTAGTACGTGGGTGAAGCATTTATAGCGTTGTGATTCGAACAAAATTCGTCAGTGAAGCACTTGTTCCGGAAGTTTTCGAACGCCAGCAGTTGTGAGTCGTGTGTAAACCGCTTTTCATTCGTAAACAGGGGGTTTGGCGGGTGCATGGAATCACTTTTGGATATTTGTTTGGAGGACGGGCTGACTGATGACGTTCGAACACTTCCGGAACAAGTGCTTCACTGACGACTTTTGTTCGAACCACAACGTTGTAAATGCTTCACCTACGTACTACAAATACAAATAATCGCCAACAGAACCTAAACACCTGACTTAACCTATGTCTATATATGCACAATGTTAATGTATAATAATATTAATTTATATTTCAGAAAATTCCCGTTTTAAATGAACAGCATGTTAACATTTATGAATGCATCTGTGGGGTCGACCGCTGGATGGAATGGACTAGAGTCGAGAACGGGTTGTATAATTATATAATTATAGTACCTCCAAAATTTCAAAATAGGAATTATATTAATATTATTATTTATTAGCATATTGTGCATATTTAGCCACTGGTTAGGTTAGGTGTTTAGGTTCTATTGGTGATTATTTGTATTTGATTATATGAGTGAAGCATTTACAGCGTTGTGGTTCGAACACAAGTCGTCAGCAAAGCACACTTGCTCGAGAAGTGTTCGAATGTCATCAGTTGTGAGTGGTGTGTTAGGCCATCCTCATAAACAAAGGCCAAAAAATCCATTCCATGCATGTATATATATAAACTGGCTGCCTGTCCCCCGACGCAATGAATTATTAATATATCATTGGCAGTGATATCCAGGTTGCCGGGAGTTACTGCATTTGATTCATGTCGTTACAGTAGCACATAACTCAGCCACACGCAACAGGCTGGTGGTGAGGTATTGGGGTACCTGGGTGTTGGTACACCTTGCCACCAGGGGGACGGGGTGTATGTGTCGGCGCGCGGGCGTGTCGGAAGCACCACCATCACCACCACCACCACCAGCGGTGGAGACAGTGGGCACTATTTCTGGCAGTGTATCATTAATATTACGGAATCCGATGGGACGGGTCGATGTGTAATACATAAGCACTCAACTTACAGGTGTGTACTCACCTCTTTGTACTGTGTGTGTGTGTGTGTGTGTGTGTGTGTGTGTGTGTGTGTGTGTGTGTGTGTGTGTGTGGTTGGGGGGGGGGGGTGGCAGTCGCAAGGTCGGGGTCAAGAGCCTTGGTGTGTGGACAAGACATGGCTCACCTGAACTGGAAAAACGTGAAGTGACTGGGTGAGGGCTGGGTTGGTGGTGTGGTGGTGATGGTTGATGGTGAGGGTGGTGATGGTTGATGGTGAGGGTGGTGATGGTGATGTGTGATGATGATGTGTATCAGAGCCATATAGAACAATGTACATGACAACCATCCTCTCAAAAATGATAGTACTCGCCAATTATTTGGTTTAACGTACAAAAATGGACTGTTGCCCTCAGGAATGTTCATGTTTTGTGCTGTTAATGTATAAAAGCCACGAACAAATAAGCCCCAAAAACATACATAATATTCATAGTGTTACAAATATATATATATATATACAGTATTAGGCCTAATAGAGCAGATAGTAGGCCTAGGATTGGTTGGACAGGTTAGGTTGTTTAGTTACATTTCCATTTTCTTGGTAAAGTATTTGTGGTAATTCAGCAATACAAAAGGTGAACTATTGGACACATTATATAGGTGAATGACGTAGTGTTGTCGGGTAGCAGAGTGCAATATTTACCATCACAAATTTATTGCCAAATACACTGACAAATCCAATATTTGTCATCCCACAAACCCACAACATTTGTCATTGTGTGGGCTTGGGGGGGCTGGATTGACGAGCAGTTTGGGCGCTGTGTATGAGGAAGGGAAGATCTAAATGCTTCACCCACGTAAATACAAATAATTGCCAACAGAATAAAAAACCAACATAACCAAGGCCTAACTGCTCAGTTTTTGGCCACACAATGCGTTAAAATTGGTGAGAGTTTGGAGAAGGAATAGCGTGAGGGAGAGGTCACACAGCCACCAACCTCACTCCACCATGATAGAACCATTCAGCTAATGGTTCTAACATCATTGTGGCAGCCGCAGTGATGAACTATATACATGTATCATCGAGGGACACACTTACAAGTTTCAAATATATGACAAGGAGAGCCTTGACAACTATTCCCAAAACAATGACGTTTACTACAATACGTCACATACAAGACCACGGTGAACTGGGCTGTTTGGAGAGTTGATAAAATACTTCTTCTCTTCCACTTTAGGTATTTAAGGTATGAGAGTAAAGTGAACTGTCTGTCCATATATGCCCATTACTCCCAAGTAGATGCTTAAATAGGTCGGATAAGAATACCTGTTTGTTGGTGTGGGTGTCGTGATAACGTGGGTGTCCCTGTACACGCGCGTGGGTGTCCCTGTACACGCGCGTGGGTGTCCCTGTACACGCGCGTGGGTGTCCCTGTACACGCGCGTGGGTGTCCCTGTACACGCGCGTGGGTGTCCCTGTACACGCGCGTGGGTGTCCCTGTACACGCGCGTGGGTGTCCCTGTACACGCGCGTGGGTGTCCCTGTACACGCGCGTGGGTGTCCGTGTGTGTCAGGGTGGACGCGGGTAGGACGGGACAAACCTAATGGACCCGTCATTACCGCCCGCGCTCTTGGTCAACAACAGTGTTATTAATTGAACGCTGCCTCTTGCAGCCTTCATTTGTTGAGTGAAGTGTCCACTTATGGCTTGGGAGGGACGGGTTACTTCCCAGAGCCGGTCATAGTAACACAGACACATAGCAAAATATAACCAGAATGAAAGCCAAAGACAGAGGGAGAGCGACAGTGAGAGAGTGCGATAATGAGAGTGAATACATGAAGAACAAAAGCAAGCAAGAGAAGGTCTTTTTTAATGTATGACCGGTGTAGAATGCTGGTATTATGGTAGCCCTACGACTTCAACGTTGTACAAGAGTATACATACATACAGNATTTCGTATAGTCAATATTGACTTATTAAATACGTGCATATGTGACATACTAAACATACTAGTTTACCTTGAAAGCTTCATAGAAAACACTGACCTTACCTAACCTGTTTAGTATGTTAAGATAAACATCTTATTGCTTCGTAATTACAATTATTACTTAACCTATACCTATAATAAGTTAAGTAACAATTGTAATTACGAAGCAATAAGATGCTTATCTTAACATACTAGAAGGTTAGGTAAGGTCGGTGTTTTCTATGAAGCTTTTCAAGGTAAACTAGTATGTTTAGTATGTCACATATGCACGTATTTAATAAGTCAATATTGACTGTAAGTGCGAGAACGGGTTGTATAATCATGCCCTTCTACAACTCCAGATAACACCCATACTGTCAGCCTCTTAGCTTTGTAATTGGTCTCTCGTGTAATACTGCATCAAAGCTTTGCTTAAAGTCAAGGTCCACAGCGCCACAATCTTTCTCACTGTCAGCTGCTTCATATATGCTGGAATAGAATCAAACCAAATTTACATACACAAATCACAATAGCGTGATGCATCACATCAACAAATCCACAAGGGCCGTGATGAGGGTTCGAACCTCCTGCCGCTGCTTAGTTAGGTTCAAATTCTCGTCACGGCCCTTGTGGATTTGTTATATCAAATTTGTCAAACATGAGTAAAACTATGTTGTGAATCATTTATTAATATGTGTGTTGTTTAATCCAGAGATCTCACGTCTGTTATGTTACCCGGTAATGTTTCCACTAATCAACGTCCTGTTTCTAAACAAGTAAATCTGAGTTTCCAAACACAGATCTTACTTAAATCTAAACTTATCCAATTTATATCCATCGTTTTGTGTTGTAATGGTGCTGATATATATATTATATATATAATACCTTGTTAAATATTCTCTCGCTCAGCTCATTCATCAACTTGTACATATGAGTCATGTCACCATAACTCTTCGCCTTTCTAGAGGATGTAAGTTAAGCTGTTTCAGTCTCTTCATGTGGAAGGCGTCTAATTTGCTGATTTAACTTTGTCATCGTTGAACGCGCTCACGAGAATGTATGATTATGTCGGCCAAAATTAAACCGCATAGTCTACATGAGGCTTAACAAGAGCAAGATACAGCTGAAGAACAACAATGATTATAAAAGGCATAAGTTTAGATTAAGGAGAGACCTGAGTAAATATTGATCTGGGAAGAGAGTTGTTGATTTAAGGATCAGATTATCGTGTAACATAATTGACGTCGATCCACTGGACTGTTTCAAGCGAAGGATAGACAAATAAATGAATAGGCTTGTATAAATCCGAGGTGCCTCGTGAGACCAATAGACGTGCCTCCTCTTATGACCAAGATCAGTAATATAATCAGAACCACTTCCTGCTGCTTCAGATTAACTTGTCCGTAACGACAGTAATTAAGCCAAAAGCTCATCTTGGCCAATCCGACTGTCAGCCTTATTAATTATACTTTTCAGTCTTACAAATAGCTTGGTGTTATGGTCTACAAGAGTTCCCACAACCAGTGTTATGGTCTACAAGAGTTCCCACAATCAGTGTTATGGTCTACAAGAGTTCCCACAACCTGTGTTATGGTCTACAAGAGTTCCCACAACCTGTGTTATGGTCTACAAGAGTTCCCACAACCTGTGTTATGGTCTACAAGAGTTCCCACAACCAGTGTTATGGTCTACAAGAGTTCCCACAATCAGTGTTATGGTCTACAAGAGTTCCCACAACCAGTGTTATGGTCTACAAGAGTTCCCACAACCAGTGTTATGGTCTACAAGAGTTCCCACAACCAGTGTTATGGTCTACAAGAGTTCCCACAACCAGTGTTATGGTCTACAAGAGTTCCCACAACCAGTGTTATGGTCTACAAGAGTTCCCACAACCTGTGTTATGGTCTACAAGAGTTCCCACAACCAGTGTTATGGTCTACAAGAGTTCCCACAACCAGTGTTATGGTCTACAAGAGTT
Source organism: Procambarus virginalis (assembly GCA_020271785.1). Lineage (NCBI taxonomy): Eukaryota > Metazoa > Arthropoda > Malacostraca > Decapoda > Cambaridae > Procambarus > Procambarus virginalis. Next base: position 14,497,104 of record WNGS01092210.1, read on the forward strand.
CCCACAACCAGTGTTATGGTCTACAAGAGTTCCCACAACCAGTGTTATGGTCTACAAGAGTTCCCACAACCTGTGTTGAGGTAACTGGTTGGTAGTTAGGGGCTTGGGACTTACCTCTGCTCGTTAACGGCTAGGGGCTTACCCCTAGTAGACTAAAGACTTTCCTTGGTAGTTAAAGACTAAGGGCTTAGTCCTGATCGTAAGAGGCTAGGAGCGTGCCCATGGTAGTTAAGGGCTAGGAGCGTGCCCATGGTAGTTAAGGGCTAGGAGCGTGCCCATGGTAGTTAAGGGCTAGGAGCGTGCCCATGGTAGTTAAGGGCTAGGAGCGTGCCCATGGTAGTTAAGGGCTAGGAGAGTGCCCATGGTAGTTAAGGGCTAGGAGCGTGCCCATGGTAGTTAAGGGCTAGGAGCGTGCCCATGGTAGTTAAGGGCTAGGAGCGTGCCCATGGTAGTTAAGGGCTAGGAGCGTGCCCATGGTAGTTAAGGGCTAGGAGCGTGCCCATGGTAGTTAAGGGCTAGGAGCGTGCCCATGGTAGTTAAGGGCTAGGAGCGTGCCCATGGTAGTTAAGGGCTAGGAGCGTGCCCATGGTAGTTAAGGGCTAGGAGCGTGCCCATGGTAGTTAAGGACTAGGAGCGTGTCCATGGTAGTTAAGGGCTAGGAGCGTGCCCATGGTAGTTAAGGACTAGGAGCGTGTCCATGGTAGTTAAGGACTAGGAGCGTGTCCATGGTAGTTAAGGACTAGGAGCGTGCGCCTGGTAGTTAAGGGCTAGGAGCGTGCCCATGGTAGTTAAGGACTAGGAGCGTGTCCATGGTAGTTAAGGGCTAGGAGCGTGCCCATGGTAGTTAAGGACTAGGAGCGTGTCCATGGTAGTTAAGGACTAGGAGCGTGTCCATGGTAGTTAAGGACTAGGAGCGTGCGCCTGGTAGTTAAGGGCTAGGAGCGTGCCCATGGTAGTTAAGGGCTAGGAGCGTGCCCATGGTAGTTAAGGGCTAGGAGTGTGCCCATGGTAGTTAAGGGCTAGGAGCGTGCCCAATATAATGATTAGTGAAAGTATAGTGTAGAGTTCTTCCCAGGCGGGGAGTGGTGTCAACACATTGCTTGTGGTGGTGGTGGTGGTAGTACTGATGTAGAGGATAGTTAACATATCCACAAGGGCCGTGATGTGGGTTCATACTTACGCCCGGGATGATCCCAGACGCTGCCTTAGTCGGGATGTAGACTTCATCCCGGGCGTAAGTTCGAACCCACATCACGACCCTTGTGGATTTGTTCATTTGATGCATCATGCTATTGTAATTTGTGTGTGTATAGAAGATTTCTTAGTGTATACGGGGAGTGAGGTCCGGCTCTCGACGTCTTGCCTACTGGCCTTGTACCTGTTGCGTCAGTTTAACTATTCTGACATTCAAATTCCACTGTGGAATCTGGCCTTAAGGTCGTGGACGGAGGTGGCTTCCATAACTTATTTTAATGAGTTGCAGTTGTTAACTACGCGTACTACAGGGTGCTAGTGCTTGTTTACAGTCCTTCTGCTCATTTGTGTATCCAACTTCCACCTGTGTCCTCTTGTCATGCTTTCTCTCAACCTAAAGAGACTATCCTGGTGGTTTGTTGTTGTTGCTAAAGATTCGCTACCTGGAGCAACAAGTCTCGAGCAGCACGGGCTATGGTGAGCCCGTAGTGATGGCTGTAGTATCTCCACCACCAGGATAGACGGGGTGGTGGTACTACCACCAGGATAGCTTGGAGAGGCTATCCTGGCGGTGGTGCAGGGGGCAGTAGCGACGACTGTGGCAGCTATTATCTCTAACAGTCTGGGCTGATCACCAGGGGATGCGTCATACAGTGTGTAAACAAGACAAACTACTTTGTTTGCTCTTTGGCGAGATGGTGGCCACTGATGCCCGAGCTCCGCCATTGGAAGTAAATATTTCAGTGTAAGTATATATTTAGACATGGCGTCTACACACACCAATTACTTTGAATATTTGATACGTAATGATCCGGACGACCCGTCATGACCACGTTTTTGGCAGTGCTGGGAGGGGCGGGGGGGGGGGGAGTTAGGGAGGTGTGTTGGAATATTAATCTTTAGTGGCAGAGTAGCCAGTAAGCCGGCCAATAAGCTAGTCAATAAGGTAGCCAGTAAGCCAGCTAGTCAATAAGGTAGCCAGTAAGCCAGCTAGTCAATAAGGTAGCCAGTAAGCCAGCTAGTCAATAAGGTAGCCAGTAAGCTAGCTAGTCAATAAGGTAGCCAGTAAGCCGGCCAGTAAGCCAGCTAGTCAATAAGGTAGCCAGTAAGCTAGCTAGTCAATAAGGTAGCCAGTAAGCCGGCCACTTGGAGGTGGAGACCTTGGCCTGGGACACATAGCTGGACTTTCACCTGGGTGGTGTTGCCTTGGTCGTTGACCTGTGTCACCTTCACTGTCACGGACGGGGGCTGAGCCTTTAGAGTCTGGTGCCCTTGTGTGTGTGTGTGTGTGTGTGTGTGTGTGTGTGTGTGTGTGTGTGTGTGTGTGTGTGTGTGTGTGTGTGTGTGGTGCCTCCAGTACACGTTGTCTCACGAAGCCAAGAAACCCGTCTCATACGCTTATAAATTCATAAATGTTGAAAGTAAATAATATTTGTTTAAATGATTATTATAATTTGAGACATGTGCTTGTTTGTTGATTTAAGGAAGGGTGAAAGTTAGAAGGAGTCTCATCTCACTGTGTTACAACCATGAGTGAAAGTGTTCACCAGCGCCTCACAGTCACCAAGCTGCACCAGCGCCTCACAGTCAACAAGCTGCACCAGCGCCTCACAGTCACCAAGCTGCACCAGCGCCTCACAGTCGCCAAGCTGCACCAGCGCCTCACAGTCACCAAGCTGCACCAGCGCCTCACAGTCAACAAGCTGCACCAGCGCCTCACAGTCAACAAGCTGCACCAGCGCCTCACAGTCACCAAGCTGCACCAGCGCCTCACAGTCACCAAGCTGCACCAGCGCCTCACAGTCACCAAGCTGCACCAGCGCCTCACAGTCACCAAACTGCACCAGCGCCTCACAGTCACCAAGCTGCACCAGCGCCTCACAGTCACCAAGCTGCACCAGCGCCTCACAGTCAACAAGCTGCACCAGCGCCTCACAGTCACCAAGCTGCACCAGCGCCTCACAGTCAACAAGCTGCACCAGCGCCTCACAGTCAACAAGCTGCACCAGCGCCTCACAGTCAACAAGCTGCACCAGCGCCTCACAGTCAACAAGCTGCACCAGCGCCTCACAGTCGCCAAGCTGCACCAGCGCCTCACAGTCACCAAGCTGCACCAGCGCCTCACAGTCAACAAGCTGCACCAGCGCCTCACAGTCGCCAAGCTGCACCAGCGCCTCACAGTCACCAAGCTGCACCAGCGCCTCACAGTCAACAAGCTAGAGACTATGAAGGGAGTTGTACATTAATACTTTTCCTCTAGTTGCATCTGCATCAATTTGCGAAAAGGTGCATCTTACAGTGCTGATGTGTGATTTCTTACTACCGTCATGCGCATGCGTGATGGATGGTATCATCAGATGATAGTGACTCATTTGTCAGGCTACAGGTAGTGAGTGTTACCTCTCTTTACATACCCGTGGGGAAGCAGGTGTACCTGGTGTGATAGTGGCGGCCCCTGAGGCAGGCCAGTGGGAAGTGTACTTCCTGACCAACAGGTGGACTATGTATGGGTTGGGAGTCTTCCTTCCCACAGATCTCCGTGGTCCTACTGAGCCGCACACCTCTCATTGATTGTTGCCGTTTGTTGTGCACCCCATACTCATACCGTGAGCGGTAGCGTAAAACAGGATTACAGAGGGCACAAAAGGTTTTTATCAATGTGCCATGAATCCTGTTGGGGTGTCAAGCTGAGTGGTTGAGCCTTACCCGAATGTAACAGGTTCAAGTATAATCCCACCGCTGCCACCATTGTAATGTTTGCTACCACTGTTACCTAAGGTAACAGAAGCTTATTTATTGTATCCTTACCATCAGTGTACATGTA
>WNGS01092210.1:14550125-14568210 GCA_020271785.1 Procambarus virginalis
TTTGGTACATCAGTTTGACCTTGGTAAGGTATGTGTCGAAAGCGATGTATAGTAGGAGGACGGGTTCATTGTGTGATATGTGAAACAGGTAGTTCAGTAGACACTCTAGAGATCGTCACGGAGTGATGCAACCCGTCCAACTAATAGAGCCTAGCATTTTGGGGGCATACTTAAACAAAAACTGATGTACAATAACTGGTAGCGGCTCGCGAAATTGACATAATGTCCCGTTTTCTGTTTTGAGTCCTGTGGTAGATTAGGATAGTGGACTGTAGCACGATAGTTTCTTGAAGGTGGGAAACCTTAGGTGGACGGACTGAAATGAGATCTTTTTTTTATATTGTATATTGTCAGTCGCTGACTAGTGGTGAATGATTTTCAAGTGGACCTTTACTGTATGTACTGTGATGCTGGTCCTGATATGAGAAGTTGTGTTGCCCTCATCCACACTGCTTCCTCTCAAATATACTTATTTATCTACAAATCCTCCCCCGTTTCATCGCCTTTTCATTACTTCCCCTTTAATTATATTATTTACTAATCTGTAAATGTAGATTTAGAGATCTGTGGAGGTGCGACTGCACCCTGCGTGACGGGAGATGTCTCCTATGGAGGAGAGAGGGGGGGGAGGTAATATACGGTGTGCTCTTCCAAACCCCATTCTTGGTCCATTGTATCCCCATTTCCGGTCCCCTGTGTCTCCATCTCTGGTCACCTGTATCCCCATTTCCGGTCCCCTGTGTCTCCGTCTCTGGTCACCTGTATCCCCCATTTATTGTCCCCGGTTCCTCCTGAAAATTTTGTTCAGCTAAATTTAATGTTTGCCCCCGAAGAGCGAGTTCCTGATTATATATAGAGTACTTTGCAGAAATGCATATCAGGGATACTGGTGTTTAGTTCAGTGCTTCTCACTCGTTTCTTTGACTGTCTTCTAGCTGTCTGGTAGTTCCCTGTCTGTAACATGGCGTCATATATCATCATTTTGTATAGTCTATATATATCCTCATTTAGTAAACATGATACTCTCTAGTTAGGTTCCCATTGTTATTAATACGTGTGGTTGTGCCAGAGTTTAGTTCCTCCTTAGTCACCACGAAGTTTGTTATCTCTGTTCCTAGCCATCTTCTCACCTTCCTGACTCTCGCTCTTCATTCAGTATTAAATACTTCCTCAAACTTTCTTCCCCAGTTCTTCCCAGAGTTCGGCACTTTCCGTGAACTTGCTGTCAAGTTATTTTTACCCTTAGATCTTGAACTTCAGCTACTTTATTCCAATCTTTTCATCTTTCAGTCGTGTAGTGTAGCGCCTTCCGACCCGCTTGTTTCCTATCATAGGAAAGTTATTGTGTAGGGCTGATACGCCACCTGGTCTAGGTGAGGCATGTCCCGCTACTATTATGCTGAAGGCCGCTATTACCATCCCCGTCCTCTTATTCTCATTGTTTATTAACTTGTACTTTTGTTTACACGCTGGTTATTCCCATAACAGTACTGTATTATGGCTATTATATTACCTCTCTTGCACCATCAACTCCACTTGCCTCGTCCTTCCCTCGTCTAAGGGAGCCGGTCGGCCAAACGGACAGCACGCTGGACACGTGATCCCGTGGTCCCGGGTTCGATCCCGGGCGCCGGCGAGAAACAATGGGCATAGTTTCTTTCACCCTATGCTCCTGTTACCTAGCAGTAAATAGGTACCTGGGAGTTAGTCAGCTGTCACGGGCTGCTTCCTGGGGATGGATTCCTGGTCGAGGACCGGGCCGCGGGGACACTAAAGCCCCGAAATCATCTCAAGATAACCTCAAGATAACCTTACCTCGTGATCATCACACATAATTACCAACATTTTTTTACCTGCTTTTGTGGTGTTTTAAGTTAGGTAGTGTACACAGGTGTATCAAGCCTCTCCACATCAACCCACTTTTAGGTTCTATAAATGTTATGTATAAGGTGTGTGACGTCATTTTGACGTCATCATTTTAATCTGGCCCAGGGACCAGATTTACGAAAGCACTTACGCAAGCACTTACGAACGTGTACATCTTTCCTCAGTCTTTGACGGCTTTGGTTACATTTATTAAGCAGTTTACAAGCATGAAAACTTCCTATTCAACTGCTGTTATTGTTATAAACAGCCTCCTGGTGATTCGGAGCTCATTAACTGTTTAATAATTAAATTGGAAACAAAGCCGCCAAAGATTGAGAAAATATGTACAGGTTCGTAGTGTTTGCATAAGCGCTTTCGTGAATATGGCCCCAGGTTTTGGAGCCTACTGTATATTTGTGACTCCCGCTGTCGTTCCTTGTGAAATTTGTGTAGCGTGTTCCAGTGTCCAGTGTCCGTGTATGTGGCGTGGGTGTGGTGTTGCTGGTGGTGTCAACCTTGAGGTGTTCCAGTCTCCAGTGTCCGTGTATGTGGCGTGGGTGTGGTGTTGCTGGTGGTGTCAACCTTGAGGTGTCTCAACAAGGCAAAACAAAAGAATTAGCAGTGCGGCTTTACCTTGAGTGTCAACACCGGCGCCTCGGCCACCATGGGACCTCACTTGTCTTCTCCCCTCGGGAGCACAAGTTGGCAACTGTCGCTGGCTCTTGTTGTTGTTATTTAAGATTCAATTACTGGGAACTAAAAGTTCAAAGTAGCACGGGCTATGGTGAGCCCATGATGAACTTACCTGGCACAGGAGCGGGACTGTAACTGTTGAAGTGGTATCCGGCGGTGCCCGGGTCGTCTCGGCACTAAAGTCATCCCACACACCCTATCTCTACTCCAAGATGCCCTCCACGTCTCCACTCTCACAGTAAATATCTTCAATACACACTATCTTTATCATTATAACATATTGACACCTCCCCATCTACAGCCCACACCAACTCTCTCCCTCCCCTCACACACGTCCTTCCCAACTCCCCACCACATACCTGCCCCTATCTCCCCTCTGCTGGCCGAGCAGCTGCTGCTGTTCCTGCTGTTGCTGCTGCTGCTGCTGCTGCTGTTGCTGCTAGCGGTGCTGCTTGTAGTGCTAGCTTTGTTGCTGCTGCTGCTGTTCCTGCTGTTGCTGCTGCTGCTGCTGCTGTTGCTGCTGATGCTGATGCTGCTGCTGTTGCTGCTAGCGGTGCTGCTTGTAGTGCTAGCTTTGCTGCTGCTGCTGCTAGTAGTACAATTATAGAGGGTGTAAGTGGCTTAATACCCCAGCAGTTGATGGTGGGAGGTGTAAGAGGGCGATATTATCGCCGTTCACTCTCAATGTCACAGTTAATTTGGTCTTTGTTGTGCCATAATGGCAAGGAGGTGGTGAGGGTGACGTAAGGGTGTTGGGGTGTGTAGTAAGCCTAAGTTGGGTATCATTATGACTGGTGTAGGTAGGTGGTGGACCAGACGGCACCCCCGTCATCATCACCATGACCGTGTGGAGCTTTGTCCGCCCCCTCCACCAAGCCCCCCGCCACCCTCTTTGTATGTCACCTGTACTATGGGGAAGGGGGTGACGTGTACCTCTCACCTGGTGTTGTACGGTGAGCTGGGAGTACTTGTTAACTAGCTGTCTGGTCCTCGTCAAGTTACAGCCTCACTCCTGTGCCAGGTAAGTCCACTACGGGCTCACCATAGTCTGTGCTACTTGCAACTTGTTGTTCCCAGTAGCTGAATCTTAAACAACAACAACAACATGGCCCTCGTATTATGGCAGGCCACATGTAGGTGGACCGCGGGCCGCTGCCTGCAAACGTCCACTCCAAGTTACATATTCCTCACCTGTAGCCTCGCAATACGCCACACATAATTGAATTATTCAAAGACAAAATCGACTGAGGGACTCGTAATTCTCCACCCGTGTGTGTGTGCGTGTTGTAATATACATACAAAGTATGAATGACTCAGGTGTATAGGAAGGATGTGAGTGTATGAGTCATGAGCTAAACACATACCTTGCGTAATATGAGTGAGGGTGAGAGGCAAGACGCAGGCGAAGGGAGCCACACATGCGTGCAGACGCATGTGTTTGTGCGTAATATGACAATTGGTTCACCCCGCCGGCACCCTTGTCGCGCCGCATGACGCATTCTGGCCACAAGGTGCCCAAGTGTGACATTTTGGTGGAGTATTGACACCCGACGCTGTGTTCTATTATAGCAGCTCTTGCCAAGGGTGTGGTGCCGGCGCTCCTCTAGTATTAATGTTATGGATCAGTCTTGGTGGTGCTGGATCCTCTCGGTGCGTCTCGCTCTTTGACCCTCCCTCGCCATGACTGGTCCCCTGGCTCCTGACTCTCCACCCAGGTGAAGGCTGGTCCCCTGGCTCCTGACTCTCCACCCAGGTGAAGGCTGGTCCCCTGGCTCCTGACTCTCCACCCAGGTGAAGGCTGGTCCCCTGGTTCTGTGTATATCATCCCAAGATCACCAGCACTCCCAACACAGCTTGATATTACATGTATGATATATATGGCATTAATGTTATGTGATGAGGAATGGCTTCTCCGTCCCTCGACCCACGCCCAGTAGTTGGTGTATTTTCTAACAAGGTTATGTGAGCAAGAGCCGTTAATGTTAAGTTGCAGAGCCTGCACACGACCATTGCTGACCATCCCGTGCATGATGCTTGGCCTTGACCAACTGCACACCCCCTGTAACTGCGCACTGCCAGGCCCTTCGTCTAAGTCACGCAGGCATACCGCATGTGCCATCACGCCCCACCTCCTTCATATCCACACCAATATACATATCAGGCTAAGAAAACATGTCCTTCTACAATGACACACACACACACACCATCGTGAGGAGTTGGCATACACGAAGCCTCACGTGTTCGTGTTTTGAGAATATTGTTTTGACTGGTGATAGGAGGAATGGGTTCAGTGTAGGTCAGATCTTGTTTGAGGAGCTGTTAACTTGAGACAGTTAAGCAAGTCCCAGCTGTGTCTGGGTACAAGTGACAGGGTGAACAACCTAGCGAGTTTTCTTCCTATTGGGGAGTGTTGTACATGCTGCTATGGCGGTGTGTCCACTCACAGGATGAGTGACGCTGCCCAATACTGTCACTATAGCGGTGTGTCCACTCACAGGATGAGTGACGCTGCCCAATACTGTCACTATGGCGGTGTGTCCACTCACAGGATGAGTGACGCTGCCCAATACTGTCACTATGGTGGTATGTCCACTCACAGGATGAGTGGCGCTGCCCAATACTGTCACTATGGCGGTGTGTCCACTCACAGGATGAGTGGCGCTGACCAATACTGTCACTATGGTGGTGTGTTCACTCACAGGATGAGTGGCGCTGACCAATACTGTCACTATGGCGGTGTGTCCACTCACAGGATGAGTGACGCTGCCCAATACCGTCACTATGGCGGTGTGTCCACTCACAGGATGAGTGGCGCTGACCAATACTGTCACTATGGCGGTGTGTCCACTCACAGGATGAGTGGCGCTGACCAATACTGTCACTATGGTGGTATGTCCACTCACAGGATGAGTGGCGCTGACCAATACTGTCACTATGGTGGTGTGTCCACTCACAGGATGAGTGGCGCTGACCAATACTGTCACTATGGCGGTGTGTCCACTCACAGGATGAGTGGCGCTGCCCAATACTGTCACTATGGTGGTGTGTCCACTCACAGGATGAGTGGCGCTGACCAATACTGTCACGATGGAGGCCTGGTCGAGGACCGGGCCGCGGGGACACTAAAGCCCCGAAATCATCTCAAGATAACCGTTTTCCACTCTGCAAAAGTGAACTTTCTAATGTTTTTTCGGCATCTTTGTTTCTTTAGTTTGAATCCGTGTCCTCTTTTTCTTAAAATTGCAATTTTCAAACATTCTTCTTTCTCAATATTGACGATTTCTGTTACTATTTTATACGTAGTGATCATGTCACTTCGAGTTGTTCTATCTTCTAACGTTGGTAAATATAATGCTTCTAACCTCTCCTCGTAGTTCTTATTTTTCAGTTCTGAGACCATTCAGCATTTTAAAAGCACCGACTCGCCTTCAGTGGTTGATTGTTCAATAAACCCTTGAAATATATGTTTAACACATCTCTAACCCTGTCCACGGAGGACAGAAGAAAATGTATATATGCTGGTTAGCATTGTAAATGTGTGGCCACGTCTGTGGTAGAAAATAATAATAATAATAATAAACCATTTAGTTGCATGTGTGTGCAACCTTTGCAGTTTACTGATGTGCTTCTTGAGATATGGGCACCATACAACACCTTTGGCTGCCAACTTTGCTCTCACCACCAAAGTCATGAATAATTTATTTAATTTTTCACCATCCATTTAAAAGCATTTCTGAAATTTGAAAGTGTAGCATAGGTTCCTCGCACAATGGTCATTATATGGTCCTCAGGGGACAGTTTTCTGTCCAGACCCAACCCTACATGTCTGTCTATCTCATTTCTTTAAAGCTTTTTCACATCATTTGTGCTGCATAGCCTCCCCGGTTTGGTGCCTTCTTTTGATAATTACTTACATCATTTGTAGGTCGTGTGCGAGGCCTATTTTCTCATATTCCACATTTAATAACAGGCCATTTATTCACATTGTTGTTGTTGTTGTTTAAGATTCGCTCCTTGGAACAAAAAGTTCCAAGTAGCACGGGCTATGGTGATCCCGTAGTGGACGTTTTTCTTGATTTATTTACAATAAATTCCATCTGTAGAGTATTGCTCCATATGCATATATGGTGTTGTTTGGGCCTGACGGCTGAGTGGACGGCGCTTGGGGTTCGTAGTCCCAAGGATCCGGGTTCAATCCCCGGCGAAGGCGGAAAGAAATGGGCAGAGTTCCTTTCATCCTGATGGCTCTGTTCACCTAGCAGTAAATAGGTACCATGGAGATAGACAGCTTCCTGGAAATGTGTGTGTGAAAATTAGGATTAAGGACTTGCCCGAAACGGTATGCGTGCTAGTGGCTGTACAAGAATGTAAGAACTATATATATATATATATATATATATATACTTATTTTCTCTATGTCTTCTTGAAGGACATGATAGTCATCTAAGTTTCTTATCTTCCCTGGTATCTTGGCATCATCAACAAATATATTTATATAATTCTGTATTCTGTCTGGTACATTCTTTATGTAGACAATTAACATTATTGGTGCTGGATCTGAACACTATGATACTCCGCTAATAACATTTCTTCAGTCTGATGCATTTTTTTTCTTATTACTGCCCTATATTTCTGTCAGAAAATGTTTCATTTATGTCGGAAGACCCAGTCACTCCTCCAGCATGTTCCGGTTTCCAGAATAACCTCTTATGTGGGACTCTTGAAAGCCTTTTTTAGGTGTGTGTGTGTGTGTGGGTGTGTGTGTGTGTGTGTGTGTGTGCGTGCGTGTGTGTGTGTGTGTGTGTGTGTGTGTGTGTGTGTGTGTGTGTGTGTGTGTGTGTGTGTGTAGTATGAGGCATGCGTGAGACGGGCAGGGAAGGAGGGCGAGTGCGTGCACACTTGCCTGCTTGTGCTTGCGGCCTCCTGGAGCAACATGGACACTGGCCTTGCCTATTACCCTTGTTGCAAATATTGCACCATATTTTATCGTTCCAATTCTCTGCCGAATCTGACATAAAAGTTATCCACTTATGTCTTCGGGTCCTATACTTCCTCTCAGCTTTAAATGTCCTGGGAGCAGACGGGTGACACATCTCTGGGAGCAGACGGGTGACACATCTCTGGGAGCAGACGGGTGACACATCTCTGGGAGCAGACGGGTGACACATCTCTGGGAGCAGACGGGTGACACATCTCTGGGAGCAGACGGGTGACACATCTCTGGGAGCAGACGGGTGACACATCTCTGGGAGCAGACGGGTGACACATCTCTGGGAGCAGACGGGTGACACATCTCTAGGAGCAGACGGGTGACACATCTCAGCAGACGGGTGACGGGATCTGCCTGGACATTAATGGTATCTCACCTGTGTGAAGCATTATATCCTAAATGACTCCTGGTTGAGGTCGATGAATGCTATACTTGCTTGTGTGCACTCACCTAGATATGATTACACCGTTGTGCTTCAGCTCCTGAGCCCCGCCTTTCTAGCTATTGAATGAGTAATGTAACGCACCTTCCTGTTTATACCACATTAGAGGAAATTTAAGGGAATGTGTAAGCATTCTCAGACAAGTGAATGACAGCTTTGATAAGTTGGGCGAGTTGGTGATGGATCGTAAACTTAGGGTTAGAAAAATGCACTTGAGGTGAGATGCTTGTATCTGTGGTGTGTGTCCAAGCCTTGTGCTCGTGCACCTGCCTTTATTATTCCAATATGCTTAAACTGTGGCTTAGTTTAACACTTTCAGTGTTCTCTCTTTGGCCAGGGGCGCGTGCATGCGCGTGTGTGCGCGCTTGCCAGGTCTCTCTCACCTGTCCGCACCTGTATTCATCAAGCACTTACGCAAGTACTGACGAATCTACGCATATTTTCTCAATCTTAGTTTACGTATAGTAAACAGTTTACGAGTTGTGAAGCCCCAGAAAGCTGTTTACAACAATGATAACCTTTGACTGGGAAGTTTCCATACTCGTAAACTGGTTAATATATGTAAACAGTCGCCAAATATTGTGAAAAATATGTACAAGTTAGTAAGTAGTTGCGTAAGTGCTTCATGAATACTGGGCTTGTGTGCCTGCTTGACCGCTGCCACCACCTTACCCATATACTATATAACAACACAAGAGTTGACATCTCAGCATGTTTGGTAATATTGTTTATTGTTTGTGATGTGTTTATATGTATGTATTAACACGATGTACTGAACGTGGTGAGAATAGCTTAAGCTACCTTATCCCTTTGTGTGTATTTTACCTCAATAAACTTATTTCAATTTCAATTTCAATTTCAAGAGTTGACATCAGTGTTATTTAACACTGCTTGTGACCTCACAGTGAGCTCTCTCTCTCTCTCTCTCTCCACTCCCCCCACCTCCCCCCCCCACTCCCAGCAGTGGGGTGCAGGGCACGAGACACTTGCAACAAGTCACGAGGGTGTGGGGGGGTAAGGACCGGAGGGGAGCACGTTAAGGGAGGGGGAGAGTAATGGGGGTCGGGGGAGAGAAGTCCTGGCACATCAGCCTACCTCACATTTCCTTATCTCCTCATTTTTATCGTTCTACCGATCTTGTTTCACTTAAATTGTTTTAAATTTTGCCCCGAGGGGCGAGTTTATTGGGCAGCGCCACTCATCTTGTGAGTGGACACACCGCCATAGCAGCATGTACAACACTCTCCAATAGGAAGAAAACCCGCTGGGTTGTTCATCCTGTCATATAATGATATATATGAGGTGATGGTGTAAAGTGTGGAAGGTAGTGAGGTGGGAGGTGGAAAGGTAAACAGTGTAACAAGTGAGTGGTGAGAGGCGCCAGCCCGCCAGAACAGCGTGCTGTCCACACTCACGCTCCTCACACACGCCTCGCCCTCAGCTATGAGGGTCGTGTCTACATGAGCATATGTCTTCTTCCCGGGAGGTACATTATGGGTGCTTTCACCTGTTCTACAGCTCTAGTGTTTTGTACAGCCTGGCGCCTCGTGTTGTGTGTGTGGTGTTGAGCAGCGTCACTAGTGAGGCTCCCTCCTGTTGGAGAAAACGTCTACCAGTGTGTGTGTGAGTGACACTGGCAGTACAATATTGGAGCATCATTACCCGTGGCAGGTGGGTCCCAGGTGCTGAGCACTCCACGGGTTAACTCTGCCACCAGCAACTGGCTCACTCTCTCTACCACAACCTTACTGTATCTCTAGTCATTACTACCTATACACTCTGACAAGTTCCCTCTACACTTTGACAGTTGAGAGGCGGGACCATGAGCTGAAGCTCAACCCCGCAAGCACAACTAGGTGAGTGAGTACTTAGAGGTGTGAGGCTCCTGTAGATGGGTAATTACTCTATTTATTCTTGTGTATGTTAATGAAGTAAGATGAGCTTTTACCTCCACAAGCCTGTTATTTAGTGTGTAAAGGTGTACCTGGCCAGTGTTGTGTGTAGGAACTTTTGAACTTGGTTATGTTTTGTATATTTTGTGTCTTAGTATTTTGTGAGTGGTGAGGGGCTGTTGGTGTGTTATGAGGGTAGTGAGTGAGCCGCGTGTAGGGTTAATCCGGGGTTACAGTGAGTCAAGGTGAGCCACTGAGCCTGAGCCGCTTCTCTTTGCACCGGATCTCATCAAAATGAGGGCATGTACAGCCCACGGACGGCAGGGAGATGGCAGCTCGCAAGCTTGTTGGGCACCTGCTTGCTTGGGGTGAGTGGAGAGGCCTCGTCCCACTCTCTCCAACCCTCACCCACAACACTTAAATACCTATATCTCCCGTAGGCAGGCCTAGGCAGACAAGCAGGCAGACCTAGGCAAGCAGGCAGACCTAGGCAAGCAGGCAGGGCCTAGACAAGCAGGCAGACGGAGTGCAGTGAAAGAAGCTCCTCTTCCTTCCTCTTCCTAACAAGTGGAGTGCAGTGAAAGAAGCTGCTCTTCCTTCCCCTCCCTCCCTCCCTCCTTCCCTCCTACCCTTTCCTCGCGGCTTACAAGAGAGAGTGTCGACTTTCTCTGGCCACTTTCTTACCTGGCACCATTGAGGGTAACATGTGTGTGAGGGGCGGCCGAGAGGGACGAGGAGGCCACGTGTCTGCGGGAGTGGTTCAATAACTGCTTTGTGTGCAGTTGTGTCATTATAAGTTATAGCTGAGCTCCTCCAACACTGCTGGCACCTATCTTCACCTGCGGTTATGTCTTCCACCGTTGGTGGGGCTCTTATGTGCTGCTGCTCCTGCTCAGCGAGTGTTCGAGTCCCCTCATTACTCTAATTGGTTTTCTCATTGATATATATAACGTTAGTAAGTTTTCGTTGTGTATCCAGCTGATATCTTGTAACTCTATCATCATTACCTAGCCTCATAACCTTGCATTTGTCAGTATTACTCTCCATCTGCCACTTATTCCATAATTTCAAGCCTATCTATATCGTCTTGAAGTGATTCTGAATCTTCTGAGTTTATTTATCGCTGAATTTTCATATGGTCTGCAAATTCGCAAATATTGCTGTTCAATCCTGAATGTATATTGTTTATATAGAGGTATATGGTAAATAGAGGTCCCTGGACGGAGCCTCGGGGCACTTCACTGACAACGGTTCCCACTCTTGACTTAACTCCAGTTATACTAACACTTTGTTTCCTTTGGTATAATCATGCCCTTATCCAAGTCCAGATAACACCTATACTGTCAGCCTCTTAGCTTTGTAATTGGTCTCTCGTGTAATACTGCATCAAAAGCTTTGCTAAAAGTCAAGGTCCACAACGCCACAATCTTTCCCACTGTCAGCTGTTTCATATATGCTGGAATAGAATCAAACCAAATTTACATACACAAATCACAATAGCGTGATGCATCACATCAACAAATCCACAAGGGCCGTGATGAGGGTTCGAACCTCCTGCTGCTGCCGCTGCTTAGTTAGGTTCAAATTCTCGTCACGGCCCTTGTGGATTTGTTATATCAAATTTGTTAAACATGAGTAAAACTATGTTGTGAATCATTTATTAATATGTGTGTTGTTTAATCCAGAGATCTCACGTCTGTTATGTTACCCGGTAATGTTTTCCACTAATCAACGTCCTGTTTCTAAACAAGTAAATCTGAGTTTCCAAACACAGATCTTACTTAAATCTAAACTTATCCAATTTATATCCATCGTTTTGTGTTGTAATTGGTGCTGATATATATAATACCTTGTTAATATTCTCTCGCTCAGTTCATTCATCAACTTGTACATATGAGTCATGTCACCATAACTCTTCGCCTTTCTAGAGGATGTAAGTTAAGCTGTTTCATTCTCTTCATGTGGAAGGCGTCTAATTTGCTGATTTAACTTTGTCATCGTTGAACGCGCTCACGAGAATGTATGATTATGTCGGCCAAAATTAAACCGCATAGTCTACATGAGCCTTAACAAGAGCAAGATACAGCTGAAGAACAACAATGATTATAAAAGGCATAAGTTTAGATTAAGGAGAGACCTGAGTAAATATTGATCTGGGAAGAGAGTTGTTGATTTAAGGATCAGATTATCGTGTAACATAATTGACGTCGAGCCACTGGACTGTTTCAAGCGAAGGATAGACAAATAAATGAATGGGCTTGTATAAATCCGAGGTGCCTCGTGAGACCAATAGACGTGCCTCCTCTTATGACCAAGATCAGTAATATAATCAGAACCACTTCCTGCTGCTTCAGATTAACTTGTCCGTAACGACAGTAATTAAGCCAAAAGCTAATCTTGGCCAATCCCGACTGTCAGCCTTATTTAATTATACTTTTCAGTCTTACAAATAGCTTGGTGTTATGGTCTACAAGAGTTCCCACAACCAGTGTTATGGTCTACAAGAGTTCCCACAACCTGTGTTATGGTCTACAAGAGTTGCCACAACCAGTGTTATGGTCTACAAGAGTTCCCACAACCAGTGTTATGGTCTACAAGAGTTGCCACAACCAGTGTTATGGTCTACAAGAGTTCCCACAACCAGTGTTATGGTCTACAAGAGTTGCCACAACCAGTGTTATGGTCTACAAGAGTTCCCACAACCAGTGTTATGGTCTACAAGAGTTCCCACAACCTGTGTTATGGTCTACAAGAGTTCCCACAACCTGTGTTATGGTCTACAAGAGTTGCCACAACCTGTGTTATGGTCTACAAGAGTTGCCACAACCAGTGTTATGGTCTACAAGAGTTGCCACAACCAGTGTTATGGTCTACAAGAGTTGCCACAACCAGTGTTATGGTCTACAAGAGTTGCCACAACCTGTGTTATGGTCTACAAGAGTTGCCACAACCAGTGTTATGGTCTACAAGAGTTCCCACAACCAGTGTTATGGTCTACAAGAGTTGCCACAACCAGTGTTATGGTCTACAAGAGTTGCCACAACCAGTGTTATGGTCTACAAGAGTTCCCACAACCTGTGTTATGGTCTACAAGAGTTGCCACAACCAGTGTTATGGTCTACAAGAGTTCCCACAACCAGTGTTATGGTCTACAAGAGTTGCCACAACCAGTGTTATGGTCTACAAGAGTTGCCACAACCAGTGTTATGGTCTACAAGAGTTCCCACAACCAGTGTTATGGTCTACAAGAGTTGCCACAACCAGTGTTATGGTCTACAAGAGTTGCCACAACCAGTGTTATGGTCTACAAGAGTTGCCACAACCAGTGTTATGGTCTACAAGAGTTCCCACAACCAGTGTTATGGTCTACAAGAGTTCCCACAACCAGTGTTATGGTCTACAAGAGTTGCCACAACCAGTGTTATGGTCTACAAGAGTTGCCACAACCTGTGTTGAGGTAACTGGTTGGTAGTTAGGGGCTTGGGACTTACCTCTGCTTGTTAACGGCTAGGGGGCTTACCCCTAGTAGACTAAAGACTTTCCTTGGTAGTTAAAGACTAGGGCTTAGTCCTGATCGTAAGAGGCTAGGGCCTTGCGCCTGGTAGTTAAGGGCTAGGAGCGTGTCCATGGTAGTTAAGGGCTAGGAGTGTGCCCATGGTAGTTAAGGACTAGGAGCGTGACCATGGTAGTTAAGGGCTAGGAGCGTGACCATGGTAGTTAAGGACTAGGAGCGTGACCATGGTAGTTAAGGACTAGGAGTGTGCCCATGGTAGTTAAGGACTAGGAGCGTGCCCATGGTAGTTAAGGGCTAGGAGCGTGCCCATGGTAGTTAAGGACTAGGAGCGTGCCCATGGTAGTTAAGGACTAGGAGCGTGCCCATGGTAGTTAAGGACTAGGAGCGTGCCCATGGTAGTTAAGGACTAGGAGCGTGCCCATGGTAGTTAAGGACTAGGAGCGTGCCCATGGTAGTTAAGGACTAGGAGCGTGCCCATGGTAGTTAAGGACTAGGAGCGTGACCATGGTAGTTAAGGACTAGGAGCGTGCCCAATATAATGATTAGTGAAAGTATAGTGTAGAGTTCTTCCCAGGCGGAGAGTGGTGTCAACACATTGCTTGTGGTGGTGGTGGTAGTACTGATGTAGAGGATAGTTAACATATCCACAAGGGCCGTGATGTGGGTTCATACTTACGCCCGGGATGATCCTTGACGCTGCCTTAGTCGGGATGTAGACTTCATCCCGGGCGTAAGTTCGAACCCACATCACGACCCTTGTGGATTTGTTCATTTGATGCACCATGCTATTGTAATTTGTGTGTGTATAGAAGATTTCTTAGTGTATACGGGGAGTGAGGTCCGGCTCTCGACGTCTTGCCTACTGGCCTTCTACCTGTTGCGTCAGTTTAACTATTCTGACATTCAAATTCCACTGTGGAATCTGGCCTTAAGGTCGTGGGCGGAGGTGGCTTCCATAACTTATTTTAATGAGTTGCAGTTGTTAACTACGCGTACTACAGGGTGCTAGTGCTTCTTTACAGTCCTTCTGCTCATTTGTGTATCCAACTTCCACCTGTGTCTTCTGTTCATGCTTTCTCTCAACCTAAAGAGACTATCCTGGTGGTTTGTTGTTGTTGCTAAAGATTCGCTACCTGGAGCAACAAGTCTCGAGCAGCACGGGCTATGGTGAGCCCGTAGTGATGGCTGTAGTATCTCCACCACCAGGATAGACGGGGTGGTGGTACTACCACCAGGATAGCTTGGAGAGGCTATCCTGGCGGTGGTGCAGGGGGCAGTAGCGACGACTGTGGCAGCTATTATCTCTAACAGTCTGGGCTGATCACCAGGGGATGCGTCATACAGTGTGTAAACAAGACAAACTACTTTGTTTGCTCTTTGGCGAGATGGTGGCCACTGATGCCCGAGCTCCGCCATTGGAAGTAAATATTTCAGTGTAAGTATATATTTAGACATGGCGTCTACACACACCAATTACTTTGAATATTTGATACGTAATGATCCGGACGACCCGTCATGACCACGTTTTGGCAGTGCTGGGAGGGGCGGGGGGGGGGAGTTAGGGAGGTGTGTTGGAATATTAATCTTTAGTGGCAGAGTAGCCAGTAAGCCGGCCAATAAGCTAGTCAATAAGGTAGCCAGTAAGCTAGTCAATAAGGTAGCCAGTAAGCCGGCCAGTAAGCTAGTCAATAAGGTAGCCAGTAAGCCGCCAGTAAGCTAGTCAATAAGGTAGCCAGTAAGCCGGCCAGTAAGCTAGTCAATAAGGTAGCCAGTAAGCCGGCCAGTAAGCCAGCTAGTCAATAAGGTAGCCAGTAAGCCAGCTAGTCAATAAGGTAGCCAGTAAGCCGGCCACTTGGAGGTGGAGACCTTGGCCTGGGACACATAGCTGGACTTTCACCTGGGTGGTGTTGCCTTGGTCGTTGACCTGTGTCACCTTCACTGTCACGGACGGGGGCTGAGCCTTTAGTGTCTGGTGCCTGTGTGTGTGTGTGTGTGTGTGTGTGTGTGTGTGTGTGTGTGTGTGTGTGTGTGTGTGTGGTGCCTCCAGTACACGTTGTTTCACGAAGCCAAGAAACCCGTCTCATACGCTTATAAATCATAAATGTTGAAAGTAAATAATATTTGTTTAAATGATTATTATAATTTGAGACATGTGCTTGTTTGTTGATTTAAGGAAGGGTGAAAGTTAGAAGGAGTCTCATCTCACTGTGTTACAACCATGAGTGAAAGTGTTCACCAGCGCCTCACAGTCACCAAGCTACACCAGCGCCTCACAGTCACCAAGCTGCACCAGCGCCTCACAGTCAACAAGCTGCACCAGCGCCTCACAGTCACCAAGCTGCACCAGCACCTCACAGTCACCAAGCTGCACCAGCGCCTCACAGTCACCAAGCTGCACCAGCGCCTCACAGTCACCAAGCTACACCAGCGCCTCACAGTCACCAAGCTGCACCAGCGCCTCACAGTCGCCAAGCTGCACCAGCGCCTCACAGTCACCAAGCTGCACCAGCGCCTCACAGTCAACAAGCTGCACCAGCGCCTCACAGTCACCAAGCTACACCAGCGCCTCACAGTCACCAAGCTGCACCAGCGCCTCACAGTCACCAAGCTGCACCAGCGCCTCACAGTCACCAAGCTGCACCAGCGCCCCACAGTCAACAAGCTGCACCAGCGCCTCACAGTCACCAAGCTGCACCAGCGCCTCACAGTCAACAAGCTGCACCAGCGCCCCACAGTCAACAAGCTGCACCAGCGCCCCACAGTCAACAAGCTGCACCAGCGCCTCACAGTCACCAAGCTGCACCAGCGCCTCACAGTCAACAAGCTGCACCAGCGCCCCACAGTCACCAAGCTGCACCAGCGCCTCACAGTCAACAAGCTGCACCAGCGCCCCACAGTCACCAAGCTGCACCAGCGCCTCACAGTCAACAAGCTGCACCAGCGCCTCACAGTCAACAAGCTGCACCAGCGCCTCACAGTCACCAAGCTGCACCAGCGCCTCACAGTCAACAAGCTGCACCAGCGCCTCACAGTCACCAAGCTGCACCAGCGCCTCACAGTCACCAAGCTAGAGACTATGAAGGGAGTTGTACATTAATACTTTTCCTCTAGTTGCATCTGCATCAATTTGCGAAAAGGTGCATCTTACAGTGCTGATGTGTGATTTCTTACTGCCGTCATGCGCATGCGTGATGGATGGTATCATCAGATGATAGTGACTCATTTGTCAGGCTACAGGTAGTGAGTGTTACCTCTCTTTACATATACCCACCGTGGGGAAGCAGGTGTACCTGGTGTGATAGTGGCGGCCCCTGAGGCAGGCCAGTGGGAAGTGTACTTCCTGACCAACAGGTGGACTATGTATGGGTTGGGAGTCTTCCTTCCCACAGATCTCCGTGGTCCTACTGAGCCGCACACCTCTCATTGATTGTTGCCGTTTGTTGTGCACCCCATACTCATACCGTGAGCGGTAGCGTAAAACAGGATTACAGAGGGCACAAAAGGTTTTTATCAATGTGCCATGAATCCTGTTGGGGTGTCAAGCTGAGTGGTTGAGCCTTACCCGAATGTAACAGGTTCAAGTATAATCCCACCGCTGCCACCATTGTAATGTTTGCTACCACTGTTACCTAAGGTAACAGAAGCTTATTTATTGTATCCTTACCATCAGTGTACATGTACACACTGAAGTAAGAACCGCACTCACCCTTCAACTGACACACTACAGCTCCTTCCACAGGAGTGGAAGAATTAGGACACAGTGTAAAAGAGAACTGTCTGGATATTATAACAAGGCTAATTATATGCAAGATCTCAATAATATACTCTGCCATGTCTCTTCATTAATATGATAATTAATGATCTAAGTAGATAATGTTCTTAAATGTTATCCTGACCCTTAGGAGGAAGGTTCAGAACATGTAATACAGGAACTTCAATACCTTGATGATTACTGAAGTGACAACTATGAATTAATACTATTAAGTTCTACAAGCTTCACTGTTGATAGTTACGTCAGTTTTGTTATTTATATATATATATATATATATGGCTTGAAGCTAATAATAGCCAAGGTCCAAGGGAGTTCCTGGTGATATATGCTCAAAGATTAATAGCAGGAAAATTGAACTAAAATTCCAAATAACTTTTAATATAGAATATATTAATAAAAGTCGTTTCCCTAGCTGGCAATGGTGTTAAATTACTAATAATCAAACTTAAAGGAGCAATTACCTCACTCCGCTACGAGGATGTACAGCCGGTCCTCCCTGGAAATATCGTTGTTCTCCTCCACACACACCCTAACCCACACTAAACATTTCTTTAAGGAATTACACAGACCAACTATTACGCTCCGTCCCCTAAGTACTGATTTTGATTGTTGCCGCCGGAGGCCGCTAGTTTGTGCACCCCATACTCATCCTGTGAGCGGTAGCGCAAAAGCATTACATAGGGCACAAAAGGTCATTATCGGACATCATCTTAGATTATTACATAAACAATTTCATCTATCCTTCACACCTTATAGTTACATGTCGGCTAGTTACAGAGAATGTTCTATTTCAAGAGCTATATATTTACAGTAAGTCATTAGCCCGTAAGCAGTGTGCAACTCCCCCTGGCATCTCAAGAGCCAATCACTAGAGGCCACTAACCACTGGGCCTAGCTGGGGTACATAGTTGGAGAC
>WNGS01092210.1:14574773-14605473 GCA_020271785.1 Procambarus virginalis
TTCCTCCTATCACCAGTTCAAAAACAATAGTTCCTCAAAACACGAACACGTGAGGCTTCGTGTATGCCAAACTTCCTCACGATGGTTGGTGTGGGGTGTCCATTGTAGAAAGGGGGACATGGTTTTCTTAGCCTGATCTGTATATTTGGTGTTGATATGAAAGGAGGTGGGGCGTGGATGGCACATGCGTGTTATGCCTGCGTGACTTAGAGGAAGGGCCTGGCAGTGCGCAGTTACAGGGGGTGTGGCAGTGGTCAAGGCCAAGGCATCCATGCCACGGGGCATGGGTCAGCAATGGCTCGTGTGCAGGCTCCTGCAACTTCACATTAACGGCTCCTTGCTCACATAACAACCTTGTTCGAAAATACACCAACTACTGGGCGTGGTGTCCTAGGGACGGAGAAAGCCCATTCCCTCATCACATAACATTAATGCCATATATATCATACATGTAATATCAAGCTGTGTGGGGAGTGGGTGATCTTGGGATGATTATACACAGAACCAGGGACCAGCCTTCCCAACCTGGGTGGAGAGTGATCAAGGAGCCAGGGGACAGCCCTTCACCGGGTTGGAGATGTCAGGATCCAGGGGACCAGCCTTCACCTGGGTGGAGAGTCCAGGAGCCAGGGGACCAGCCTTCACCTGGGTGGAGAGTCAGGAGCAGAGGCCCAGCACTTCACCTGGTGGAGGAGGTCCAGGAGCCAGGGGGACCAGTCATGGCGAGGGAGGGTCAAAGAGCGAGACGCACCGAGAGGATCCAGCACCACCAAGACTGATCCATAACATTAATACTAGAGGAGCGCCGGCACCACACCCTTGGCAAGAGCTGCTATAATAGAACACAGCGTCGGGTGGCCATACTCCCACCAAATGACACACTTGGTGCCACCTTGTGGCCAGAATGTGTCATGCGGCGCGACAAGGGTGCCGGCGGGGTGAACCAATTGTCATATTACGCACAAACACATGCGTATGCCTACACGCATGTGTGGCTCCCTTCGCCTGCGTCTGCCTCTCACCCTCACTCATATTACGCAAGGTATGTGTTTTTAGCCTCATGACTCCTACACTCACAGTCCCTTCCTATACATCTGAGTCATCTCATACTTTGTGAATGATATGTACAAACATCGCCACACACACACGGGTGGAGAATTACGAGTCCCTCAGTCGATTTTGTCCTTTGAATAATTCAATTATGTGTGGCGTAGTGCGAGGTCTACAGGTGGAGGATATGTAACCTTGGGAGTGGGACGTTTGCAGGCAGCGGCCCGCGGTCCACCTACATGTGTCCTGCCATAATACGACGACCATGTGTTTGTTTAAGATTCAGCTAATAGGAACAACAAGGTTGCAAGGTAGCACGGGCTTATGGTGGGACCCGTAGTGGACCCTACCCTGGCACAGGAACGGGGGGGTCATGTAACCTTGACGATGGATTTGATTGATGAAGATTAAGCCACCTAAGAAGTGGGCAAAGGACATGGAATAGCCCATAAGTGGGTGGGCCATAGATTTTAAGCCATTCCCAGTATCAAAAGATGACACTGAAGATCTGTGGAGGCGCCAAACTGCCACCCTGCGTGACGGGAGGATGTCTCCCGGACCAAATGAAACTTGACGAGGATGTTGTTATAGATTCAGCTACTCGGAACAAGTTTCCAAGTAGCAGCACGGCTATGGTTAAGCCCGTAAGTACCTGGCACATGGAGCGGGGCAAAGAAGCACGGGCTATGGTTTAGCCTCGTGGACAGGAGATGGTCTCCCGTGTTGACGAGGACCAGACAGGCTAGTTAACAAGTACTCCAGCCAGCTCACCGTACAACACCAGGTGAGAGGTACACGTCACCCCCTTCCCCATAGTACAGGTGACATACAAAGAGGGTGGCGGGGGGCCTTGGTGGAGGGGGCGGACAAAGCCTCCACACGGTCCATTGGTTGATTGATGACGGGGGGTGCCGGTCTGGTCCACCACCCTACCTACACCCCAGTCATAATGATACCCAACTTAGGCTTACTACACACCCCAACACCCTTACGTCACCCTCCACCACCTCCTTGCCATCATTATGGCACAACAAAGACCAAATTAACTGTGACATTGAGAGTGAACGGCGATAATATCGCCCTCTTACACCTCCACCATCCAACTGCTGGGGTATTAAGCCCACTTACACCCTCTATATTGTACTTAACTAGCAGCAGCAGCAGCAAAGCTAGCACTACAAGCAGCACCGGCTAGCAGCATACAGCAGCAGCAGCATCAGCAGCAACAGACAACACGCCAGAAGCAGCAGCCAATCAGCAGGAACAGCAGCAGCAGCTCGGCCAGCAGAGGGGGAGATAGGGGCAGGTATGTGGTGGGGGAGTGTGGAAAGGACGTGGTGTGAGGGGAGGGAGAGAGTTTGGTGTGGGCTGTAGATGGGGAGGTGGTCAATATGATTTATACTGATAAAAGATAGTGTTGTTATTGAGGATATTTGACTGTGAGGAGTTGGAGACGTGGGAGGGCATCTTGGGGGTAGAGATAGGTGGTGTGGGATGACCTTTAGTGCCGAAGACGACCCGAGGCACCGGCCGGATACCACCACTTAACAGTGTACAGTCCCCCGCTCCTGTGCCAGGTAAGTTCATCACGGGCTCACCATAGCCGCTGCTACTTTGAACTTTTTAGTCCCAGTAATTTGAATCTTAAATTCACAACAAGAGACCGCGACAGTTGCCACCTTGTGGTCCCGAGGGGAGAAGACAAGTGAGGTCCCATGGTGGCCGAGGCGCCGGTGTTGACACTCAAGGTAAAGCCGCACTGCTAATTCTTTTGTTTTGCCTTGTTGAGACACCTCAGGTTGACACCACCAGCAACCACCACAAACCACCACATTACACGGACACTGGACACTGGAACACGCTACACAAATTTCACAAGGAACTACAGCGGGAGTCACAAATATAACGAGTGGCTCCAAAACCTGGGCCAGATTAAATGATGACGTCAAATGACGTCCACACACCTTATGCATAACATTTATAGAACCTAAAAGGGGGTTTTGAATTGTGGGCAGGCCTTTGATACACATGTGTACACACTACCTAACTGTAAAACACCACAAAGCAGTTCAAAAAATGTTGGTAAAGGTATGTGTGATGATCACGAGGTAGGTTATCTTGAGGTTATCTTGAGATGATTTCGCGGGGCTTAGTTGTCCCCGCGGCCCGGTCCCTCGACCCAGGAATCCACACCCAGGAAGCAGGCCCGTGACAGCTGACTAAACTCCCAGGAACCTAGTTTACTGCTAGGTAACAGGAGCATGAGGGTGGAAAAGAAACTCTGCCCATTGTTTGCTCGCCGGCGTCTGGGATCGAACCAGGGACCACGGGATCATGTGTCCCCAGGCGTGCTGTCCGTTTGGCCGACCAGCTCCCTTAGACGAGGCAAGTGGAGGTGATGGTGCAAGAGAGGTAATATAATAGCCATAATACAGTACTGTTATGGGAATAACCAGCGTGGATAAACAACAGGACAAGTTAATAAAACAAATGAAATATAGGAGGGACGGGGGATGGTAATTAGCGGCCATTCAGCATAATAGTAGCCTGCGGGACATTGTCCTCAACCTTAGACCAGGTTGGTGTATCAGCCCTACACAATAACTTTCCTATGATAGGAAACAAGCGGGTCGGAAGGCGCTACACTACACGACTGAAAGATGAAAAGATGGACTAAAGTAGCTGAAAGTTCAAAGACTCTGAAGGGTAAAAGATAACTTTGGACAGCTAAGTTCACGGTAAAGTGGCCGAAACTCCTGGTAATGAACTGGGAAGAAGTTTGAGGAAGTATTAATACTGAATGAAGAGCGAGAGTCAGGAAGGTGAGAAGATGGCCTAGGAACAGAGGATAACAAACTTCGTGGGTTGACTAGGAGGAACTAACTCCTGGCACAACCACACTTATTATAACAATGGGAACCTAACTAGAGAGTATCATGTTTACTAAATGAGATATATATAGACTATACAAAATGATGATATATGACGCCATGTTACAGACAGGGAACTACCAGACAGCTAGAAGGACAGTCAAAGAAACGAGTGAGAAGCACTGAACTACACACCAGTATCCCTGATATGCCATTTCTGCAAAGTACTCTATAAATTAATCAGGAACTCGCTCTTCCGGGGGCAAACATTAAATTTAGCTGAACAAAATGTCAGGAGGAACCGGGGACAATGAATGGGGGATACAGGTGGCCAGAGACGGAGACACAGGCGACCGGAAATGGGGATCCAGGTGACCCAGAGACGGAGACACAGGGGACCGGAAATGGTGCTACAGGTGACCCAGAGACGGAGAACAGGGGACCGGAAAGGGGCTTAAATTGGACCAAGAATGGGGTGTTTGGAAGAGCACACCGTATATTACCTCCCCCCCCCTCCTCTCCTCCATGGGATGACATTCTTCCCGTCACGCCGCAGGGTGGCAGTCGCACCCTCCAACAGATCTCCTAAATCTACATTTACGATTACGTAAATAATATAATATAAAGGGGAAGTAATGAAAGGCGATGAAACGGGGGATGGATTTGTTGATAAACTAAGTATATTTGAGGGGAAGTAGTGTGGGATGAGGGCACACAACTTCCTCATACTCAGGACCAGCACTCACAGTACATAACAGTGGAAGGTCCCACTTTGAAAATCATTCACCACTATCAGCGGACTGACAATAACATTATAAAAAAAAGATCTCATTTCAGTCCGTCCACCTAAGGTTTCCCACCTTCAAGAAACTATCGTGCTACAGTCCACTATCCTAATCTACCACGAGGACTCCAAAACAGAAAACGGGACATTATGTCAAATTTCGCGAGCCGCTACCATGTTATTGTACATCAGTTTTTGTTTAAAGTATGCCCCCAAAATGCTAGGCTCTATTAGTTGGACGGGTTGCATCACTCCGTGACGATCTCTAGAGTGTCTACTGAACTACCTTTTAATTCACAAATGAACCCGTCACTAATGCTTACAACTCCTTACAAGTAACTATGTACAATGGTAGCGCTTCGTTTCTGTAGGTTGAGGTAGTTGGCACTGCACCTTCGAATTGTATGTTGATATTAATCGTGAATGTACTACATTAGACTGAAGGCTTCTAACACCCATTCCTAACTTTGCATAGTATGTTAGATAAGCATCTTACTGCTTCTAATTCCAATTATCTTACTAATGTGTACATCTATACTATAATCAAGGGTTAAGTAACAATTGTAATTACGAAGCTAATAAGATGCTTATCTTAACATACTAACAAGGTTAGGTAAAGGTCGGTGTTTTCTATGAAGCTTTTCAAGGTAACTATTATGTTTACGTATATCCATATGCACGTATTTAATAAGTCAATATTGACTATACGAATTTCCGCGGGACGGGTTTGCTTTAGTACAACCAATTTAGTGACTTTGGGGAACACTCAGGAGGATGGGACCTGCACTACTTAACCTACTGCTCTACCAAAACGCTAAACAAATACTAGGCTACAGTCGACGAGTCACAATAATTATTTATATTATTAATAATATTATATTATATAATATATATTATTAAATAATAATACTATTTTGTATTTATTTACTTTGTATAACTGTGATTGAAGATATGATGACCAAAACACACATCAGAAAATGGAGAACAACGACGTTTCAGGTCCGAATCACACAATGTGCTGTACTGGGTCCAGGGCGGACCCGAACGTGTCGCTTCTCCATCTTCTGATTGTGCGGTCATCAAATACTGTGGGTTGAGCTCCTTGGCTCGTGTATGTTACACCTACGCCCAATGCTCCTAGGCTCCCCCACCTCCTCTTCATGTGCTAGGCTCTCGTCTTAATCCCCAAACAACTGAAATATTTACAGGCTAGCTGACATTTCCCGTCCCGCTAGCGCTTAAATGGAGACTCCACACAAAGCAGTTCGGTATATTTGGCGTTCTTATTATATATTCAGAGGCTCTGAGAAGGTGATCCATGACCTGGGAATTATTAAAAACCAAGAAGGTACAGAGGTGTGCAGGAAGAGGACAAGGGTGTGGGTGAGGCATGACGCGAGTGGGACAGGTCAGAGGAGGTGTATTAGGCCTGTGTCACGTCGTGGTGCCGTCATTGTTACCCGCAAGTGCACATCGAGGCTGCTTTCGTATCCTGTTTCCTTTCTCTTACCTGTATAGCTTTGTCCCGTACTCCAAGCAATCTGGGGAACGTGCAGATACATTCAACATCATTCACACAAAGGTAATGAAATGGACACAAATGTTGGAAGGAGGGTAAGACGAAGGTGCAATATTGAACTTAAAATGCTGTAAAGGATTAATAGTCTTAAACAATATTTACAATGGAAAACCCGTAATTTTGTTTACCGAGTACTGAAATGTTCCAGCTTCGATTCCAGTGCAGGACGAGATGTTTGGGCACGTTTGCCTACTGTTGATGCTTCTTATTTCGGCCATAGAAGCATAAAACAGACGAGCCTTCCACAGCTTCCACAGCTTTCTCAAGCCCTGCACCTTTCTCGAAGCAAATAGTTAGCTAATATATATTTCTCAAATATTCCATCACTAGGCTCCTACTGGCAGACACATCCATGCACCAGTGGTAGACTATATTATTTGTATAATAGACATAAACAGAGACAGTCAACAAAAAGATAGGAATGAGAGAGAGACAGATAGGAAGATACAGACATACGCATGCTGAGAAACTGGGGTTGATCAGGGCAAAAAGACGGAAAACAAACAAAAAGACACAGATAGCAAACAGAGGCAACACAATGAAGGATGGAGATGAGAGAAGGAAGGAGATTGGGAGAGGGATATATTTGAAGACAAGGAAACAAAAGGGAGATATTTGAAAAAAGGGAAGGAGAGAAGGGAGGCCAGGTCGAAAGGAGGAAAGTGAGAGAGGGGGATATTGGGAGGAGCGTGGAAAGGTGGGGCGAGAAATGATAATGAAATGTTTATTTAGGGAAAGTACAAAATACAAAATGAGTTACAAGCAGAATGTCGGATTTCTAAATAGAGCTAGTACATACCATGCCTAAAGCCACTAATATGCACAGCATTTTGGGCAAACAGGGAAAGAGGGAAGGAGACAGTAAATGTGAGAGGGAAGGAAATGAGAAGAGAAGGGGGATAGGAAGAGAGGAGAAATAGGGAAAGAGACAGAAGAGAGGAGGATAGAGAAAGAGATAAGAGAGAGAGAGAGGGTGTGGGGATGGGGGAGAGGAGAGATCCAGACACAACCTGCTATACCTAAACAAAATCAAATTATTCTGTTTTGCTTGAAATGCTTTGTGTATTAGTAGCTTTATCTAATAAGCAACTCCTGTACCTTTAAATATATACTGTATCTGCATTATGTATACATATTTTATGAATCAAATATTATTGATTTTAAACCCATGGAACTACTTACCTGCCAAAGCCGTTAATTACAAGACATTAATTACTTCAGTTCAAAATCCAGTTGGAAAGAATTCTTAAGAATAATGGATGGGGGGCTTTGACAAGCCCTGGCTTCCTGTCCTCGTCAAAGCCGCTAAAGAAATGGTGGCCTTCAGGTAAATTCTGGTACAATACCTAACTTCTCAAATATATACCAGAAATGCTTTGCATACTAGTGACTATTAAATATATATATGCATTTATGTAACTATTAAACCACTGTACCATGTTCTTCTGCTGATTCTTTTAATAATTATTCTTATTATTATATAATATTTCACATGAAGCAGGATGCTGCAAAGTCTACTTGATCAGTAAGATGGGTTCATCTCCCATTATATTGATATGGCAACTCTAGCATCCCCCTACTTGCTGCTTCATCACTATGCCAACCCCAGCATTTTCCTACCAGGCGTTTTATCACCATGGCAACTCCAGTATCTCTGCACCAGCTACATCAACACTATGGCAATTCCAGCATCTCCCTACCAGCTGGTCTATCATCATGACAAGTCCAGCATCTTCCTACCATATTTTAACACTATGCAACTCCACTTTATCAAATGCTTCATCACTATGGCAACTTCAGCATCAACCTACCAGATGTTTCCTAACTATGACAACTTACTAGATGTATATTTATTATGCCAACTCCATCCTCTCCCTACCAGCTGTTTCCAGTGGAAACACTTCCCTATTAGGAACATGTTTTACATAACTCCATAACACCTTTAATAAGATAACCATAATAATCTCACAGCAATGAATATCAACGCTTCGAAATGTTTAATTACCTGACATCAACAGTTTCAATCATTACAGAAATTGAGTAGTAATTATCCACGTTAAACACAGGTGGCTGTAGATACTCGGGCTGGCATCGGCTACACAAGAGGACGCGTTGGATCCTCACAATCTGGCGTAAACACTATATATAAAGTTATAAATTATGGAAGATACTTATGGAAGTCCAACACAGTCAAAGGTCAACACGCAACTGTCACCCGGTGCTATACGGTCAATAAATAAACAATCATATGACATTTGCCAGAAATATCGAGTGTCTGTAAGAGTCAGTACATTTGCAAGAAAAGTATCTAGAACTTTAAACTATAAGAGCGAGATTCAAGAACGATGCTCTTTTGTTGTGATGTTTTTGTTTTACCGTATGTATAGCTTACGCTGTCGATATATTAGTTGGTTTTCGTTATTTATTTGGAAATAACAATATTTTTATATTATTGGTGATTAATAATAAGTTCTTTATTAAGTGAGAAAAGACTGCAATGAGTCACAAAGGCTGTCATTCTCTTTAAATGTAAATAAATACGTTTTGATTATCTTGGCCGTATATGTCATGGAATTGATGACATACTTGTGTAAAGGAGGAAATATATATGTTTATCTCTCAGAATGTTTGGTAATATGTTTATTGTTTGTGATGTGTGTCTATGTATGTATTAACACGATGTACTGAACGGGGTGAGAATAGCTTGAGCTACCTCATCCCTTTGTGTGTATTTTACCTCAATAAACTTATTTCAATTTCAATTGATGACATGATGTAGGCCTCTTAAACAGGCAGCTTAAGGGCACGTTGGCCTCAAGCAACAACCTAATAGATCACCTTATCACCATACAAGCCTAGCCTTCCGCCGGGTTCGGGTTGAAGAACTTTATAAACGGACTACAGGCAAGTGTAGCGAGAGATTTTAAATAATTTATTGTGGTAATTATTGTACCTAAATGTTTTATTGTACCCAATGTACCTTCTTGTATATAAATAAATAAATAAATAAATAATTATATACAGACATCAGTATGTATACCCTGCCTTGGTAACTCTTTATTCGCTCATCCATATCTCACCTACGGTAACTGTGCCTGGAGTACTGTATATATAAATTGAGATATACGTATAAATTTATTGTACTTCTAGTCTTTGTCAAATTATATAAGCACTTCTTTTCTGCCTATATAATCAACCTACTGATCAGTAAATCCATCCTTCTGAACATGCATTATTAAATACAAAAGTACTTAAGGAAATTCCTGTCTTAATCCTTCTTTCGTGGTCTGACACTCACATTGTTCATCACGTGTTATTTTTTATGATATACACATATACTTCCTATATATATATATATAATATATATATATATGCCTATATATATATATATATGTACTGTACCACCTCTGGTGCAATTGTAGGACCCATAGCCTCAAAGAAGAAAATAAAGAATGCTCGGAGAAGACCTTGTGAATCCTCACTGAACACTTTGATATCTTCTCCTACCACCCTTATTCTTTTTGTATGTGTATATATATATATATATATATATTATATATTATATTGGTAGCAGACTTTCCTGTAGGCACATACAGTTTGGTTGAATGTGACTGAAAGGGTGAGATCAATAATTCTAGCATGAATCTTCTTTATTTTCCTTACAATTTTCTTCACGTAAGAAGGAAGTTGAAAAATGAACTCTCCCACATTCTTTTTTACAGTTTTATTTGGCCTGATGCTAAGAGATGCATTTCATTAATTCTTGTTAACATTGTCGAAGGCAGAGATCAAATTATTACACAGTTTCTTGCTGCTTGATATATATCTGAGGATGAGGCAATGGTAAAACATCTTACTTATAGGTCCATTGTATCTTGCCAAATCTCCTAGTTGTATAATGGCTTAGGGAGTATGTTGTATGTTCCATCGTGTTCTGGAAGCTGGAAGTGTAATTTGGTGCTAGTTGAATACTAATCAATAGCCAATTCCAATATTAATTGGAATAAACCAAGCCATGTATCAATAGCCAACTAGCACCAAATTACACTCTGACTTCCAGACATAATTTTTATATTGCTAAAACATTTTTGATCCTTTTGGCAATACAGTAATTCCAAAAATATCCGGAGTGGGCAGTGTTACCCATAAACAATGCTTCATTATTCTAACAGATATGACCTTCAAGTCTGTCACATACGGCTTGGTTCCCACTATTGGGAACAGGAAGCCTGTACTTAAGTTTATTGACATTTCCCTTGGCCAACTACTGACCTTCATCAGGATGCAACACACAATAATCAATTTGACTATCTTGTACCGATTTACTGTTAGGTGAACACAAGCGTCAGCTGAAAAGACACTTGCCCAACACCGTGTCCTGCATGGAAATTGAACTCCGAGACCCTCTGTTGTGAGCCAATGACATGACAGTTCACTGTGAATTTGTTTTTTTGTATATCATATGAAAATAAAACATTTATAATGGAGATGCATAATAAAATTTTCTTACAGAATATAGCACAACAAAGATAATCAAATACAGTATAAATGTATAGTTATAATTTAATTTTTAACAATTAGAACATTTTATCGATATTAATTTGCTCTCCTTGACGAGAAACTTAGGTCTCTAGCATGGAGGTAGAAAGTACTGCCTTCAAGCAGTTCCAAATAAAACTAAAGAATTCACTTATTCTTTCAAAAACACTTGACAATTGGACATCAACAAATTCTGATGCAAACAGTCCTATGTTATCAAGTTGCCTGTTAATACTGTACTAAATACAATTTGAACAATATCTGTTGTCAAAATCTTAGGATGATTTGAAGTGCACACACTGATAGTGGTTAGCTGCATGTGTCTGCACCAACTTTTTCTCTTCCAGTTTTCACACACCAATTATGCCGTACTTCTCCAGCCAAAAACTAGATGTGCTAGGCATTTGGATCCAGGTCAGATGAAAAATAAGAAATTTTACGTTCATTCAGGTAAATAATACCCATATAAAACAAAAATATAAGTTAAGTATATTCAACTTTAAGAAATGCCAATAATAAAGTTGTAATTTAAATATAATTATCATTCAAGTAAATAACAACCTCATATTCTCCTCCTTTTCCTAATGATACACTCAAGTGATACTAAATAAAGTGAGCATTTTAAACAAATACTCCAATATACAGTGCTGGCAATTGAAGCGTGTTACTAAAGCTCACAAGTATAATTTTTGGCATTAATAAGTTCACACTAAAATAATAATACAAATTCAGATATATTTAACTGAAAGTTTTGTTAAACAAAAACCAAATAGAGATAAAATTCAGGACACTTCAGATAGTAAGCATTAAGGACTTTTAATGAAACTAAGACCATTCTCATTAGATGACTAGATAACTTAGAATGATTCATGTACTGTAACCTAAGTATTTACATTAACTGCTATATTTTGGTGATCTTTAACAGAAAACCTTAAAATGCAGTATATATGAAAGTATCTTAAAGCATACACCATCACTTGTATAGAATACATAAATCAATGACCAAATGCAATTAAACTTTTGCTATAACATGAGAGATTACTGTCCTATGTATGCCAAAAACATAGCAAGGATTATATACAATACATTCATAATTACAAGTGAACATGCACATACATGTAAACAAATGTTTCTTAACTCTACATAGAATCAATCAATCAAATATTGCACTTTTCCACTCACATCATTTTCTTACACACGTCACATTATTTGCATTTACTACCTTATAATATTCAGGATATTCTAAAACTGATAGCCAATGGAAGAGTTTCATTTCCTTAGAATTGTAGTGACCAAAAAAACAACTATTAAAAGGGAGGTAATGTGTTTGTAAAGATGTAATGACCAATTAATAATAACAATAGTAATAGCATGACCAGCTTGCGGATCATGGTCACATGATGCAGCTTTTACTTATTCACGGCTGTCCAATTAATAAGAGTAAAATGTGTTTATGTATACTATATTAAATAAAACGCTACAATAACTAGAAATTCAAATAGCTACAATGACCATTTGTTGGCATACATATAAAACAAAAAATTTGCACTGAAGATCTGTAAGTACGAAAGTGAGAGACCTGAGCAGTCGTTCATATGAGGCATTATGGGAAGAAATTATAATCTTAACAAGGATGTACTGTATCACGCCAAAAGATCACCGAGCTAAAAGCACGACACCAAAAGCTATAGATCATCCAATTACAACCGCACAAGCTGCAGACCATCCAACACCAATCACACCACAAGCTACGGATCACTGAATAATAAAAATTCAACAAGTTGCATACCAATTTGCCACAAACACACTCACAAGTCAATCAATTTTCAGTCATTGACATTTTACAAAATACAGACTGGATAGTCCACTGTAAAATACTCCCTAATTCTGAAGTAACAATAATGCTACTGTATATGGAGACATGATAGAGAAGATACACATACATTTACTTTGGATTGTTACAAAGAAAGACTGGCAACCACTGTGACAACATTTATGCTCAACCAAAGCAGTCATGTATGGCAAGATTCTTTTTAAAAATGGCAGTGAAATGACCATGTTTCAGTGAGAATTAGTTTCTGTTGTAAAATACTGTATTGTATGCATATTGTTGACATTGGTAATATTTATTGCAATAATATAAAATCTTTGAGAAAGTACTAAGCATATTATTTACAATATCCATGCAAGGATTTGTAAACGCTTGACCTAAACTATACCATTAGCATATAGCAAGAAAAAACATAAATCATGTACAGCCTACATACTATATCTACTATATTTATAAGTTATACACATTATAATGAAATGTTTGTTGAACTAAGCACAAAATTTACAATACTTTATAATACATTTTTCCATAATGGGTTTTTTCTGTGACGTAACAAAATACCCTGTATATCAAATATTTGTACAAAATAAAATTTAAATCCCATGTTTATCAATTATTTGGCACACTCATTATTCAGCAATCAATTCAACTGTTTTAAGACATGCTACTATGAAGTTTCAAATGTCCCATCTTGAGTATAAACTGTAGTTAACTTTCAAATATTTGTAGAACTTTAAACCTTTTAGGATTGACATCTGTAAACAGCTAAGCTCAATCCATCTACTCATTTATTAGTTTATATATATATATATATATATATATATATATATATATATATATATATATATATATATATATATATATATATATATATATATATATATATATATATAGTGTATTTAATTTAAAGAGAGAATCTTTGAGAACGCCATGGAGACAGGATAGTAAATGTCAAATCACTATGTAAATACAAGTACTGTATATATTGCAACTAGATATTGTCTAATTTAAAAACATTAAAACGTGTAAGTGAAGTTTACTCTCATAATATTCGTAGATGGACTTGTTCTCTGTATGGCTCTCATACAAAAAAAAACTCAAAATAAGTAAATTAAAAGTTTTTCTGAATGGATCAAGTTACTAGCTGGTTCTCCAATATCTTACCATTTTTCCATTGCCTTTTCAATTCTATTTCTCCACTCAAATTAAAGTTCTTTTAATGTTTGACATAATCAATTTAATAATATCATAATTTAGGAAGTGTTATCATTCAGGAAAGATATGCAATTTCTAGTTTTTTTCAGGAGAGAAATTAACAATAAAAGTCTATACCTGTACTGTATTTATATAATAAATAAAATAAATAAAGAGCACTTCAGCTTGAGGTAAAGTATATAATTTAATTGTCATTTGTATCTACCTATACATCATGACCTTGGGACTCTGGTAAAAGCACATGTAAGCGTCACAAAGAAGACGCCGAGGAAGGTCAGGAAGGGCCTTGTTGTCAGTGACAACGTGAAGCATCTGACTACCTTCATCTCCAACCCACTGCATCAGATCTCCACACTCCACAACGGTTGGGATATTGTACCCATGCTGCTCACCTGTGTAACAAGCACAAGAATGCACTGAAAATTCATTGTGATGTCAGTGCCAAAGCGTTGCATTGTCTCTCTCTTCAGAATCTTGGTCCATTAACACTGTAGGCCTATATTTTAACTCTTCAAACTACATGATACAAATATCTAAAGTGTTCTATAACCTGAAGAAAAGAATCCCGGGGTTCTCTGCATTTTCTATTTGAAAACACACATTTTTGCTTTATGATTTTTTCCATTTAGGATAGAATGTGAATGTGCTTTATTAGTACACACGTCTATTATTATATTTAGAAATGATTTGGTTGTAACCCAGAAAAACCTATTCATTCCATGCAATTTTTTTATATGCTAATTATATTACACTATTAATGGTGCGAGGAATTCTTATACTTTATTGCAAAAGTTGTTTAAATCTTTCTTTAATATACTTTACCTAGTTTCTAAAGTTAAAATACAGTATTTATATTAACAGATTGGATATATAACAAAAAATCACTCACCTTTTCGGTCTGCCATGGAATCAAAAAAGCACCAGGTAGCATCAGCACCAGAACCGCAACGAGTGAATGCTACATAATGAGAAGTCTCAATGCACACTACAGCAAAGAGTTCCATGTATACTCGAGGTATGGAGCCACAGTGATCCGCAAGCATCTAGACATTACAAGTGAAAAACAGAAAAATATGATTATACAAAATACTTTTCCTATAAGTTATGATGAGAAGATACACACGATAGCAAGGGCACACGTAATAATGCAGCCTTGCTATGTCATGTTAAATTTTTAATGCTTAAGCTCCAGCTCCTAGGCCCTATCTCAAACTTCAATTAACTGATGTTATGGTTTCCTTTAGCTATTGGTTTAATCATATCTACAGTTGGACTCAGTGTGGAGTTAGCTTTCAATGCCTTCCCTTCTAGTGCATTTCACTGGTTTGTAAGGCTCATAACGAAAAAAATCCTTCATATAATATATTTATCTGGCTATTTGTGTTTTCAGTTTCCATTTGTGTAACTTTCATATGACCCTGAATGGATGCCTTAGTCCCTATGTGAAAATACATATATGTTTTCTTACCACACTGTTTCACATCCTTTAATTTTAGTAAAAGTAAGTTACATTTTGGAGTGGCAGCTTTGGTAACAGTATGCCATTATTATGATATAAAATTCATGAAAATGGTTCTTGAACAGGGAAAACTTGCAATTTAGTAGCTAGGGGAAACACAAAATGATACTAAATATATCCTAGATTTAACACAATAAAACTAGTGCATTTAGTATCCATCAAAACTAACAGAAAATGTATGTCAAGCTACTTTTCGTAACTAAGTCACTACTGGCATCTAATTTCCTTTTCTAGAAACAGAATAATGGTACTGGATATAATTTACGAGAATTCAATGAAAATACTGTATAATCTAAACACAAATTATATTTGTAATATTTAATATAAATGCACTGAATAATAAAAACCAAAGAAATCAAATAATACATTTTTTCTCCAGATAGGACAAGTTAGTATGGGAGGGTGAACTTGCCCCATTAGCCATTATATGTCTCGGTATACTTTGCATCACAGCAGTCCTAGTCAGTTTAAGCCTTCTTACAAATTTGTAATATAGCCAAATCAATTATTCTAATTAACTCCCAGAAAATGCTGATACTTATTCTACTATATTTAATATTATACTTTATGGTGAATCAATTTACTCTATGAACACAAAAAATCTACTTTTCTTATTTCCTCAGTCATGGATGCTATGATATGCCTTAGATTTTGCTACACTCAGAATTTTGGTACACTGACCGTGCAATCAGCACCTACTATCAATGAGCAGTTTGAGGCACCTGTGTAAAATATACTTATATTGTAGTTGGGGAAAATACAAATCCAGGAGTTTGAAAGTTACACATGAAGTAATATTTGAGTACCATTTAAGGCATGGGGTGGCAATAATCTAAAGTAGTATAAATAAATAAAGATTAATTGTATAGAGGTAACTGAAAGAGTAACCAAAGGTTGAATAAGGTCACTGAAACAGTAGTAAATTAGAAATCAGTGTGTGCCAAATCTAGCCTCTCTCATATGGTGCAGACGTTGTGTCACAATAATGTGGCTGAAGAAATGATGACCAAACCCAAAACTCAGAAGATGGAGAAGCAATGACGTTTCAGTCCGTCTTGGACCATTATCAAGTAGTGTGATAGACCATCATCACAAGACTTGACAATGTTCTGAGATAGAGCAAAACATTGTTGTTTCTCCATCTTCTGAGTTGTGGTTTGGTCATCACCTCTCTCACATGGTCATTTTTATCCCAATAAAGAAGGCAATACTGCACTATTAAACAGCACTGTACTGGTACTATCACAGTGATCCTGCAACACAGTGTACCTGAAAGTCTGGAGGAACTTTCAACTTGCGAGTGGATGTGTGGCTGCCTCTTTTCTTGTGGCTGTGAGCCTGCAAAGGTACAGGAAAAAACAAAACCAATAAATGTATGTTGCAAAATGGAGAGGTTATTAGACATCAAATTGTACCAAGACTTAGAGGAACACTACTTGAAAATAAAGGCTTCTCTTTAGACTATTGGTATGTTTATATTACTCTACTTGCCCATGGTACATCTAATTTCATACGAATGAACTACATGCATTATGTTCTACAAACATATTGATTTTTATTATACTTTCTTCAAGACTACTCAGAAGTTTCTGTATTACTTAACACTGTCATCTCATTGAATGACATTCTCCTCATTGCCTGGCTTGCCTGGCTTGTGCCACTCTATCCATAACATACTCTGCACTTGCAATTAATACTTGCCAAGACATTGTCATCCTTCCCACACACTTGTTTGAGAACAAACCGCTTTCTTACATGACAGCCAAATAGGCTTTTTCATAATGGCCAACTGACAAGAACAAACTGGTAATGCAAAACTTCAATAGGAAAAACAAATAAGACAATAAACCCTTCTATACCATTGACACCATTTCTTGGCACTTTGGAGAGTTCAAAGACAGCATCTTTCTCAAAAATTTACACCTCTGCCATATAAGAAAATACCAAGAATAAAAAACTAACATTTGTTGAATAATTCTGATTGCTAATGTGACTGTCAAATAAGTAAACAATGCAGATGCTACCTGCTACAAGAGAGCACAAATATACGAGCCAACTGTGGCCTTTCTTAGGACAGTATTGCATGACATTACAAGTTACAGAGGTGATAGAAGTAGTGATGCAAAATTAAGAGGATGACTATTAGTTAATTTAACACTTGCACCATAGACTAGTAGAAGGAGAAAGGCTTAATGAAAGAGTACATCACTTTTAGTTACATAATACTTCATTACATAAATACTGTACTGTATTCACTACAACACAAAAATAAACAAGATTGATACATATATACCTGAGAACCTGTGTTCAACCAATAGATTACTTACTTTATCCATGCATTTGGCACAGAAGGCAATGCTCTCAAGTCCTGAGCCACACTGTCCAAAGCACTCACGGCACTCGTACTCGGCTAACTTTCCACATATAATGCATTGACGCGGAGCTGCAGAGAAGAAAATTATGCAAGTACATAATATTAATTAAGCATACTGTATTGGAATTTAACATGTTCAAACCACATATCAGAAAATTATTTTATTTTTCTCTTTATTCTTCCTTTTCTCTTTACTTACCTTTACTCTTGTTCGTTCCTTT
Source organism: Procambarus virginalis (assembly GCA_020271785.1). Classification (NCBI taxonomy): domain Eukaryota; kingdom Metazoa; phylum Arthropoda; class Malacostraca; order Decapoda; family Cambaridae; genus Procambarus; species Procambarus virginalis. The sequence goes on from WNGS01092210.1 coordinate 14,592,756, forward strand.
CATCTTATTCTTACCATTCATCTTATTATCTTCATGGTTCTCTTTCACTCTTCCACTTTTCTTCTCACTCTCTTCCCTTATATTATCTATGCCTTTCACTCTTTTCATTACACAACTTAATAAAGGTCCAGGATGGACTAAAATGTCATTGTTTCTTCACTTTCTGATGTGTAGGTTGGTCAGCATATCTTCAGGTACGTTACTGTGACCTATCATCTTGAAACTCCAATTTCAACGTAACCAAGAAAATTTACAAGAAAATCATCTACTTAAAACATTTTTTGTGCTACAATAAATATACTGTATTTATAAGAGTTTTGTGTTCATTACCTGCAATAAAGCAACATTCCAACTAGTCCTGTAATTTGTTACAAAACTATTTTCTTTCAAAATACAGAATTACTTTTTGTAAAGTAATGATAATTACTATACTTACACACACACAGGTGATGCAGCTACAGAATATATCTTGTCCCGAGTACAAGTGCCTATAGCCTAATACAAATTACCAAGGAACTGTGAGTGTATAGTAAACTCAGGAGTTGAATAAACAAAATTAGACCTTAGAGAACTGTTCAGTTCAGAGAGTATAGAAACAAACAAACTTGTATACATGAAGACGAGAATTCCTAACAAACACGAGCTCACAACACAGCAAAAATAAGGTCTGCATATGAAAATTAATAAGGAGCACTGTACATGTAGTCTTATGAAGTGGACGAGTGCTTTGTGAAGGATTTGCTGAAGTGTGGTGGTGCCAATTTTCTGTGAGCAAAGTGTTGTGTACAATAATTAATGGACAAGTGAAACTGTTTAATATATATGCAGTATCTTAATCCTTCTTTTCATGATTGCTTCCTATTTTCTTTGTGCTGATGCCTCCCCATCCTAGGAAAGTGTCAACTTGGATAATAATGATACAAATTATCATGATGGTGCTAGTGAACAAAAATTAAACTGAATACAGTAAAAATAAAATTATGAAGTTTAACCAGCCAGATAATAGATTACAGTATTATAAGTGTGGGTATGGGTATGCCATGTTAGGAACAGGATGTCTGTAGCTTCTTAAGGTACATTTAATACTGCAGTAAAGAAATATATTCAACACACAAAGTGCAAACAGAACTTACAGTCCTCAATGACATCTGTAACATCAAGAACCATGGACGGCAAAATCCTTGGGTACATTTTGTAGTCTTTCCCAAAACGAGGCATTTGGATGATCAAACAGGACGGAACCTGTAAAATTTCAATCAATTAACATCTGCTCCATGATTCAGGAATATGTGCTGAAAAGTACTGTACTGTACTCTTATTTATTAACAATTCAAGCAATCATAAAATATGACCATATTTATAAACTGTGCATAATATTACATTTACAACAGTATATTCTTACAGTTTTAAATATTAACAAAGCTAGTATAAGGTGTTATCTTGAGATATCTTAAAGTTATCTCGAGATGATTTCGGGGCTTTAGTGTCTCCGCAGCCCGGTCCTCGACCAGGCCTCCACCCCCAGGAAGCAGTCCGTGACAGCTGACTAACACCCAGGTACCTATTTTACTGCTAGGTAACAGGGGCATAGAGTGAAAGAAACTCTGCCCATTGTTTCTCGCCGGCGCCTGGGATCGAACCCAGGACCACAGGATCACAAGTCCAGCGTGCTGTCCGCTCGGCCGACCGGCTCCCTTTGCTTTGTGTTGAGCAAAGCAAAATGCTCCTTTCTGGCCCAGATCCCTCGCATGGTTCCCGAGCCCAGAAGCGACATGGTCCACCAGGGACTCTTTTTGGCCCCAGGCTCTCATGACTTTTTATCCTCATCATGACAGGCTACTATGCAAGTGGTCCTGTCATGTTGCTAGGGAGGGGAAACAGTGGCGAGTCTAACTGAAAACAGCACCGAGTGACTAACTCATACTGATACAAATGAAAAAATGATGATCTTCAAATGCTCTATGCAGGCAATGATTACCAGTACAAAGAATACAACAAATAATGCTCTGCAAATTACTAATTATTATAACAAAGATACATTAACCACAACCATCATCACAAAAGGATCAGGGAAGCCAGCAACACCCACTTGAAGAGCAAACCACCAAAACATGCTTGGGAAGGAAGGGGACACCAAAGAGGGAAGGGAAGGAAGGGACAACAAAGAGGGAAGGAAGGGGACAACAAAGAGGGAAGGAAGGGGACAACAAAGAGGGAAGGATGGGGACAATAAAGAGGAAAACAAGTGCATCTGAGGTAATAGCCAAGAGGAAAACATCTCCCTATGCTCCAACACTATGTCCGAGCTAAAAACCTCTCATACGCTACCTAAGCCTCGTTCCCACGATAAAGCAGCACTACAGAAAATAAACGAGGGCAACATATCTGAGCAGGAGAATGAAGAAGCCACAGCCACAAGGAAGACAAAGCACTTGTTCATGTCAACCATACCACCAGGCACTAAAAGTGTTCTGAGAGTAGTGTAGCCCTGTGAACCCAAACTGCAGGCAAGAAAAACCCATCCACTTACCTGGAGGGAAATCAGGGCTCAAGCACAAACAAAGGCCAGGAAAACCCAATTCAATTTCCAAGCAACTGACTGAAACAAGGATTAGTACATAAAAACCACAAGCCAGCGAACACAGCAGCAGTACACCGATGAAGATGAATCAGCTATAAAAAGCTGGAAAAAACCAGGCTCTATAGGGAAAAACTAAATACAGAAGACAGAAGCCCAGGTGAATCTCACTAAAAATCAAAGTAACAAGGGGCCCAAAAAACCAGGGGCCCCCATACCTCTTATAAAGGATTGAGCATATCAGCTTGAGAGAACAACCATGCTACTCATCAAAAGGAGACAAAATCAATAGTGAAAATCCAAAGGGGGTTCTAGACACTCATCCAAATAATGACAATGTAAAATACCCAGACACAGGTCCTGTCCAGAAGGCATAGCCAGGAGAGATGGCACAGCTCAGTGTACATACCAATCCACTAGGAAATCAAATGCTACCAAGATAAATTTTAAGGCAGATATCTGCCAAAGTCTGATGATGCCAGAGAGCCACACCCCATCTTGTATTGGTTCCATGGATCAAGATCTTCATAGTCCGGTCTCTGACCACAAGGCAATTATTGCACATAGGCACCATTCCAAAGACGCACAATAGCTCACAACCAAAAAATGCAATCGAGCAAGGACCAATTTAATGGAGCCAGCCAGCAGAAACTAGGGGGCAAGCAAAACAGAGAACAATGCAAGAAAGCAAACTGGCAAAATGCCAAGGATGATCTAAGATGAAACCACCGGGAAAGATGAAGCCCAATTGCAAGGGAAAAGGACAAGAAAAAACAAAACCAACACTCTAGAGCACAGATTGGGAATATAACCTGCACTGAATGAAATAAAACACCTCTTTCTAGGGTAGGGCCTCAGTAGCTCCTTGCTGCTAGCTGCACTGAGATGGTATATTTACTATCATAAATACACAAGTGAATGTTTGTATTTTATAGCCAGCATTCTTCAGCATTGACATTAAACCTCTCGAATGTACTGTTTATGACTTACTTGCTTCAATTTGATATCCGAAGTGAGGAAAGACTGGTCAAACAGAGTCTGAACAGATGGCAGGTTGAGTTTTTCATCTTTATCAACAAAAAGCTGGTAATGATAAGCTTCTTGGCCAGAGGATAATTGAAGAAGGGGCTCAGCCTGCAGAATCTGGGCCAACAGGGAGTGCAAGAATTCCTCAGGATCTGCAGTAAAGAAGGTTGGGAACTTGATGCCAGTCAATGGTGGACAGTCGGTTCATGGGGGTATTCCCACTCCACAGATGTATCTGCCCTGAGATATAGGCACTTGTGTGGCTTAAATGCATAATGTATATACAGTATGTTATAAAAACTAATTTTGACATAGCAAACAAATTCAATTCATCATTAGCTTATTTGTAAATACTATACTGTATTTTATAATTTAGCCGGCATAAAATTATTTACTCTTGCTGGTTTGATCTTACCAAATTTAAATACAAATTCCATTTTGTATCTCTAATGTAAACAAAATTTCACTACATTACAAAAGAACCACTGTAGTTTTCTAATAGGCATTCAGTCATGTGGTCCAATTCACACTGGCATTTTTATTGTCAAAGTTGTGCATCACTGTGGTAAGCACACGTGTTCTGCCATGCCTAATCTTCTACTGTGAATATAATGATGAACATCTCTATACTCCACTTGAGATATGTTTTACCTTTTCAACATCCAGATTGGCAGACAGGTTAAGCCATTATAAATTGTACCTTGACCATCAACTATCATTCCGGGTCTCACTGTCAGGGAAATAACATTTACTCATCATTGTGTTTTATCCTTATTTTATCCTTATATCCTTATCCTTATTATTTATCCTATCCTTATTGACAGGGTTGGAGAAAGTTGATGAAATAGTCTTCTCATTGCCTGCCCCTAACAGAACATGAGGACATGTGTCCAAGATCACAAAATACCCGTGTACAAAAAAGAAGAAACTATTTCTTCCGTAGGAGAGTAGTTGGGATGGAACAACCTTCAGGAAAAAGTTACATGCGCCAAACCTACCACGAGTTTTAGGTCTAGATTTTATAAAATATATGATGATAAGCAAGATGGGGCACCATCATGCTTATGTATTTGCTTTTGTACTTGCATATCCATTTTCTTAGTACTATACCTACATACATACTTACCCTACCTTCCCCACTCCCTCCACTACCTTCTCTCGCTCTCTCTCCCACCCCCACCCCTTCTCTTCCTTCTACACCAGATCCCACCCAGTAACCCCCCCTCCCATGCTGGCAGCTTCCCGAACACATGACAGAATAACAATGGAAAGCATTAAAATCTGAAACACAATTATCCAATAAAATGTCAAATGTGAATAAATTAAAAAAAAATAACTGAAGACAAACTCATATGTAACAGCAATAATAGAAACTAAAATACCTGAAATATTAACAAAAGCAATTTTCCCAGATATCAGGAAACAAGACGAAAAAGAAAGCAGAAGGGAGGAATGGGAGTAGTATTGCTGATCAAGAGAGATTACAAATTTTGAAGTGATCAGTACAGAGAAGGAACCCAATTAAGAAGATTATATTGCAGAAACCATTTCAGTGGAAGGAGAACAAATTATTGTGGCAGTGATTTACAATCTCCCAAAGAATCCCAGAAGACCCAGGCACACACTTAAAAATACAAACAGAATTTGAATATCATCCAAAGAGTGGCTGAAACATCCTTTACATTGGAGCAAAGCTAATGATGGGAAATTTCAGTCATGGACAAATTGACTAGGAAACAACATATGCATTAGGGGAAGAGACATGGAACGTGAATGCAATATTTCATGGTGAAACACACAGAAAGGGCAAAGATCAATCCACAAGGCTAGGCTTGGTCACTCTTTCCTTCACAGCCCATATCTGTCCTTGCCACTTGTCCTTTCTTATCGTCTATTCATTCATAACAAGCATCACACTCAATTTCTCACTAAGGGTTACTATCTGTTTATGATACAAGCTTGTCCAATAAAACTGCTTTTACATCCTCCCTCTCTCTACTTTGGAATGCAATTTAATTTTTTTTACCAAAAGCATATACTTGGCTAATTTTCTATCTACACTGCATTGACAAGGAAAGTAAATAAATACATCAAGGTACACATACATATTAATCTTTCATTTGTAATTTTAATATACTGTAGTATGAAAAATATAATCTGTTACCAATCAACGCATTTTTTATATTACAATAAATGATGGAAAAGGATAAAATACGAAAGCCAGCGACTTGCTCCTACTGTAGATAATTACTTGCTAGCTCATCTATTAATGATATTTTTATATTTTTTGTATTTGTGCAAAGCAGTTCATCCAAAATATAACATCATATTTGATAAAACTGGTCACAATTAAGAATTAGAAAAATTAAACAAACCTTTTTCTTCTGTGGTAAGACCACGTACGGAAGACAGATGATCAAGCATGGTGCGAAGTTTCATGATGCGATCTGCTCGCACAAAGAGGTTTGCCCTAAGAGGGTTGACAATCTCTTCTCTTAAAACACGTTGGACTTCATGATACTCCTTAATGTCATGAGCAGTTGGTGGTCGAAACAGCAAGTTGTCAAATACGCTGTTTGGCGCAAAAAGACTGTTGGTAAGCTTTTTGCTCAATATCTGTTTACATGAACACATGATGAGAGCTACACTCATGGAATAAGTCTTTCCTGTAACTGTTGCCAAAAATGGTTTTAAAGCTTCCACTGGTTTTGGCATACACTAACATCATAAATTGGAATCCATTCATCTACCACTCTGTTTGCAAAATGAGAATATACAGTTTTATAGGACCTTTGTTTTTTTTTAGTTTGAATTACTGTATGGAATAGATTAAGTGACAGGGGTAGTGTATGCCAAAAACCATCATAAACTTCAAAACTTTATAAGACAATGATTATAAGGCAGACAGGACACTAATAATGTAGCTCTCATTATGTAATTACACTTAGGTAATTAAACATGAAACATATTTAACCACTAGACAGCGGTTATCGTTGATTCACAGGGTAATGAGGTTATCGTCATACAGTATTATGATTTAAACAATTATTGTCTGGATTTGACATGTATGATGCAAATACCTGTAGGTATATAATAGCCCTCTGTGGATGTAATTGAGTTTACCTTGACCCATGAAAAAAAATCCTGCTACCATTTCATTGTTACATTATTAGGTAAATGTGCTTATTGTCATGAATGTTACTAGGGCAATGTGGTCATCATCATCAATGTATAAAATTCCATCATAATTACATGATATATATACCAAAGATGTTCATATAATTTCCACAACTCCATATGGTTGTAATGAGGTATACCAGGTAATCCAATCATCAATCAAACTATTATCATGCATTACAGTATCCACTGAATTTAATGACCTACATGGGGCTATACCTGTATCCAAGTCGTTAAATCCAGAGTTCCGCTAAATCCAGAGGTACAGTATTGAAATGTCAGCAACTTTTTAGTCAACTTTGGGAGGGCAACAGGATGGATGGTGGGTAGGCAGGACAAGTTTTCATTCAGTTTGATAGGGCAAGTCCTATTATTTGTGTCAATCAATGGTACCTGGGAGTTAGACAATTGATACGGGCTGCTTCCTGGGGGTGTGTATAACAAAATGGAGGTCTGGTCAAGGACTGGGCCGCAGGGACGCTAAGCCCCAAAATCATCTCAAGATAACCTCAAGATAACCAAGATGGTCATCAGGAAGTCATACCAAGATGCTGCTGCTTGTTTTGACAATAGGCAGCAAACACAGTTGAACAAAAAGTTCAATGTGTATAGAAAACACCTCGATGTTATGTAGGCTACAATCTAAGGAACTGTCCTGGAATTTACAGGCGGTCATGGGTGAGGTTTGGCATGAGGTGCACGACTAGGATTCCCTCCCACTCTTTCCCTGCTTCACCTGACTTCAGCCCAACAGTTGCCATGTACAATTTAATCTGATATTTCTAAGTGTTGCAAAATATTGCAAAATATTTTTCCAATACATTTCTAAATGTTGCAAAAACTTAAATCTAAATTTAAGAATTTGTTAAAAAGTTAGAAATTTTACCTTGTAAAAGCAAACATGCTAAATAGAGTAGCATCAAGGTAGCAAGAGTTTTGATGGCCCTGGATCCCCCGATTCTTGCCAAACATCGCCCGAACTTCATCAGGAGTTGACAACGGTGCTACACTTCCTCCTACTGGCTGACAGTCCATACTGCCAAATGCTGAGAGTGGATAAATTATAAAAAATATAAAGCAAATTTAAAACAAAGTCTGACACTAAATGATTGTTTCCACAAATGGAAACAATTACCTGATTAAAAATGTTGTCAACATCAACCACCAGTTGTGAATGAGAATAAGCTATTAGGCAAGCATTATGTTGGGACCAATTGAGTCTTCCCTAACACAACACTTACTTTACACTAAACAATTTATTGCAATTATTTAATAAATAAACAATAAAAATTACTAAATACAGTACAGTGTATAAGCTATTAAATATATTTAAAAAAAAGTGTAACCATAAATAATTACAGTACCTGAGTAGCAGAGATAAGTGTTATTTATCCTCACAGCAACCCAACCCATGCCAGTGGTGTTAATAAAGCTCAACATGCATACACAGTACACTTCATCAGAATCAAGCAAATCATCATTGTAATTGAAGTCAATCAATAATATCAAATTAAGTAGGGATTAATGTTGTCAGTCAAAATAAACTAATAATTTGAGGAAGAAAAATACGGGTAGAAGAGCAAGCAAAACACCGAGTCATGTGGGGATCAAATACAGATTTATAACTACTGTAGTAATAAAGCTTTAGAAAATCCCCGTCAAGCCCAGTAAAGTGATTACTCAAAATACAACAGAAAAGTAGAATGTTGAGAGTCTTTAAATACCTCCAGAAGATTTCCCTGGAAGAAAGAAAAGGCTTTGAGTTTTAATGAAAAACCTCTCTCAGAGAAGGATATTTGATTGCTTCCTAAGATATTATTAGCTATGGCATTTGGCCAGCATCAGTAAGACAAGGCAACATTGTCACATCATTGCTACGGGGACCAAATGATTCATGGAGTGTTTTACTGGTGTAAAGTAGCAGTGGAGAATATTCAGTCCATCTTAAAATGACCTCCAAAAAGGTCAAAACACACAAAAGCAATATATTATCAAGCCCTCAAAGGCACCACAAGTAACCACCAATGGAAAGTTCTCAGTAACTAACAATTTAGCAGCCTGACTGCATAGTTCAGCTCATACCAGATGGCAGTACCTCACCAAAAACAGGGTTCCATCACCAAAGCCACCCCACATACTTCCATCACCCAAGCCACCCCACATACTTCCATCACCCAAGCCATCCCACATACCTCCAAAACAAAACTGCACACAGGTTAAGTGGAGCAGCAGACAACTGGGAGAGAACAGGAGCAACCTTGAATCCTCACTTTAAGAGCATTTCATATAGTGTATACAGTATTGAACCTAAGAGCCTTATTTCTAAGATATCTCACTCACGAGATCTCTCTCTTTGTATAGGTGCATGAATTACAAAAGAAAGACTAAATTGTATACAGACATGTATAATGAAGCTGTAATAAACTATCACAATAAAGAGAATGGGAAACCAATAAGCTAACAAACCAAACTTGAATGACAATAATTTAATTTTTAGCCAAAAATCTCGTGGTAAGGGCGCCTGACAGCCGAGTGGACAGTGCTTCGAATTCGTAGTCCTGAGGTTCCGGGTTCGATCCCCGGTGGAGGCGGAGACAAATGGGCAAAAATTTCTTTCACCCTGATGCCTCTGTTAACTAGCAGTAAATAGGTACCTGGGAGTTTGACAGCTGACACCACATTATTATTGAAACCAGCGACAAAACGCTGTGAACTGTCTCAATGACTCTAGAAATGGGCATTGCATGCCCACCCATCTTGAGCAGGAGTCAACTGATGAATCATCTAGAACAATCTCACGAGGCCTCCTTAACTTTCGCCATTCAATTTTGGTCACTGTGTTACAGAGTGCATATCAGTATCCTTCAGAAAATCTAATGTAGGATTACCAGGCTGATTCCCAGGATTTGGAATCATTCATACAAGATGTGAAGGATATTTGGTCTGCATTTCCTGTAGAAGCATAAGGTGAGGATAAACAAGAGATATCAACAGATGAGATATGAGCAAGGCCTTCAGACTATTAGGAACCCAAAATAATGACTAAGTTGTAGAAGATCAGATTCAAAAGGATATGGAGAAGTACCAGCTTGGCAATAGGGTGGTAGATGAACGGAATAGGATGCATGCCCATGTCATTAAAGAAATGGTATAGCTTTAAAAAAGGCTTGATAGATATTCCACATGGGACAGAGGGGTTGAATCTAGATGGGCACTGCTCTGAATGGGCAACCTGGCATGTTTTGATGATTTCTACTTCTTATGTTTTTTAAGTGGCCATCCTGATGACCTCAATTATTGTCTGAAGGAAGTATTGAGTGATTTGTTTCTGCTTTTTCCTTTTATGGAGTGGCTACTCTGGTGAAGGACTGAGAGTACTCTCCTTTGGCTTCCCTTACAAATCATATGATAAGACAATTGGAAAAGGTACTTGCCAGAGGTATGAAAGGTACCGAGGGCCTGGTATCTATTCAGTCCAAGAGTGGATCCTGGCTGCTAGCTCAGAGAGCAACCAGTTCAAGCTCAGAAAAAAATCAGAGTAAAGAAAATTTTGATAATCCCTAGTACAGTACAGTACAATACAGTACAGTATAATACAGCACAGTAATTATTAATTTTTTAAACTTAATAAAACACCATAAGGAAGATCAGCTTCATTGAAGATTTTATAAAGAATATCCTGTTTTCAATGAAAGGAATCCTTATTGGATATACATATACACACACAAAATCATTCACTGTAAGCCAAAATTATCATTATTTACAACATTTTATGAATTACAGAAGACGAATATTTCCAAAAAATCCTTGCTTCACTCCTACAACCAGAGAAGATGCAACAAAAGTTTCCTTAGTCAAATTAAAATTTGCAATAATAAATTTTTTAAAGCCATAAACTCAAATTCAATTAGAGGAAAAGGGAAGGAGAGATATTACTGTAAAAATTTTCCCAAATGGATAGCATGATCACTAAATGTGAAGAGATGAGGTACCTATTCACACCCAACATATAAACCCCTGAATTATATTGTTAACAGATAAAAATAGGCATGTAGTATAAATGAAATACTGGACCGACAAGCCATATAAGTTACCGTACTCACCTAAACTAGCTCTTGGGTTAGATGATATGGACTCGAGGAAACGGCTATCTTTATGACACATGCGTAGTGGGACAAATAATGCTTTCCCAGCTGGACACGTGAAATATCTCTTGCCACTGAAGGTTCCATCTGATAAACCATCCTCTGCGTCCTCCTGTAAAGTATTTTACAGTATTCTTAATACAAATATTAGAAAGAATTTCTTCAGTGTCAGAATAGTTAACAAATGGAATGCACTAGGGAGTGATGTGGTGATGGCAGACTTCATATACAGTTTCCAATGTAGATATGACAGAACCCAATAGGATTAGGAACCAGTACACCAGTTGTCAACTGTCAGGCTGGACCAGAGAGCCGAAGCTCAACCTCTGCAAGAACCATTAGACAAGTGCATGCCAATGTTAGTCTGATGTAACGTAATCCACTAGATGTCATGGCAGCATTCACATCTTAGTGAATTACCATGCTGTACTCACATTACCCAGCTTACTTTCGTCAACATTTACTCATACACACATCACTACTTCTTTGAAGACTAATACATAACAACATTCAATAATCTTGCCTGCAAACCATGAAAGACCAGGCCATTATCATAACCTTAGCACTTGAACACACTTACCATCTCCACACCAGCAACTTTCCTTCCTTCCTTCTTGTCTCCAGGAACAGTACCAATCCATCTGATCACACCAAACCTGAAAAATATATGGCATAGTTGGCAAGCAGCTAAACAGTGGCCATGCCATTGTACATGTGAATACTGTATACAGTATACCTACAATACAATGCATATTAGTCACTTGGCAAGCATATACCTAACTGAACACTTTATCAATAGTACTGTAGTTTAACTGTTACTCTCACCTACAAATATTTTTGTATCATTTTTGTAAATAAAGGTTAGCAATATAAATATATTTGTATACAATTCCCAAAGGGTTTATTATGCATGCCTTGCCTTCAATGTAAGGCAGGGACCTTTCATTTTATGTTTTTATGTTGGAAAAGCTTTTAAATGCGTCTTGGGGAAAAGTGGGATTTCAATCTCGCCATGAGCAGTCGCATATTTACGATGGGTGAACTGTTCCCCTGTAAATAGAGGTAAGCAATGGCCCTAGTTCATATATATAAACAAATACCTGTACAAGTATATTTTGTGATTGGAAAACATTATCAAAATGTAAGTGTTAAATGCAGAAATCCAGTCTGAACCTTTATAAGAAGTTATACAAAATATAATGTGAAATTAACAAAATCAGAATGTTTTGGTGGGAATGACAAGGTGGCAGTTGGGCATTGTGTGAGGCCAGAGTGTCGAGTGTCAATGGTCGAGTCCAAGCTCAAGGTTTCTGTAACAATCATGTCACCATTGGTGGTTTATCTTCCCCAGAACCCTAAGAATCTGTCAGTATGGTTAGTGTGGTGCTAAATGCTTATTATAACTCAGGAATATCTTTCTGTTGTACATTTAAGTGTGGGGTTGATATCCAAGTTGGTACCTGGCAATTGTTTCAGGTTTCTTGCCTTGTGTTCAGTTCTGGTTCTTATAAATGTCACTGTGACCCAATGAGTTTTGTCATTTATGAACCAATTTTCATAAATTTTACACATCACGTTCTTTGTATATAGCTGTACAATTTGGAAAGAATAAATTTTAAAATTTTAATTATATTTTGAGTTACAGATTTTCAAAAGTGCAGTTTTGTTAGTAAGATAATGAGTCATTCAACAATTTATTTTTCCATCAACTTTTAGAATGTTACTTTAGACTATATTCTACTTGTTAAATTCAATATCTTTTAAATTGATTAGATACTCTATAATCTTGAAA
>WNGS01092210.1:14605638-14688351 GCA_020271785.1 Procambarus virginalis
TTATGTTTTTATGTTGGAAAAGCTTTTAAATGCGTCTTGGGGAAAAGTGGGATTTCAATCTCGCCATGAGCAGTCGCATATTTACGATGGGTGAACTGTTCCCCTGTAAATAGAGGTAAGCAATGGCCCTAGTTCATATATATAAACAAATACCTGTACAAGTATATTTTGTGATTGGAAAACATTATCAAAATGTAAGTGTTAAATGCAGAAATCCAGTCTGAACCTTTATAAGAAGTTATACAAAATATAATGTGAAATTAACAAAATCAGAATGTTTTGGTGGGAATGACAAGGTGGCAGTTGGGCATTGTGTGAGGCCAGAGTGTCGAGTGTCAATGGTCGAGTCCAAGCTCAAGGTTTCTGTAACAATCATGTCACCATGGTGGTTTATCTTCCCCAGAACCCTAAGAATCTGTCAGTAGGTTAGTTAGTGGTGCTAAATGCTTATTATAACTCAGGAATATCTTTCTGTTGTACATTTAAGTGTGGGGTTGATATCCAAGTTGGTACCTGGCAATTGTTCAGGTTTCTTGCCTTGTGTTCAGTTCTGGTTCTTATAAATGTCACTGTGACCAATGAGTTTTGTTATTTATGAACCAATTTTCATAAATTTTACACATCACGTTCTTTGTATATAGCTGTACAATTGGAAAGAATAAATTTTAAAATTTTAATTATATTTTGAGTTACAGATTTTCAAAAGTGCAGTTTTGTTAGTAAGATAATGAGTCATTCAACAATTTATTTTTCCATCAACTTTTAGAATGTTACTTTAGACTATATTCTACTTGTTAAATTCAATATCTTTTAAATTGATTAGATACTCTATAATCTTGAAATTTTTTAAAGTTGTAATTTTTTCCATTTCCTTTCGGGTTTCAATGCTTAATTAAACTTGGGTGGAGATTCACCTTATAAGTTAGATTTGTAAATACCATTTCATAAGAATCAGACGTTTTTAGTGTTACCCATATGAATGAATATGATTCGGGCCCCTATAAAAAGTCAAAATGGGTCAAAAACATTAATATGAATTCATTTTCATTACACAAAGATTCGGGTTACAGTACCACAATCTGAATTACCATACTCTTAAAGTACTGGATAGGAACTATCACTATTAAGAGATGCTGTGGAAAAGATAACAATTACTGTCATTATGTTGGAATTTTGGTCCAGGGTCAATCACTGATATGACTGAAATGAATTTCCATAAAATATACTTACCTAGGAACTTCCTTGATGACCACCTCAACCAGTGAACCAGTGTCTAAGTCTTCTTCAGTGCCCTCCACGCTGCCCTCAGGGGTTTCATAAACGCTGCCGTCTCCATCAGACACAACCTCTAACTGGTCAATCCCTAAAATTATCTTTAAATTTAAGTACCATAAAGAAAATAGCATATTTCTTAAAGTACACCAACAACTATAAATTTATGATATATTTGAGCATTTTTTGGGGGTTATTATTTTGAAGTTATGTATATGCATTGTAAGTACTGTATGCAGGAGATGAGTTTTCCAACCAAAATTTAGAAAACTGCTTGTTGACCAGACCACACACTAGAAGGTGAAGGGACGACGACGTTTCGGTCCGTCCTGGACCATTCTCAAGTCGATTTGAGAATGGTCCAGAACGGACCGAAAGGTCGTCGTCCCTTCACCTTATAGTGTGTAGTCTGGTCAACATACTTTAGCCACGTTATTGTGACTCTTCGCCTGCATAGAAAACTGCTTGCCTGATGCAGTTGTATACAATATTAAACATAATACTAATGATATCAATTTTATTCCTACATATAATTAAAGATTCATCATTAAACTACAAATTTTGTCAAGAGAACTACCTGTTTTCTTGAACAGCAAAAGCTTACAGTCACCAAAATGGCAACATAAGATATATTCATTGTACAATGATGCAAAACTACATATATTTTTACCATGAAGAGATAAATGATACAAGGGATTGACAGGCATCTCTGAATCACCAAGTCCTACAATTGGAGAATTTTGTTCAATATCGTTGTTTATTTGTGTTGGCCGTCCACTCATTCCAGAAGATTTCCATTTATTGTTCTTTTTATCTAAATTGCGATTTAAAATTTTACTCTTGTCCCGTTGACGAGACTTATGATCATGTAGTGTCTCCTGCAAAAAAGAAAAAATTTATATATTTTTTATATACAGAGGACAGAGATTGGAGAGCTGTCTTAGTTTATGGTCAAAAGTAATTTTAAGGCAATCCAAAGGGTTGGAAACCAGAGGAGCATATATCAAAGAATCAGAAAGCAAAACTTCAGCCTTCTGAAAGTAGTCCACACGACATGATCAAGAACAACCACTGAATTGCCTTTGTCAGAAGGAAGGATAACAGCAGCATTGTTAATTTTCAGGGAAGGACAAACTGATAGTGACAAGGAAGGTGGTGATTTTTAGAAAACTCCGTCAAGGGCAGGAATTAGGGCTCATCCCCTCCCCACCCCCCCAGCAGGTACAAGGTTCAAAAAGTACTAGAGTTAGAATGGTGAAACAGATCAAGAGAACTAATGAGATCAATACAACAGTGAGGGCCAGGCAAAGTAGCAAAATAGAGAAAAAAACATTACCCCAGTCTGGTAACACTCTGCCTTAAGCCTCCCATTAAACCTAATCCCAGTCTAGTAACTCTCTGTCTACTCATGCAATGTCAGTAATCTATATATCGTTTTATTTTATTTTATTTATAGTTCTTTTAAAATATAGTTGTTTTTTCACTAAATTTTTAACATTTCAAACCCTACTCTTTCTTTTTTCTTAAACTCTCCAAGATTTCTACTTAATATCTCTTCTTGTATTCCCTCATCCTCCTTTATCTTCCAAATAACTTCAACGCATTTCTAATATTTTTTATTCTAGTCAAGTTAAAAAATTTATTGATACTCACCTTATTACATGATATCATATTTTTTGAAGTGGTGTAGGTCATGTGAGGAGCCAGCTCCCAGTCCTTCTCAGAGTACGGTGGTGGTGGCCCACTGCCTCGCTGACCAGATGCTGAGAGCTGCTCATAAGCTAGGATGTGAAAAGGTGTCATGCTCGACATGTCGCTGCCAAGTTGACTGTCGTTCTGTAAAAATCAAGCATTGGTATTAATATCCCTTTTGATCACAAAGAAATCATAATGACATGCTATATCAATGAGAAAATCATTTTGGGGTAATGGGACGATTTGAACCAGCATTCTAGCAATTTTCAGACACCTGCCTCAATCCACTTGGCCACAATAGGACAAAAGCCAACCAACTCGGAACCCAACTGAATTCACTGGGAAATTCTGGAGGTCTGAATTAGTACCCGAGCAGGATTTTACGGTTGGCCCACCTGCACTCTGGCCTGCGGGTAATTGTGTTCACATCCTTATGCTCCCCCATCAGATTCTATGTCCTATTGAGGCCGAGTGAGTTAAGGACAGGTGTCTGGGAATCATCAGATTGCCAATTCAAGGAACCCCATTGCCCCAAAATGATTTTCTAATATTCTCTTTGTTTTACCCTTTCAACCATTTGTATACTTCAAAGTCACCCATTACTCTTGGCCTTTCTAGAGATTATAATTAAGATATTTTAATTTCTCTCCATAAAGGAGGTTCCTAATTTCCAAGATTAACTATCATCCTTCTCTGTACACATTCAAAGAAATTGAATGTGTAAAGTCTATTCTATAGAACAAAGACCAAAACTGAATGCATAATCTAAATGTAGCCAAACAAGCGCAAGATAACGCTGAAGAATAATAAGAGTTGTCTTATCACCTACAACTGTACATATGTCCTCCCATTTCTGCAGCAATGGAAGGCAAGTTAATTATATTAACTATTTATAAATGAGTTTCAAGCCCATAAACATCATATTTTTATTATTCCCATCTTCCTCTGTAATGTCTTTAAATGCTATAGTCAACATTATAATCCAACTGTCAAGTCACCTGGTGTTAGAATCATCTAAGGCACTCATTCCATACTTATCTTAAATGCCAAATAATAATGACTAATTGTCCATCTGTGTTTGTAAGGTTGCTCATCTATCACATCAAATCCTGACTTAATCCCTCATAACTATAGCTTTCTGAATATCAAGAACTGACAGTTTTCTATAACCAGATATGTACACAATTTTTTAAGTTATTGTTTCCTCTTAAATATTACTCAGATTTGTAAATATAAAGGTAATATATTAGAATACAGTAGCTAAACAAATCTTTTTTTTAATTTTATGCTACACTTAGATGGCAGTTTTGTTAATCTAGGAAAGGATGATGAGAAGAACAGCCAATGACTGGTGACTTTACCCTGTCTTGGACATGAAAGGAAATGAACTTGAATTCTCATATTTAATATAATGATAACAACATTGTAGACAAAATGGAAAAAGAGAGATTGTGAATGGGCAATCCCTTTTTAATGATATACTGAAATTTATTATAATCTGTACAACTAAAAAGATGCAACACAATACGTAAGCTTTTAATTTCTGCATCACTAACTATTGTACTTACTTTTGAAATTAAATGTGCGGGCCGCTTTCCACTTGAATTACGTCCACTTGGATCTGCTCCAAAAGCCTCTTTACCAAGAACATCCTCAGCTTTCATAAGATTTGTTAAGGGCATCAGAGAAGCATGATTTATTTTAGCCTCAAACAACAACTTTCCACTGACTCTGTGGTTGTCTTCACCTACAGGATTATCCTACAGAAGAAAATGTATCACACTGTAAACTTGATATTCCTGCATTTGCAACTATGTCGTTCTCTACATAAGCAAATTCAGTATACAGTTTAATAATACAGTATATATATATATATATATATATATATATATATATATATATATATATATATATATATATATATATATATATATATATATATATATATATATATATATATATATATATACTGTATATATATACATACATACATACATATACATGTGTGTGAACTTTTATTTTTTAAATTTAAAGCAACTGGGGAGTGGTTAATGGATATGTAATTCTGTTGGTGAAATGGTTTGATACTGATGCATATTATTCAAACCATCTGATTTGATTTTTAAATATTTACCATAAAAGGTTTATTGGTTAATAAAATCATAACAAGAGCAAGACAAGGAATTAAATGTTTTAAATTAACTGTAACTCACAAATTCCACTCCAACCATCCATGATCCGGACTCGTTCATTCCTGGCAACTTCCCAGTCCACTGTACTACACCAAACTCGGGGTAATCCTCACTCAGCCACACTACGCGGTCCCCAACACTAACGCTGCACTCCTCACTTCCACCTGCCATTGTCATTATTCCCAAGGATGGGAGAATTATCATACTTTATTATCATAATGGTAACAGGATTTTGTTTAGATAAACCTTTGGTGTAAAACTATTATGTTTAAGCAAACACATGGAGCAGTCAAGATAGCTCAGAAATAACAATTTTAACTGCATATAACAAGATTTTTCCGAATAGTATACTGTACTCTGTTACTCCAAGGCAGCTGAGACCTTTTCCCCATCTCTGCTGAATTATAATAGTATCAGGAAGACAAAATACAATATTCAATCCAGTTAGGAATGTAGAGAGAAAAGTGCATTATATCAGCTCAAAAGCATTTCTATGCACAGTTTGGCATCAAAGAGATTGTGAAAGCTACATCGAAGCAAACTGTTGAACAGCCCAATAGGCAACTACCAACACCACAACAAAAGAATTCATGTCGACGCTGCCACAGCCTCAATGTCAGGATATGAAAAATCACAACCAAGCAAAAGATGACCAGACAGAAAGAGCAGAATTAAGAGCAACCAAACATAATGTCCAGAGAAGTGTTTTTCATATATTGTACACTTGTCTCAAAGCTTAATTTCCAAGGTACTTTATACAACTCTATTTCTTCCCAAGGTAAGAGCCTGCATAAGTCCGGGCTGCAAAATACTAGTATAATCTGAAGCTAAGGGAAAAAAATGCGGCAGATAGTAACCACATCACCCTGGTATCCCGTGTCAGTCCCAATCATACTAAGCTTTGAAAAAGTAGGAGGTGCAGTCTTCAACTTTATAAGAAATCTGAAGAAACCTTGCAAAATCAACACACAATCCCAAAGTAGTAAGCAAGATTGAAGCCTAAATGAGCCAGTTGTCGAAGTAAACCAAGATGCTCAAAAGCGAATCTAGGCTGGATCCTATACTATAGTCTTGTACCACATCACATTAACCATAGTTGATAATGGACCTGCCACAAAGCCCCAAGCCAAAGAGCTCCTGATTTTCCCTGAAAAAACCACTCCAATTGGTTACTTAAACAAATATTAAAAAATCTGTCAACATGGCACAATACCCATATACACTACAGCATAGTTTTCAATAACAAGGTGTATGGTATGTGCTGTTATGCATCATGTAGTACAATCCTAAGTAATTCTGTGTTCCAATATTGAAAATAAATCAATCAAAGCTTCCATGGCTCACCACCCCTTCAGCCTGGTCTCTATCAAGTCTCCAATTAAACATTCATTATAAAATGCTTCACAAAGCCAGCATCATCCAACAGCTATAGGGGTCATCACATGTTAAGGTAAATTGTGACAGGAATCAGTTGATGGATAAAACGATACAATATATAATAAACACTGAAAATCTTAACAAAAACTGCTTTAATAAAAATGCTTTCTATGGATGTAAATCCTCTAAAACAATTCAAGATACCATGTTCTGCTTGCGACAAACTTCAAGCAATCTCACTAAAAATGTTTGAGATACAGTATTAAGTTCAAAATCTCAACACGGAAGGATATTACTGGGTAGTTGCCAAATTTCCCAATGAAGCTAAAGAAGTGTGGGGTGGTGTTACACATCCTATATTCAATATAGCACACTATATACTAAAACACACATGCTTAAAGTTTGAAGTGAATCTGTTAATCATTCTTTAAATAGTGCCTGTTAAATGATGGAAGAGAGCAAAATAAATGTAGTATTCAATAAGTAAACTAGCTAAATACCATGAGTAATTTTAACTCCTAAACATTTCACCAACCTTTTCCACCACTAGTATGAACTTTCCGGCGTCCACCTTCCATTCTGTCCAGATGTTCTGTACTACATAGATCTGAAAGTGAGGCAATATATCTAATATAAATTGGAAATACACACAAATAAAGCAGTCCATGCACTTTACAGTGCTAAGGTTTATCACCGACTAATTTCTTTGCATCTGCAGCAGTCTGCCAATTAATGAATTCCTACGATGCAAGCAAATAGCAGATGCACCACATGGTTGTCATTTACCTTTCTAGACAAACTATATGTGCTTGCATTTGGCATCGACTGGAGAAAGTTAGTCTCAGAACTTTGATATCAAGGACCTGTTCTCTAACCACTTGACCATGGTGTCTGCTACTGCACACAAACAATGAAAATGTCCCAATAGCCACACACTGGGAACTAGTAGGCAGCTGATCACATCTTAGCTATGAGCCGACATTATAAATCACTATACAACTGAGACTATTTGCCTATGCCTTTCAAGAGTGACCATTTTCAGGCATTTCAAACATAAATACAAAATCATATTACAATTCACATCAAATGTGCTCTTTTGATATTTCAAGGAAAAAGGGTATACAATGCAGAGACATCCGATAAGATTTTTTATAACTTCTACAATATAATACAAATAATCTTCAGACTACAAGAAAAAAGAAAAGATCCTTGCATAAGTATACTTAATACATGAGAGAAGTCAATGGAGGAACCCCACACAGGTGGAAATATCAAACCAAAAGAAAATGGAATCACATTAAGCAAAAAAGTGTTAATAACCAAACTCCAGCCAGTAAACAATTCCATGCATTACCCTATCATTTGACTATACTCACAAGTGCTGCAACTTCCCAAGCTGAACAACCTGAAAGTAAAACAATACTATAAAAATACTTTTTGGGGACAACAAGCGGTAAAATACATGTGCACATTCAGTACGTACACATCGACAAGTTAGCCATGCTTATTAAACTGGAGTTTTAAGGTATTGTACACACAAAATAATTATCACAATACGGCAATTATAACACATGGACTTTTATCTACATTAGTTTATGACAACAATAATTTACTACAATATACTGTATATTATCACTGACATTTGCTTCTTACAGTAAATGTTACAATGCATGCTGCACATGGATCACTATAGTGACACTGTACATTGTTGATACCAATTAATTAAAGTGATTACGTTTATATAAGCAGTATCCAGCATTAAAGATCCACCAAGAAAACATTTACATGTAAACAATATGTCTCTATTGTTTAAAAAGCAATAATAGTACAGTGTCAAGTGTTAATCTTTAATCATCCTTGCAAATAATAAGTCAAATTTAAATGTAGCAATGCCACTGAAGCCCTGAGTGACCCGAGCTTCTACCTGGTGGTGGTCAGGCACATCACAGTTAGGATGTTGACCCCACGATACCGATTGTCTTGTTACCTCATAGAACAGAATTTTCTTTAACCTGTTGCTTATTCTACTGTTGTTAGACTTTGTTGTGGCTTTTTTGTTTTTGGGTTGATCTCTGACCCCAAGCTCTCCTCACCTTGTAGACAGCCAGTGTCTGGCCCTGGTTCTTGGTAGGCAAGAGTGCATCTCAGAGGCCTGATGTATGTATGTATGTATGTATGTATGTATGTATGTATGTATGTATGTATGTATGTATGTATGTATGTATGTATGTATGTATGTGTGTGTGTGTGTGTGAGGTAAGGGTGGGCCTCAGAGGCTTGGTGCATCTTTATATGGCATGGCCATGCTAGTACCTAGCTCAATATTTCTTGGGAAGCCCTCCCAGAAATATTGAGTTTACAGTATAAAAAACACAAATACACAGAAAGCAAATACTTCACAGTACCAGTACTTGCTATAAAAGACACAAATGCAACAAAAACATGATTTTGCATAATTTACAAATACTGTACAAATAAATATCTTAATAAAAAACAAATGAACACAAGACTTTTAGCATATTATATTGTCAACAACAATAGCAGATGAAGTGAAGTAATAGTTAATCAATAGAATACATAATGAAAGTGAGGTAAATTGTCTTTAATACTGACATGTTTTTGCATTATACAGCTCAAACTTTTCCTCTAGGGTTGGGAGGCCCAACCCACATTAGTGTCAAATAGGAGAACAATGAACATATCAGGGTAACATTAGCACTAGAACAAGAGAATAAGATTTAGAAATGTTTCTTTCAGATGGTATCATTTAAACTAATAACAGAGGAAACTAGGAACCTATAGTTCCTAGGAACCTATAGTTCCTAGGAACCTATAGTTCCTAGGCTGTATAATGGTCGCAGTTTACTAACCTCATATTCTGTAAGTACAGTATCTTGACAGATACTAAATATGAATTAATGTAGACCCGTTACATGCTGTTACCTCTTTCCTCATGTATATAAATTAACTCATTTCTCTCATAAATTAAGTAGTGCATAGCAAGGTAAGGTTTTTCTGGTTTGACTGTACCCGTATTGTAATATAATTTTAAAATAAACAACATGCCTTGCTCAATTCTCTGAATACAATGAGCACACCCCAGGAGCATCAATATATAAAACTGGATAAAAATGCATCATTAATTACTGCACTATTGACTACAGGAAGATTTTTTTGGAAAGATGTGTTATTTCGAATTTTACATTATGTTTTTCTAAACTATCAGCCTTACACCATTCTTCTTAATTAAATCATGCAACTGACAAATGACCGACAAATATAATTTGTCATTCATTCATAATGACTTGCTGCAAGTGTAATTTGTAGACTACGTCACTAACTACAAAATACGTCTTACTTTTATCTTACTGGCAAGTATTTTTAATTGCATTTTCCATTATACCAATAAAATGATAATTTTTAAAATTTTACTTTTAAATATCGTATACCTAAGGTTAAGTTCCTTACTTCAAATAGTCAGGAAGCACATGTAACTCTCATACCTATTATATTTTTTAACATTGATCACTGAATAAGTGTTTGAAAAGTTCCTACCATTGCTGAACCACATTAAGTATTCCTTAACCAGTCAGACCACATGAGTAAAATATCTATTGTCCTGTTAGCCAGCAAAATATTTATTAAATGAAAAGTTCTTGCACCAGAGTTGTGTTACAGCATCAGGATGCATTTTAACCAAGAAAACCTTACCTAACCTTGCATCATAGCGAATGGGTTTCCATACCAGTTATCAAAACATGGAAAGCAGGTCCTATGGGAAATTTCAGCTTGCAATCTCCAACAAGTACTAAAGGCACTACACCTGAAGTTTATCAAGCAATATCCTGCCTACAACATTCAGTTTTTCACCTGTTTACTCCAGTATGAGTCATACTAGTTAGTCATTATGTCACCGCACACCCTGGCAGAGGAAGCACCCACTCCACCTCGTCACCTCTCTCACCCTGTACAGACACCCAAGTCTCTGGGCCACACCTGCAGTAACACTCGTCCTCCGAGGTTATATAGCCATATTGTATATACGGGGAGTCTTATTCCGTGTTGTAGCGAGAGTAAAGGAGCCGAGGAGGCGGAGAAGGAGCCAACGTTCCCTTTGTGGATGTAAACATTGAGCTGCGCTTCTTGTTTTCATTTTGACCTTTAAAGGGACCAACCTTATAACCTCACTGCAACACATACCAACTCTTTTACAACAATCAAAATGAATTTACAACCAATGTATATCTCTAATAAGTAACATTACAATAAACGTTTATGGGTTTCAATGCGCGAGTAGGTAGGAGTGGGGTGATAAAGAGGAAGGTTAGAGAAGTGGTCCCTGGCGCGGTGCAGACGACCAGGCGGCCGACCACACTCTCCCCGCACGGGAAAGTTGG
The DNA here is from genome assembly GCA_020271785.1 of Procambarus virginalis. Classification (NCBI taxonomy): domain Eukaryota; kingdom Metazoa; phylum Arthropoda; class Malacostraca; order Decapoda; family Cambaridae; genus Procambarus; species Procambarus virginalis. Next base: position 14,616,572 of record WNGS01092210.1, read on the forward strand.
CAATTGTCGTGTGAGACCATGTGTCCCTATTTGGCGGCAGGTGAGTCCACACCTCCACCCTCACATGTTTCATCTTGGCTCATAAGATTAGCTGATGGGACGCTAGATTACTGAGGCGAGTGGTGCAACGTGTGTGGCTTTATATGTGTGCATGGTCCTAGAGGCAAGTACTGAATTTAATTCCCTAAGGCGGCAGGACACATTATGTACTAAAACGTAGGCCTACATAATTTTTAAATGAATACTTATATAATGCAGTATCAGAAATAGTCGCATTGGCATGACTCTTAACACATTTCGAACCCGTATATGTGATAAGATAAGACTATCTGTCCTCAGCTTGCAACTTAACAGTACAGGACTGACTGAAAATATTTCTTCTTGCCACAGATATATATATGTGGTGTGGTTGAGTGTGCAAGCTCACGGAGAGAGGCCTCAGGGAGGGATTCAGTCACCATCTTAGAGTGAACAATCTTGTACAATCAACACACCACGGGTTATAGAGATCCTGCCTTACACACCTGCCCCCACACCTGCCCACACCCGGACACGGTCACCACCTACTCTGACAAAAGGCCTTCTGGTGGATGTAGTATATATGGATTTTGCTAAAGCCTTTGATAAGGTGCCACATGAAGTACTGGCAAGGGAATTACATGCATATGGAATAAATGGTAAAATAGTAGAATGGATAAAACAATAGTTAAAACAAAGAAAACGGTCGAGCTAAATAGGAATGAATCTGACTGGAGAAATGTGGTAAGTGGGGTACCACAGGGGGCCATTTTGGGACCAACCCTTTTTGTCATATATATCAGTGACATAGATGTGAATATTGCAAACATCATCAAACATGCAGATGACACTAAGATTTATGGTAAAGTGGGAAGTGAAAATGATATTGAAGGCCTTGCAAAGCAATCTACATGAACTCCACAAATGTTCAAAAGACAGGCAAATGCTGTTTAACATCATCAGTGTTGAGAAGCATTTATGCCCCCATAACCCTGTATGTGGGGCATAACAGCCCATGCCACAACAACCAAATGAATAACATTACCCCTCCAACAAATTGATGAAGAAAAGGATCTTAGAGTCAAAATCCTCCACTCACTGGAAGCTGCATAATAGAAGCAGCAGTCAAAAAAACTAACCAAACCCTTAGAATGATCATATGTACCTTTGACTTTAAGGAAATGAAGGTAATGATATAATTGTATGAATCTCTGGTGTACCCCCACTTGGATTATTGTATCCAAGCATGGAAAGCTCATCTTCAGAGGGACATAGCTGCTCTGGAGAAAGTGCAACATCGGGCAACAAAAATCATTCCAGAACTAAGTCAACTCTCATACCAGTAGTGGTTGGGAGCTTCAGGGTTAACAACACTATAAACCAGGCATGACACGGCAGATCTCAAATAAACCTTTAAAATACTAAACACTTTAGAGGATGTTGATCCTGACAACTTCTTCAAAAGGTCAGATGTAACACAAACAAGGAACAATGGTTTCAAGCTCAACAAGCCACAATGTAGGATTGAAAACAGGAGATGCCTTCACCCGCAGGATTATAAACTCATGGAACTGCCTACCCGCATAAGCCGTAACTGCCAAATAATCCAACTAAAAAATATCATCAGGACTAATGGGGGGACCTTTGACAACCTGTCCTCATCAAGGCCACTAGTGTGTTAGTGGCCCTGAGGTAAATTCAGGTAAATATAATATTTTTAAACAAGTGATCTGCATTAATATTCTCCAGTGTGTTCAGTATTTTAAATGTGAATAAATATCACACTATGAAATGTGGAATAGGATAAAATAGCCCATGCCACACACCACCTGCAAATTTTGTGAAAAGACATTAAAGAACTTGACAAAGAGATCTAGAGGTGGTTCTGATAGTAAACTGTCACCAGAGGACCACATAAAGGACATTGTGGGAAGAGCCTATGCTATGCTTTCCAACTTCAGAATAGCATTTAAATACATGGACATGAAATACTAAAGAAATTGCTCATGGCTTTTGTTAGACCAGAGTTATATGCTGTTGTTGGGCCATATCTTAGGAAGTGCATCAATAAACTGGAAAGGATGCAAAGACATGCAACTAAATGGCTTCTGGAGGTGAAAAAGAACAGCTATGAGAGAAGGTTAGAAGTGTTAAATATACCAATGCTAGAAGATAGAAGAAAAAGAGGTAATATGATCACTACATACAAAATAGTAACAGGAATCAACAAAAACAAAGATGAATTTTTGAAACTTGCAACTTCAAGAACTAGAAGTCTTAGATTCAAGCTAAGGAAACAAAGGTGCCAAAAAATATAAGACAGTGGTAAACAGATGGAACAATTTAAGTGAGAAGGCGGTGGCTGCTTTAACCATCAGTGATTTCAAACCGTCATATGATGAGTACAGTACTGGGAACAGGAGACATCATGCATGTAGCTCTCATCCAGTAACTACATGAGTAATTACGCTTAGGTTATTCACCCACCCCCTAAGTGTAATTACATGTATGTAATTACCCTGTACAGTATATAGACTTATAGATTTTTTTTGGTGGGGGTGGGGGGAGGGGTGAGTTGGAAACTAATTGTTTTCATTGCTTTAGCCTAGTAGCAGACAACCTATTATGCACTACTATAACTGCACTTAGTCTTATTAAAAACTCTGGGTTGGATAATCTCATGGATCTTCTTATACGCCTAAAGTTAATTGAGCAAAAATGCTGTTTTGTAATACAGTGTACATCTAATGAATGTTTATGCCAGTCCAGAGAAGAAACTAGTACCCATAATTTGACTGTACACTTAAAAAAGTGTTTTCATTATAGACTGAGTAATACTGTATGTAGGTGTAACAAAAATATTTGCTATTAAAAAAAATAATTATGATGAGTATGTTGCTAGACTACATTACAATGATAAAAGTATTCCATTAGTAGTCTTCATAAACTAGGGTACTGTATTAGCCATGCTTTTCTCTATATTGCTTTGGGTACTTACATTTTGCATAGAGTAACTAATGGGAGTGTTAGCATAAGGTTGGTATTCTGGCACTGGTATGGTGGTGTTGCAGCATCCTAGTGTCCAGTAGGAGGAAAGAGCGTGGCAGCCGCCTCCACCCCATGACCCAGCCCCTCGCACCCCTCATCCGCCTTGCTTCTAGCTATGGCAGCTTGTCGCAGGAAGGTTCAGGTATGTATGCACCCTACCTCCTGTAGCAGGTTTACAGCTTTATATCTTGTCTTGAACCTTGCACCCCCCTCATCTGCCTTGCTTCTAGTTATAGCAGTTTGCTGTTGAAGGTTCATATATGTTCGCACCCATGTCTGCTACCAGGTTTACAATTTCTTACCTTGTCATTAAAATGCACACACACACACACACACACACCTAAGACCAGCTTTTGCAATGATAACTTTTTTTTATATAAGTTCTTTATCTTGTAATGCTGCTTAGTTTTAGATGATCATAGTTACATCTCTTCCTGTTGCTCCATAGTACACTTGCTTTGCAAATTGCATGTTAGTCATTCTTATTGGATTCCTACTGCTTGTGTGTAAACTTCACATTGTATGCAGTAATTCTGTTTTGAGGTTTGACTCCTGTGACTGATGTGACCCAGTAGTGGGGAGTCATTGGGCTCTACCAGAAGAGGCTGTTCATTGCATTCAATGCTGGTTATTTATTTATTTACCTGAATTTACCGGATGGCCACTAACACTATTGGCCTCGATGAGGACAGGAAGCTGGCAGGTTGTCAAGGGTTCCTCCATTTGCCCTGATGATTTTTCCCAGCTGGATTTATAATAATAATAATTTATAATAATAATCTATATGATAAATAAAATATAAGACAATACATATTTCCAATAATAAAAATCATTTGATTTGTCAGTCTTTTGATCATTTGTGGAGTTCATGTAAGTCATTTTGCAATGTATCAATATCATTTCAATTTGTACTTATAACCATGAAAAATATGAGAATAGATTATTATGTTCTTGTGTTCTTATATTCTTATTCCTATTACTATACCCTTTATTCCACCTTACCTTTCGTACCTTTTGCCTTGCTCTTCTTCCTCTAAGATTTTCTTCTCCTCACCTCTCTCTTGCCTATTTATTGCCTTTAACTCCTTCCCTCATCACAATCGACTTGAGAATGGTCCAGGACGGACCCAAACATTGTCGTCCCTTCACTTTCTAGTGTGTGGTCTGGTCAACAATAGAGTATTATTCTCTTACTAGGAGCGTGTAAATTCCTCAAGTCACCACATAGTCAAATGTATAGACATGATTGCCAATTATACCATGTACAGTACCAAACCTGCCTTTTTCTATTTTTAAGTCTCATTTTATTATGTTTTTGGATTATATTTCACCCAAAATTATACTTACAGGTGTTAGTGGTGCTTTTACTAACACTGGTTCCACGACCGGGCCCTCTGGAATCACGTCCACCTTGCACCCGGGACAAAGCGGCACTAGTCAGGAAGCTTATCAACAAGGTGAGTGGAATATGAGAATTTTTTGTACTGTATAAATTCTCAAGTATTAAAACATCTACACTTTTTTTATCTTTTTATTTATTAATTTATAGTATTTACAAGAAGGTAGAGTACATTGAGTTTGGTAGAGTGAACGCATTCACACTTGAGGAAAATACAATAATCCATTTAAACATTGTCATTCTGTACATCATCTTTTTTCTCTATACAGATATTTTTATACTGCCTAATTCTTCTATAATAATAATAATAATAATACAGTGGCACCTCGACATACGATTGCCCCCACTTACGATAATTTCGAGTTACGATGTAAATTTCATCGAAAAATGCCACTCGACATCCGATGGTGTCATCGACTTTTGATATTTGTTGGTACACGTTCGGGTCGACCAAGCGCGTGGTTCCCAGTCACGCGGCCGACCTGCCTCAGTTTACTACAGCTGCCCGCTTGGTGACGATCGCGCCTATAAGAAATTTCGCTTTTGTGGTGATTTTTTGCATTTTGAACATTAAAGTAATTATTATATATCACGCCATGAGTCCCAGGAAAGTCAGTGGTAAGGCTCAACATATGAAAACCCATGTAAGGATGACCATAGAGCAGAAACAAGAGTACAGAATGTCTCTTCCTCAACAATTAAGAAAATGTGTGCACCATGGGAAGAATTGCAAACCTTTGCTGAAACGACTCACCCAAATCAAGCTGCAGTAGGTCGTTGCCTTAACCTATTCAATGACACTGTGATGCATCATTACAGACAAATGTTAAAATGAAGGGAAAAACAAATGCCTCTTGACAAATTTGTAGTGAGACAAACAAGCACTGAACCACAACCAGGTCCTAGTGGTATTCAGGCAAAACGTAGGAGAGAGAGTACCCCAGAGAAAACATCATTGCCTGATGTGATAATGGAAGGAGACTCCCCTTCTAAACAGGAAGAACTCTCTTCCTCCCCCCTCATCACCATCTTCCATACGCCCTCAAAAGCCCTCCATAAAGGTAAGAGACACTGGTATTGTATTGTAGTTAGAAAAAACATTGTATTCAGTATAAACTGTATTTGTATGTTAATATTTTGGAGGGTGGGGAACAGATTAATTCAATTCCCTTTATTTCTTATGGGAAAAATCGCTTTAACTTACGATATTTCGACTTATGATCCGTCTCTGGGAACGGATTAGCATCGTAAGTCGAGGCTCCATTGTAATAATAATAATAATAGTAATAATAATAATAATAATAGTAATAATTAAAGTACAGTAATAATAATAGTTTATTTAGGTAAAAGTACATACAAAATGAGTTACAGTACAAGCAGAATGTTAGATTTTTAGATAGAGCTAGTATATACTATGCCTAAAGCCAATAATGCCTGTCCACTAGTTTGGCTCTCAGTAGCAATTTCTTTTCCAGAATAGGGGTTTGTTTTGGGATGCTTACCTTTCTGGACGCCTGACCCGGTCAATGGCAGACATAGAATGCTTCCAACCACATGGAGGTATCTATAGGCCATTGCTCCTCATGCTTCTCTGAGGGGGCCAGGTTCTGGCTCGTGGTCCCCGGTAGGCCTAAAGAACTCCATACACATGACTGATGCCAAAGTCTGACATTAGCAATATCAGCCTGGATAGCTTTGGGGAGCCTCCGGGGTCTCACCCAGAAAATGTTAGCAGTTAGCTAAAGATGGACTTTATTTAGTTCAGTATTCACTGTGTCATTCAGAATAAGAGGGTTAGGACTGGAGAAAATGAAGGGTGTGTCATCAGCAAATAAAATTGGCTTGAGATGTTGAGAGGCATTTAGAACGTCATTAATGTAGATGAGAAAGAGGAGAGGGCCATGTATGCTGCCCTGTAGAACACCAACATTTATAGGTAGGGTGGGGGAATTGGACTCATTCACAGAAACATACAGTACTGGAGGTTGTCACTGAGGTAAGATTGCAATTATTGAAGGAATACTGTATGTACAGATAGTCTTCCTGTCTTTCAGTGATTTCTTTATCTTTTCACATCACCTTCCATAACTACCTCCCCATTTTTTCAGTTATCTGTACAGTATATACCACTCAAACCTCCTGAGGCTTCAATATTTTTACACTTTAAAGACTGAAAACTAAAGGTTTGACATTTATATAATAAACAATTTCATTAGTTTATGTTTCTGACATTGTATAATGAGCTGTCAGAAAATGATATACAGTAATTGTTTTGGTTACAGAATGCATTTTAAATAATTGTACAGTACAGTATTTTAATAATTGTGTAATAATTATATGTATTACCTGTATCAGCGGTGGGTGCCGGTTCTAGAGAAGTTTGGAGTGACGCTGCCATTAGAGTGCCCACTTCATGCTGCCCGGGATGTATTTGCACAGCAGGAGGCAGCTAAGGTACATGTACCACCCCAGTGGACATGTGGCCTCTGTGGGAAGTCCTTTTATCATGAGGCGCACCTTGATCGTCATCTTGACAACAGGCATGAAGACTACCTCAATAACGTAAGCTGGTCCTGCCATTAAATAGAATGCTATTCTTTATTTGACATTTTATCTGGGAATAATTAGAAAATTAGTGGCTCTGTATAAAATTATACAATGACTTATGGCATGAAAACTCTTTAAGCTTTCCTTGTTACTGTACTGTAAGAGCTTGGTACAGTAATTCAAATTCCAGTAACCCAAATGAATTCATGTTTCTCATACACAGTTAAATGACAGGAGTAAGCAGGTAAATGATAAAAATATAAGGGTAAATGGCAGGATTAATTGGGTAAATTACCTAAGTGTAGTTACAGGATGAGAGCTGCACTCAGTGTCCCGTCTTCCCAGCACTCTTTGTCATATGACGCTTTGAAATTACTGACAGTTTTGGCCTCCACCACCTTCTCACCTAACTTGTTCCAAGTTCACAGAGAAGTTTAGTGCAGCTGTGCACTGAACAATAGCTACTAGGAAACTTGCTCATTTGTTATGCGTGTGTACGTTTGAGTGTCAAGCAAATGGTCAACTACCGAGTGCTTTTGTTCTCGGATAAAGTGTTTGTGTGCCAAATTGTTCGAGTTTGGAGCCATTCGAGTGCCGAGGTACCAGTGTACATTGAACAATGTGGGAATTAAAGTTACCCCATTATAGAAAGAAGTTGATTTTCTTTCTAACTTCTTTAAGTCTGATTTTAAGGAATAAAATTTTTAAGAATGAGGCTTGATTAAATATCGGTAAGTAAAAAATTGAGGCTACATAATGTTATGTTTTCATGCTCCATTACCATTACAGGGAGAGGATTCAGTGTGCCTAGCAGATTTTTGTGATGTGATGCGGTGTGAGGTGCTGCTGGAGCGTCTCCGAGACTTTGACGATGCGCCACCTTCGGCTACCGCCTTAGACTTATGGCACCAGCCATTACTACTGTCTTCCCCCTCCATGCACCAAGCTCAGTCACATTCAGGTACCTCATGTTTGCTTCCCACTTTCATAAATATCTGCATAGTTTGGGATGTTATCATCAGTGCAGCCAATTCACAACCAAAGGATTCCAGATTAAATTCCCACAGCTTGTTTCCTTACATCTGATTTCCCTGTTCACATAGTAGTAAATAAGTATCTAGGAGTAAGGCAACTGTTGTGAGCTACATTTTTGGAAGGGTCAGTAGTTGGCCTCGAAGAACCTCGAGAACCTAGCAGACTTATTGTCCCCCAAGAATAGGAAACCATATTGTAGAGAGGGTTGGCCTTAAAATGGATGCTTGTGGTGTAATGACGGGTATATAAGGTATAGCTTGTATTAATTAATATTAATAGTTATTAATAATAATAATTATTATTATTATTAATTACTGTTATTAATATTGTTATTAACCTAATTGTTTCTCTTAGTTAAAATACCAGTTTGTTTTATTTGTGTTAATTGTTATCTTTCATTTGTTAGTGTCTGAGGGTATGTTAGATTGAGCATTAGTAAATGTGTATGCCTCTTTGTGTGTAAAGCTTTCCCGCGCATTTTTGTGAGAGTAGTGTTCCTGCACCACACGAAGACAGAGAGAAGCGAGACTTCACACAGCGGGTGTGTGCTCGTGAGATGTCTACCTCACTGTGTGAGATTAGTTACCTCACTTTTACCTGTGTGACTGGAATACAATCATCCATCTGGTGGGTGAGAGGGTATTTTTTGATGTATGATGTCCTATTTCCTGTGTATCTTAATAAATGTAATGCACACACTCTATTTGTTAAGTCCCGCCAATTCAAAAATATAGTACCGGTCCCATGTGGGTTACTCTTGTGTTTGAGGTGTTTATAATTTACATGAATTTACCTGAGGGCCACTAAGACTCTTAGTGGCTTCGATGAGGACAGGAAGCCGGTGGCTTGTCAAAGGTAATTTTCTTCGTGCCCTTACAGTGGCACTGCGTTCAATGTTTTTCCAGTCTGATTCTATTCCATTATTTTGCCAATGATTCCATGTTCTTGAATCTCCTGGGCCAGTCTCTCATGTGGTACCTTATCAAAAATCCTATAAAAGTCCATGTATAATATGTAAAATTTGAACGCTGGGTAAACAAAAGGTAAACTAACCTTAAGAATAATTAAATAAACCTTTGACTTCAAAAAAAAAGGTTTGTGTGCCCACAACAAACAACACAGTCGTTTTATTTAACAAGTCTCATCAAGTGCCAGGTGGGTGCCAAGTGGTTATTCAGATGTACAAATCTAAGATGCAGTGCACCGCCCCCCATCTTAACTACTGTATCCAAGTATAAAGATCTCGCCTTCGAAACAACATATCGGAGAAAGTTCATTGCAGAGGGACAAAAATAATCTCAGAAGTACCTATATCAACAAGAATGGTTGAAGGCCTCAGGACTAATGGGGAAGTCTTCTTGTCCCTGTGTAGGCCATTAGAGTTACAGCAGCCCTCAGGTACTATAGCTGGGTAAAGTATTGAGAAACATGAACAGTTTGTTTGGCCTTATTATACTGTACTTTTTACTGGTAAATAAGTAAATTGTTTGGTTGTACAATATTTGCTTGTAACGTACGATTATGTTACATTGTTGGATGAATTAGATACACAGTGTTTAGTGGGCTTTCATATCTATTTAGTAGTCTTGGTTACAGCAGTCGGTTGTTGGCAGTGTCGTAGACGTTGTGACGAAACTTGGAGCAGAGCAAAGAACTGAGTGAGGCCAGAGTTGTGGAGCTCTATGTGGGCGAGCGTAGCGGCTCAATGGGGAATGGTGTCTAAACTCGATGAGCGTGGTAGCTCGATGCAGTCGTAGTCTGCTGTCTGCTCTGTGTCATAGCTGGAGTGTCTTGGGGGTCAATTAGAACTGCATACGCCAAGTGCTACATCCTTGAGGTTGAAGAGGTGTTGTAACTCCGAAGCGTCTGTACTGAGGTTAACTGAATCACTGTGGAAATTATACTGATGGTTACTTGTTTCTTGATTGCTTATATTATTGGACTACACCTCAGCTTCCTCCAATAGGATGGAAGGAATGTTACCTGTTATTAGGGGAAAAGATTTAATTGATGTCATGAGTGCTAATGAGAGGTTTGCTTCTCTCATTTAGCTAATGAGTTTGGAGCAAGTAAATTGTTTACATAATTTACTCACTACATGCTTTTCTCGCAAAACCATGTTACGGTATACTGTACTTACAAGATTGTGAGCCGAGAGATTGTGAATAGTTTTGACTCAGGATTCTCTCTATAAGCCTTGAATATTCAAGATCTATTAAACATGTTATATACTATATATTTTGTGTACATATGCAATCCATACCATTGAAAATAAAAATAATTTATAATAATAATTCATTGTGTTAGGAGACAGGCAGCCAGAGTGTATTCATACACGTTAGGCTTATATCAAGTTCCACTCTCCCCCCAAGGTCGAATTACTGACCTTGCCCAAGATACAACCCCACACCAAGCTGACTAACTCCTCAGTACCTACTTACTACTAGGTAAACAGGTGCATTAGGTGATAGGAAATGTGCCCAACCATTTCTGTCCCACCCGGAATTCTCAATTGCGAGTCAAGAATAAACCCGACTGTACTACAAGGACCTTAAATATGTTGGGTATATTTCCTTGGAGGATAAAACTATAAATATATAAATGAGTTTCTTTTCAGATCAAGCTGTGGAGCGTGCCCTTCCCAGAAGTTTGATGAGATCATCACATGCATCTCATCCCTGGTATCAGTGGACAAGGCAGCCCCGTATTCTCCACCATGATCCTCCACACCCTCCCTCACCTAGTCCTCCTACACCCGTGTCTGCACCTGATCTTTCAGGAGAGCAGCAAGAGGATGAGGGAAGGGCAGTGGTGGACCCAGAGAGGGCATCTGGCTGTGAAAATGAAGATGGAGACTGTTTATCAATACCTGAAGATACGAACAGTAAGTACAGTAATGTTCTGTACAGCGCAGTTCTCTGCCTTCTTTATCTCATTCCAGTTAACAAACGATGATAAGCAGTTTTCAAAGAACTTGTGTTGTAGTGTATTTTTCCTTCACCCTGCAAGCATCACAAGTGATATTGGCCCAAGTTTGAGCCCTGGGTAGAGAGGGATGATTGGGCACTGATTCATATGGGTTCACCTCTTCACCCAAAAGTGCTTGTAGTAGTAATAATAATAATAATTAATAATAATTTATTCATACAAACATAGAAGACCTGATTACAATGATTTCATAGCAGATATTTGTATTTTTTATAAAGCCACTATAAACATGTGAAGTGTTTTGGGCATACCTTAAAAATAAGGTTAGGATTTTAGTGCATTATTTGGGTAATACTTTGGGGCCTGGTTGTATCAATAGCTGAACTTTTGACAAATCTTTTTTTGGTTTACTCAATGCAAAAACATTTCCTAACAGATGAGAGTGGGCATGTAGCTGGGGGGCCACGAGAGCTGCCACTTCATCCGCTGCATTCATGGCGCGACACATGTAATGAGGAGCATCTGGCCGAGTTAAGAGTCAAGTGCCAGGTGGGTGCCAGTCCTAATTATCATGAGGATAATGCATGCATCTGTTTATATTGCTTAGGCACTATATAACTGAAGGCATGATATTCAAACGTGTTATTTAACCCTTCCACTGCACAAATCATATATACAGTACTGTATATGATTTTGGCTCAACTGACTGGAGGGCACATATATGCATGTATGTACATTTTATGTTTTAGAGTATTGAGTCAAATTTAAAAATCCTTCAGCTACATGGGATTCACATTGTCTTTCTTAGGGTTCTAATAAACAGACACCATTTACAAAAAAATAAATAAAAAATAAAAAATCATGGACACCATTCTTGAGTGTGAAGGCCTCATTACTTTGTGAGCAACTATGGCTGGTGCATGCAGCACCAGCTAACAGCACTGGTGTACAGCTTGTGACCACACCATCACTTAAAAATGATGAAATATATGTGTAACTGCTATTATTTTGAGGTGATGTATTATAGAAGAGCCTGACTGTGATGTAGACTGTGTAGAATGTTCAGACATCAATGAACGCAATGCTGCTCATGATGTTAACAGTGCTAGGCAGACAAGAACAGCACTCTGCCACTGTTTGGTCCATCTAAGCATTTTGAAACAACTGCTCATGTTCCTGTACAAAATAAACTTATGGAAAATTGTTCATTTACAGGACTTAGTGACAAGGATCCTGATAATAGCAGCATTTTGGTGAGAATTAGTTATGTGCATAGTATGTTGAGAGGCTGAATCTTGGTGAGTGAGGAAGTGTCGTCAGCTGATTGGCGTGTGATGGCGCTATGCTGTTTGAACACACCAGACCAGCTCACTTTGTTTGTCAAAGACCTTCCCAATTGTCCTGACGATTTTTTCAATCTGAATTTTAAAGTTCAGCAGAGTTTTTGGCATTTTCGACTGTGACAGGTAGGCAATTCCATGAGTTTATAACCCCATGGGTGAAAAATCTCCTGTTTTCAGTCCTACACTGTGGCTTGTTGAGCTTGAAACCATTACTCCTTGTCTGCGATACATTTGACCTTTTGAAGAAGTTGCCTGGGTCAACATCCTGCAAATTGTTCAGTATTTTGAACGTTTTCATACGATCAGTCTTATCATGTCTAGTTTGTAGTGTTGTTACCCCTCAATCGTTCCTGGTAAGAGAGTTGACTTAGTTCTGGAATTATTTTTGTTGCCCGGTGTTGAACTTTCTTCAATGATGCTGTCTGTCTGAAGATGAGGCCTCCATGCTTGGATGCAATAAATCAATAATATAATTTAAAAAGTGAAACTTCAGCTTACCTTGTTGTAGTCTGTCTTCTTGTTTAATATTGTAGACTTTGAAATGCGTAGTTCTTGAAAATTTACATACCTAACCTCCGGTTATCTGGATTTCTGTCTGGATATTGCGAAGTTTTGCCAGAAAATTATCCAGACTTCAACTTAGACTCTGTGCCAGTCTGCACTATCCGACCAAACCTTTGGTTATCCAGATATTGCAAAGTTTTGCCAAAAAATTATCTAGATACAATTTTGGCCGGATAACTCAAATATCCAGTTAAGAGGAATGTAGATAAGTGAGCTCATACAGTATAGATTGAAAACAAATTAAAAAAAATGTGCTCACTGGGCTGTTGTTAGCTATTAATAGCTGTGCACCACCAGGGTTAATGTTTTACTTTGTTTACTTTGTTTAGTTAAAATAATTTTGACCAAATAATCACTGTGTATATGATTCTGGTAATTATTTTTATGTCATTGCAGCAACTAATACAACAATGCATTGGTGGTCTGCTTCTGAACCTCACCCTTGAGCAATTCAGGGAAGTGGAAGGTGAGTTGTCAACAAATTAGTGGTTACTGGATCATATATTAGACACGTTTGTTGCTGCCTAGTTCTATAGCCCAGTTTAACAAAGAAAGAATTGTCATATCACATATTAGACAACTTTTTATTATAAATGTTGTGTACCGTATTTTTCTTAAAACATCAAGACTAATTTAAGAGAAATACTTTTACTTTGATCTTTTTCATTTATAATAATAATAATTCAATGTGTCCGGGGGGACAGACAGCCAGCCAGCTTATATATACACTAGATGTTATGCATGAAGCGAGTTCCGCCCAAGGTCGAATTACTGATCCTCCAGGATGAAACCCCAGAACAAGCTGACTAACTCCTGGGTACCTATTTACTGCTAGGTGGACAGGGGCATTAGGTGATAGGAAAAGTGCCCAACCACTTCTGTGACACCCGGGATTCGAACCTAGAATTCTCGATTATGAGTTGAGAACAAACCCGACTGTACTACCGGGACCCTTTATGCAACACTTTAGTTCATCTATTTATTTATAGTTAATATCCAGCCACAAGTGTGGAAACAACAGTTGTAGTTTAGTTCATTTATTATGCACCCCATACCCATCTTGTGGGCGGTAGTGGAAAGGGTTACAGAGGCACATAATGGGCTCAGGGACTGAACCCAAAGTTCATTTAGCTAAGCAAGTTACAATCTTGATGAGCTGGTTACAAAATTCAATATAAGTCGTCACATCAACAATGGGTTCAAGATCGACGGAAACAACAGTTATGGTATTTCCTGTTCTTACCTCAGGTCCCCAAGAGGTTATTTATGTTTAAGCCTCCAGATCACCTTTTGAATTACTGATTCACTTCAGTTTTTAATAATGATGAAATGTAAACACACTTTTCTCTTATCAAATCATAATTTTATGTTCTCTTAAGCTATTGCACAGCACATGTAAATAATAGTACAGGTGATGTCAAACATTGCTTTCACCATAGTAAGTCCTTGTGTGGTGAAGGTAATATGGACACTAATACCCCCAGTGATGGTTCCTTTATAATAACCAACATTTCACCAACATCAATCTCCACATTTCCTCTTATTGGCCTGTCAATGCATAATGCTGCCCATAATTGCTGCCTTTCTTTTATCCTTAGATTTTATTTATTAAAAGATTTACAAGAAAGTATGATTTGTTTGGTAACAATTCTGGCCTGTATATGGTATATTCTTGCAAAGTTAGTAACAATGTAAGGAATGGGATGCTTTCTTCCTGAAAGTATTCTATTAGATCTATTAAATTTCACTAATACTTAAGTCCACTTCCAACCCTCTTCAGGCTCCAGCTGAAGTGGGTCCGGGCATTCCACGGGAGTGCGCGGTAATTGCTGAAAAGTGTATACAGATACTCTTTTTCAATTTTGTCACCTCAATTCTCATCCTAGGTTTTTCAATTTGGTATCAATGTGTTTGCAATAGAATTTTCTACAGGACTAAATGCATATCAACTCCAAAAAGCCCGGCATACCACCCGCAGCAAACAGAGAAAGTGAGAGCGAGTTACCCGGGAGCATGCAAGAGCAATAAAATGTGTATACTCTCTTCACTTTGGTCACCTCAATTTTCGTCCTAGGTCTTTCATTTTGGTAGAAATGTTTTCGCAATAGAATTCTCTACAGGAGTATATGCAAAATTAAAGTCCAAAAGCCCGGCGTACCACCCACAGCAAACAGAGAAAGTGACGGAGCATTACCCCCGTGAGCGCTAATAAAGAGCAATAAAATGTGTATACTCTTTTCAACTTTGTTACCTCAATTCTGGTCCTAGGTCTTTCATTTTGGTATCAATGTATTCACAATGAAATTCCCTACAGGAGTATATACATATAATGTCCAAAACCACGGCATGCCCCTCCTGCAGCAAAGTGGAAAGCAGGTCAAATTTTTTAATTTTTGACACCATACTGTGTCTTTACCGAACATTCGTCTACTAAATTTTTGACGCCATACTGCGTCATAAAAGTGACATATATGACTGCCGAGGAAAATTAATTACAGTAGATACCTAATTCAAACTGCATTACAGGAAAATTAGAGGACATTAGACCCAGCTGATGGGCCAAGAAAAGTAATCACATATCTCATGACCCCCCCCCCTCCCCCTCCCCAAGGGGGCCTAACTAACAATGAGCAGTGAACTAAAAGAGGGGTATTAGTTTAGGAAGAATATTCTGCAAACATGGAAAATATTCACTCAGTATAAAAAAAATGGGGTTAAGACAGCTGTATGAGAGGGATTACAAAGAACATAATTGATGCCATTACAGAAGTAAGTTAGCCCCGGACTGCTATAATCATTAAAATAAATATGTTTATTCAGGAAAGGTACATACATAGAGAGATTTTACATAAGTGGATCGATTTATAGATAGAGCTAGTACATACAATGCCTAAAGCCACTATTACGCAATGCGTTTCGGGCAAGAAAACATTAATATCTAAAACTAATACTAATTGAACAAAAAGAATAAAATGTTTTGAGAACAGTTACAAATAAAGGTACAAAAAAGGGGGGAACATGACTGAAAAGCAGCACAAATACAATATGTAGACAAACAGCGTTGAATAAAAAAAAAAAAAAAAAATAAGACATGGGTTGACAATAGAGGGTAAGGTAGGTTACAGGGAGTTTATCAGGTAGTGTTTAGTTTTAATCTTAAACTGGTTGAGAGAGGTACAGTCTTTAACATGGTTGGGAAGGTCATTCCACATTCTGGGTCCCTTGATTTGTAGAGCATTTCTAGTTTGGTTAAGTCGTACTCTTGGAATATCAAAACTGTATTTATTTCTGGTGTGGTGCTCATGGGTTCTGTTACAGCTTTCAATGAAGCTTTTGAGGTCAGGATTGGTCAGATGATTAACGTGTAACATTTTGCAAAAATGCTAAAGCTGACATAGTACTGTAGTTGAGATATACAGTTAAAGTTTGTAGCAATTTAAGTACAGTTAAAGCTTATGGTCATAAAACTAATGATTGAGGTTTATATTGAGGATGTGTAGTAATTTGAAAGTTAATGTAAATACAGTTAATATTTAGCAAGGTATATAACACTAGTGAATGAGGTATGCATAGAGAATTTTCAGAGTTGGAACTTACTTGAAGTATAGTAAATTTTAAATGAATTATAAGAGATTTATTATTGTTAGTAACAAAAGATGATACTGGTGATGGAGTTATACTTATAGATATAGTAATAGTTGATATAGTTGACCTGCCCAAAATGCTGTGCATACTAGTGGCTTTACAAGATTGTAATTACTATACTATGTATCCTCACAATCCCAATGTAACTTCTTTTATATATATAAATAAATAAATTAAATAAATAGAGTACAGTACTGTATTAAGTGAAGTATAATAATAATAATAATACATTGTGTCAAGGGAACAGGAAGCCACAGTGTATTTATACATGTTAGGCTTATATCGAGGCCCCTCCCCCCCAAGGTCAAATTACTGACCCCGCCCAGGATGCAACCCAACTGACTAACTCCTGAATCCCGACTTACTGCTAGGTGAACAGAAGCATTAGGTGAAAGGAAATGTGCCCAACCATTTCTGTCCCGCCTGGGATCTGAACCCGGAATTCTCCATTGTGCGTCGAGAACGAACCCGACTGTACTACCGGGAGCCTCCAGTATTGTAGTAGTATGGGTAGATCTCACATTAACTGGGTGGCTAAAATATTAGTATTTATTATATCAAGAAGCAATAAGTAAGAAAATGACTTAACATACTTAATGTTTGTGTTTCAGGTGCATTGAGTCGGGCAGTATGCTGGTACCTGACATGTGAGAGGTATTGGGAGGCTGGTACCATGGAACCACCAGAATTTCCCTGGGGTCTTGTTACGGGTCTTGTCCTCCTCTTGACACTGGGAGTGTCCCTAGCTTACTATATTGTTTGGGTGCTCTGCGAGTAAGTGTACTTGAAGATATTATTATACACAGTACATGACATAGATAAGCTACCTGTACAGTACAGTGCAACCTTAATTCGGTGAATTATATGGGGACCCGCCCTGATTCATTGCAACCAGAGATGCCTTTAGGAGGTATTTGTATGATACTGTTTTTTAAACAAGAAAATATTTTGGTATGTCTGCTTCTTGTAATGTTTCATTTATACTGAAAAAATAAAATACATGATTGGAGCCATATTAAGAGTTACCATTCATACCCTAATATTTGCCATACTATGAGCTAATTTAACTGAATAAAATTTAAATTTTATTGTGTCATATGATGGATAATTTATTCTTCATATGATATATACATTTATAATTATTATTTCAGCGATGTTTGTCAGCATATCTCTGGTGATGATCTGGTTGTGTGTACTGTAGAGATTATATGTTCTTTGCTGTGGCCTTGCCGTTTGTGCATTGTCAGGCAGCTGGAAAGAGATGATGTTGTCTTACCTATATACAGTACTGAGATCATTGAAGCTAACAATTACCAAGTTGGCATGTGAAGGCATAGATGACATTTGTCTCTTTCAAGGCATTTCACTTTCAAGTAGGAACAGGTCAAGCTTTCATACCTACATCTTTTAGGAAGATTTGAGTATGAAAATTGCACCAAGACGTTTGCTTCGTTGACTGAAAAGGAGCAATTTTGCATCACACTACATTTTTTATGAGAATTACTGCGATAAAACCATGTTGTGTTGATTTTGCAAGATTATGCACTAATAAATGGTGAATGTTTTCCTACCTCAGGAGTATCTCCATGAGCTAGCAGATATGTGAGGGAACTATCAGGGGAAGTGCCAAGCCATTACAGCTATATAACACTTGGAAGAGGTCAGGATAAGGATTTGGGATGGGACGGGGAGGAAGGAATGGTGCCCAACCACTTGGATGGTTGGGGATTGAATGCTGACCTGCAGGAAGCGAGACCATTGCTTTGCCGTATACCCCAAGTGGTTGGACAGCAGATATGTGAGGTTAGGGTGATTGGTTGGTAGTTTTCTGCTGAAAGTTTTCAGCTTTTCATAAAGATGGGGTTACATTTACATACTGTATTTCCAATCTAGGGTGACAGTCATTGATCTAGAGATTTTTGAATAGCCATTTCAGTGGTAAACGGTTCTTCAGTCAGTTCCTTTATAATTTTGGATTAAATTTTATTCACACTTTGAGCTTTTAGAGACCTTTCATTTTTCAATGTTCTATTTTATTTTAACTACATTTAGTCATTATATAAAGTGCTCTTCACAGGTCACAAGATGGAGGAGTAAGCACTCCAGGTAGTGTCCATGAGGCTGGAAGTGTTCCACCTATCAGGTCCACCAAACTTCGCCACTCAGCTGCTACAGAATCAGAAAGTGAGTGTCGAGACTCTGGCTTTAATGAGGGTCCTATATACCCTGACGCAAATGACAGCCACATGTACAGTGATTATGACGGCCAATCGTATCGCTCTAGACACTACTCTGAGGACTCGCGGCTCTCATATAACCCAGAAGATTATGGACCTGCCTCCAAGTACTACATCTCTGAGGAACGCATGTTTAACTATGCCACTACTTTTATGCCTAACTATGAACAGCGACGACTTAGACGAAATCGATACAATTATCTTGATGATTACGATGACTACCAAGATTTTCCTGAATCTGATAAATATTATGATACATCAAGTTTAAGTCGAGAGCACAGTGATAGTTTTATTTATGTTTCTTATCCACCGGAAGTTAAAAAAAGATTTAATGAAAACAGGTGATGAAAGAATTATACATTTTTCATTGGCAATGCCCATACTAGTTCACAATATGTGTAACTAGTAGCTATACTACTGTGAAACTAATATTTTGACATTCTTTCACCAAACTAGACTGGCAGTTAAATTTCATGAACACTTGATAGCCGTGTCAGGATGAACATGATATAAATAAAGCAGTTTTATGTAATTTAATTTGATGTTGGCCAAGATAAGAAAGACACATTTATTTGTATTGGAACATTTACTGTAAAGCAAGATAAAGGGCATTTTCCTTTGGCAATTTCTTTCTAGTGTTACTTATTTTTGGTACAGTATGTATATTTTGTTATTGTCTACATATTGTATATACAGTAGTTTAAATGATGTGAATAAGTGATGGAAAAAGAGTAAGTTGATGGTGGTTACAGTTACACAAGACATTTTTAGGTTATATTAATGGATATGTGAAAATGGATAGCACAAGAAAATTTCCACAATTTTAACGTGGCTGTGCACTAAGATAAATGTGTATCAAATGAACTGTATATGCATTCCTATGGACCAAGTTTGTATAATATTTAAAGAGGAATTAGCAGTGCTGTTAAAACATTGGTGACTTCTTCACTCAATTTTTAGATCATGTATGAAAGGTTCATTAACATGGCTTTAAGGTATCATATTTCTGTCCCATTCATTTAATATCCGTGGGTTTCCTTTTAACATCCCCACTTCTGCTCGTGTTTTTCTCTTCATTTTAAAACTTTTACTGAGGGTTAACAAATAAGAGACCCATGTATTTTTCTGTAGCCATATAGAATGCATGATATCATAGACTATCCCTACCTGCAGAGGGTTAACTGATTTAACTTGAACTGTTGATGGTCACATAGCTCTGTTGTAGCTGTGAAGGAGTCTCCTAATATGCCTTTTTTGATGTATGAGTGTTGTGTATAAATCTACATAACACAACACCATTTCTGACATCTTATTCAAGAGTCACATATTGTATTGTACATTGTGCATTATATATGGTGTATTGTGCATTATACATGGTGCATTTTATGTGGTGTATTGTACATGGTGCATTACATACAGTGCATTGTGTGTAGGGCATTATACATGGTGCCTTGTATGTAGTGCATTGTACATGGTGCATTCTGTATAGTACATGGTGCATTGTATGTGATACATTCTATATGGTGCATTGTATGTACTGCATTGTACATGGTGCATTGTATGTGGTGCCACCTCAGTGGACAGAGCAGAGTGCTGGTTGTATTGAGCTCTGCTGCTTTCCCCATATAATATATTGTGTATGTTCTGTTCATAGCTCATGAATCTACTTAGGAAAAAATATTTTTATATTTAGTAGTACTCTGTCACGTGTTTCAGCCCGAGTACAAATATAACAAAAGTGTTGTTTATGATAATTGCATAATGATGAAGGTCAAGCAGAAGGTAACTGCTATCTGTGTGCTTCCTTGGGAGCTACCTTGACTATAATACTTCTCAAAGAGAGAGAGAGAGAGAGAACTACAACTGTGGATAGCTTCTTGCATCCAAAGATTTTAAGACTTAAGATTGTTAGCCATGAGTGGTGAGCAAGGAAGTGAGTAAAATGGTGCTGGCTTGTAAACTAACCACAAACTACTACTTGATTTGTCCAAATAGCTCCCAGGGATGCTACTTAAATTGTTGAGAATCAGACAATTATTGTTCACATGCTAAATTTAATTTATTACCTAAAGTTATATATGAAGTATGCATTAGCCATACAATTATTTAGTCATTTATTTTAGAAAAGCTAAAGGTATAATATAAACAATAGTTATCCTTTTTAAAGAATTTGAAAGAATATCAATGCACAAGAATAATGCGTAATACAATATATAAATTAATGTTTCAAGAACATTTCATTGTTGTCACTTATAGTAAGATTAGAATTGAGAGAGTTGTGTTATTAGTTAAGTATGTCATTCATCATTCCTATGGAGGCCAAAGAATAATAGTTTTTAATTGTGCTATTATCCAATAAGGAAATTACCATTAAAGTATCTTCATAAAATGATACACTTTCTTAAGCATAAGATAAGAATTTTGGCAAGTGATATGGATAGGGCTATTTTCCTAACTGTTGAATATTGTTCTTATAATCTACTGTTTTTCATGATAATATTTCATCTGCTAGACTCGGGAGTTCTCATTCTTCTATGGTCCGTCCTCCCTCCCTTTAGGATCCACCACTTGTAGTTTTTGTGCAGTAGAGCAAGAGTAAGCTGGCAGGACCATTAGTAATATGCTGTAGAGTAAGGCTTTGGGGTTCTATGCATATATATACAATATATCTGTGTTCAGCTAATCGGTTGCAGGAAGGTCAGCTGTGAGAGGTCATCAAGCCAAACCAGCTCATCTTATTGATTAAAGAGTTTATATATATATACAGTACTGTACTGTACTGTACTTGCCAGTGGAGGAATAAACAAAGAAACAGTGCTTTTATAAATTTATGTGCATACCATTATATATGACCTGCATTAGAATAGACATCTAGTCTGTAATTGTGCAGCTGTTCTGTCTGCTGCCAAGAAGTGGCATAGCTTGAGAAAATTCTGTACAAAAAAAATTCTGTAATTGTATAACAAAGTGAGCAAACAGTGTATTATATGCCATAGTTTTTTTAAATAATTTGATTTTTAGATGAAGTTTGTGCAAAATGTTAGAATAAACAGTAACCAAATATTGTTTTAGGGGCTTATTTATAATTAAAATAAAAGAGCATTGAAAGGGGCTGCAATTAAAACAAAATTCCTTAGGTCATGTCTTTAAAAGATATTAAGATAATGCTTCTTATGCCTTCTCTTGTTGTTAGATCAGGATATTTGATAAAGGACAATAAGCTTACATCAACATGTCAAATTTTCACGACACATGAAACGTGTGAAAAGTGCAAAACTTTTGCTATTTTAAATGAGTGAAAACAGCTACAGTATCGAGGTTTTAATCTGTGATAGTGCAGAAAGGTTGCCACTGAAGGGTATTGTAAGGCAAACTGCTAAAGAAAATTCCAGCAATAAAAAGGTAGTAGTAGTAATAGTAGTTTAGCTGCAGGAAGGCTATAAAAGATGAGCTGGACACGGTGCAGTTTAAGCTCTTTCTATTACAGAACTATTACTTGGTCTTCATCTTAGCCATGGCTTCATATAGCTGAGCTGTTTCCTCAGGAACACATTGAATTTAGTTAATTGAAAAAATCAGATGTTTGAATGAAATAATATATAGTGGTTTCATACTTGAATGGCATGATTGGTTCTAGACCTCTTCCGATATATCGGATCACCCATTGCATATGATCATTTCTTTTCCTAAAATAATGTGTATTTAATAGTGCAAATAATGGGACGTGCATTTGTTCATTTGAATTATAATACGAAAGCCAAGTAGAAAACCCGAGATCTCGTGATCCTCGATAGTTAGTCAAGAACGCATATTACTGCACTCTTTGCAGCATGGATAGCCCAATGAAAGAGTTAAAGGTCTTATGATTGAATGGGGGTATAGAACAGACTGGAAGATATATTTAGGGCTACCTATAGAAGCTTTTCTATCATGGCAATCTTTTTCTGAGGAGACTTTCTTAGGCATTTCTTAGGCAAATATTGTCAGATATAATCAGAGTGGTGTTTTGATGTCCAAAATAGTTTTTACGAGTCTTGCTTAACAAAATGGAAAGCAGATTTGTTAATACTCGGGGTTTGAGTATGTTTGGATTATGCAAAGTTTTTGTTTAAGTGGAATAATTCTTTGGATTCTGGCAGTTATTTGTCGAGAAATAAATAAAAACATTAAAATATTTAAAAATTAATCTATCATGTTATTTTATTAAAGTATATATAAATATGTGTTCTATCATATAGGCTATTATGATGCAAAAGTTTTGTTAAACTAAATAGGGTACATTCCCAATTAATTCAGATAACCGAGACTCAACAATACCAAAATAAATGACAAATAATTGGAGATTGCTTGTAAAGACTCAACGTTATTATACACAAAACTAAAAAACAATATATATATGATCTGTTATGTCTCTATATTGTGAATCTATTGGTAAATTTGAGACTGGCCATCAGGTGTTTTAACTGTGGTTTTGTGGTTGCCTCATTGCTGTAAGTAGCTTTACATTTGTCTGTTGTGTCATCTGGTAACCATGTTTTATATTTGGTTACAACCAAGGAAACCCTTCAGTACAGTATGGAGTGAATCATTAAGTACATTTCCACTGGTTATGATCACTTATAATCCTTTACCACACTTACTGTTATTAGAGCCAAGATAACTATGTAGAATTTGGTTACAGTGAGGAGTTAAGCTATATGATGGATGATCCAAGGAATTTAGGACATGGTGTAAAGTGTTTATGGTATGAGCTTCATGAGTTAAGGTAGTTACTGTACCAGCACCACCTTGAGAGTAGTCACCTTATACATCCAAACATATCTACAAATTTTGGGTAAATGTTTGGTAAATCACATGTGGTAAAGGTTTGAATATTTTCAAATTTGGCTATTAATTAATTTTAAGTACTGTACAGGAAACAAGAAAAAATAGATTTATTTTATGGGCAGTTTAAACACACTAGAATATACAGGCCAGCTATTTTGTACTGTGTAGGATTAGTGACATGACCATGTTAAGCTATAGAACTTGGCCATTCATCTACTGTACTTGTATGTACTATGCAGTAAATAATATTGTAAAGTTAATTGGCTGATGTACACATTGGAACAATGCCTTCTTAAGGAACTTTCTCAACATTCTCTCGTAAGAGAAATATAATGCTGGTTTTCATGTGCAGTTATAGCAAGCTAGCTACTCAACTTTGAGCTAGGCCATTTTCTTTCAAATCCTCTTGTTTTTGATATGTAATTTAATTTTATTCTGCAAATGAAAACAAACCTTTAGTGCTGGAATTTATGAATGATTTTCTTATCCCAACTCCTGATAAAGGTGAAGTGACCATGCTGAGCTACCTGCATAAAGGACTTTATAACATGAAAGAAATTGCAGAAATGTTTCTCATAAATGTGTTTTGGATGTTAAAGATGACTACATTAATGGTAATGCCAGGTACTAAACTTGGTATGTCATGTTCTAAAAAGTTTGATGATATTAAACTGTACTGTATTTTGTAGAGACACAAAAGCTTAAGTTATGAAACAAAGCAAAATATGTGACATTACTGTATTTCTCTTGCTGGGTCATGTGAAGGATGAGTTACACTGTATTCAAAGGTGATAATCAGACAATGGTGATGTAACTAAGGGTCATATGGTGATAATTCTCAAGCATTACATATTTTCAGGTTATTCAGCTGCCCAATACAACAACTCTACCCATTGTGTGATTCTAGTGCCCCATTGTGGTATATAGACACTCCAGGAGTGCTTTAAATACATTTTATGTAAATAATGTACATCTCATAACTGCCAGCTTGTAGTTGGAGTTCATCTGAGAACTATAGTTTTTTTCTAACTGCTTAGGGCTGAAGTCCTTGTATGTATTTAGTGTATTGCACACAGAGGTATATGAACACCTCCACATACAGTCCCTGTAGTGCCCCTCACATGTCCCTTCCTGCAATCCTTACAAATTAGTCTCATCATGTACGCACTAGTTGCCTGGGCCAAGAGTAATATTTAACACAATAAGCACAAATTAAACTGAATATAATAGTAAGTGTGTGCACACACACACACACACACACACACACACACACACACACTTAATTACACACGTTATATGACAAGAGTGCTGGGAAAATCGAACACCATGAGCGAGAGTAGCTCTCATCCTGTAACTACACTTAGGTAATTTCACACACACATACATGATTACATGCTTTCCGGACCCCCTTGGGACTGAGACAAACGATTAATAACCTGTTATGTACAGATAAGTGATTTGTCATCCTAAAACTCTGGGGAGGGAGGGGGGGATTGAATTTGACAGTACAGTACTGTACTTCGTATTCACCAATATGAAAAGTTAAGATATTAAACTCAAATTAGATTCATACACATTTATTTGGACTGCCCACTCGCCTCACCACTTTACTTAATTTTATTCAGACAAACCCAAACAGAATAACTTACATATCCGGGTAAGTAGTGTCCAGAAAGCATGTGATTATTTGTTTATGTTATATTTTATATATACAAAAGAATGGAGGTGGTAGGAAAAGAAAATATTTGTGTTCAGTGAGAATCCACAAGGTCTTCTCTGAATACTCCCTATTTTCTTCTGAGGTTATGGATCCCCACATTTGCACCAGAGGTGGTATCCTTACATCTTATATATATACACATACATACACACACACACACACACAGTATAAATAAATTGCTTACAAAATAGTTTAAGTACAGGTATATTGTTATTTCACATATTGTTGTATCATAGTCTCCACATTAATTACGTATTAATCATAATTTTCACATTACATTTCACAATTTAATATAATATTATTACAATGACAATTATCGGGATATCTTACACAGACAATTTTTATACTGTAGTCATTTCTCACAGTGTGTGTAATTTTTATGTTGGAATCTTAAAGAGAATAAAGAGATTTGGTAAGCCTTTAGTAATTTTACAGTACTTACAGAGCAATAAAGTATGTATGGACATCTTTATCCCTTTTCTGAAAAATCAGAAAGATTTAATATGTGCAAAAACGTCAAAGAGATATACTGAAATATAGAACAATGCAATACAAGACTTGGTAGGACCCTTTAAAGATCGGACTAACCAAGTTATAATAGACGATCAAAGGGCAGTAAAAACGTTGAATGAATACTTTACATCACTGTCCATATTCGAAAGATTAAACAACATTCCATTTCCCATACAAATGTATGAAGAAGGTGAAGAGAACGAATTGAGGACTATAACCATAGGGTCCGTCTAATTTACACAAGCTTCACAAAGCTTCCTGGCAATACGTTAGTAATGAATAAATATGATATGTTAGGTTAGGCTGACCTAATCTAACCTAACCTAACCGACGCTTGGATCGTCGACTTGATCTCGACTTGATGATCTTGATCATCACCAGCTCTTTATTTTCATCTAATCTCTCTATAAAAAGGTACTTTTTCAGATTAAAATTATGTTTTTTCGTGTTTACATTCAGCACCAACATTATAATGAGTAAATATATCATATTTATTCATTATTAACGTATTACCAGGAAGCTTTCTGAAGCCTGTGGTAATTAGACGGACCGATTGAGGGGACACGTTGTGCCCGTCTAATTACCACAAGCTACACTAAACTTCACAAAGCTTTCTGGCAATACGTTAGTAATGAATAAATATGATATATTTACTCATTATAATGTTGGTGCTGAATGTACAACACGAAAAAACATAATTTTAATCTGAAAAAGTATCTTTTTATAAAGAAATTAGACGAAAATAAAAAGCTGGTGACGCCAAATCAAGTCAACGATCCAAGCTTCGGTTAGGTTAGGTTAGGTTAGGTTTTGTTTGGTTAAGTTAGGTTAGGTTAGGTTGTCAGCCTAACCTAACATATCATATATATTCATTACTAACGTATTGCCAGGAAGCTTTCTGAAGCCTGTGTAGCCTGTGGTAGCTTGTGGTAATTAGACAGACCCCCCCTCAATGGGTTCATAGAATTACCCAAATCCTGCTAGCGTTACGTAAGTAACGAAGAAATATAGTATATTTACTCACTATAATGTTGGTGATAAATGCAGAACACAATTAAACCTATTTTTACTCTGAAATAATATAATTTCATAACGAATTTATAAGTAAATATGTAGCAGGTGACGCAATAGGAAGTCGACGGTCCAAGCGACAATGTGGTGGAGCGACTTATCCAAGATATATTGACAATGGTTTGAAACGTTGCCTCTAACATTAACTAACCCAAAATAACCTTACCTAAATTTGCGACAATTTGAGCAAGGAAGTGAGACGACTGGGTCACTGTGTACAGAAGGCTGATATGGCAGCAACTCTCCAGGCGACCAAATATCTTGAATAAGTCCCTCCACCATATTGTCGCTTGGACCGTCAACTTCCTATTGCGTCACCTGCTACATATTTACTTATAAATTCGTTATGAAATTATATTATTTCAGAGTAAAAAAATAGGTTTGAATCATGTTCTGCATTCAACACCAACATTCTAGTGAGCAAATATGCTATATTTCTTCATTACTTACGTAATGCTAGCAGGATTTTGGTAATTCTATGGACCGGTTCTGATGGAGGAAGTGGAGATGGCGCGCGGCCGCCGCCGGCGGTCCATAGAAATACCCAAATCTACCCAAAAGTACACAAATCCTCCTAGCATTACGTAAGTAATGAAGAAATATGGTATATTTACTTACTATAATGTTGGTGCTACACGTAGAACATGATCAAACCTATTTTTACTCTGAAATAATCTAATTTCATAACGAAATTAGATGTAAATATTTTAGAGTTGACGCCATAGGAAGTCGACGGTCCAAGCGAATACTCATATTTACGTCTAATTTCGTTATGAAATTAGATTATTTCAGAGTAAAAATAGGTTTGATCATGTTCTACGTGTAGCACCAACATTATAGTGAGTAAATATACCATATTTCTTCATTACTTACGTAATGCTAGGAGGATTTGTGTACTTTTGGGTACTTTTGGGTAGATTTGGGTAATTCTATGGACCCGTGTCTTCTAATTGTAGCTCCATTGGGTCCATGTGGTATGAGCGGTCCGTCTAATTACCGCAAGCTACACAAGCTTCACAGAGCTTCCTGGCATTACGTTAGTAATGAATAAATATGATATATTTACTCATTATAATGTTGGTGCTGAATGTACAACACGAAAAAACATAATTTTAATCCGAAAAAGTATCTTTTAATAAAGAAATTACACGAAAATAAAGAGCTGGTGACGCCAAATCAAGTCGATGATCCAAGCGTCGGTTACGTTAGGTCAGGTTTGGTCAGCCTAACCTAACATATCATATTTATTCATTACTAACGTATTGCCAGGAAGTTTTGTGAAGCTTGTGTGGTAGCTTGCGGTAATTAGACGGACCCATGTGGAAGTTTAATCGTGGACGAAATTCTCTTTGGGTCCGTTAATTAGACAAAGCTACTCAAAGCTTATTAACAAGATACCTAAAGCTTCCTAATATTACGTTAGTAATGAATAAGTATGATATATTTATTCATAATAATGTTGGTGCTGAATGTAGCTGGAAAAATTCTGAGAAAAAGTATTATTTCATAACGAAATTAGACGAAAATAAGCTGCTGGTCACACCAAAGTAAGTCGACGGTCCAAGCGACAAGTTGTGGAGCGACTTATCCAAGGCACATTCTTGCTTAGAGTGCTGGTGTATCAGCCTTCTATACCTACCTAACCTAACCAACCTACCCAAAGATAACCTATCCAAACCTAACTTAATATAACCTGTAGACAACATTATATCTTTGATAAAAATCTTGGCCAAAACCGTGACTAATTTCAAAGCGTTATATGACAAAGTGCTGGGAAGACGGGACACCACGAGCGTAGCTCTCATCCTTTAACTACACTTATAATTACCTAAGTCGCTCCACAACATTGTCGCTCGGTCCATCTAATTACCACAAGCTACCACAAGCTACACATGCTTTCGGAAAGCTTCCTGGCAATACGTTAGTAATGAATAAATATGATATATTTACTCATTATAATGTTGGTGCTGAACGTACAACACGAAAAAACATAATTTTAGTTTGAAAAAGTATCTTTTTACAATGAAATTAGACGAAAATAAAGAGCTGGTGACGCCAAATAAGGTCGACGATCCAAGCGTCGGTTAGGTTAGGTTAGGATAGGTTAGGTTAGGTTTGGTTTGGTTAAGTTAGGTTAGGTTAGATTAGGTTAGGTTAGGCTAGGTTAGGTTAGGTCAGCCTAACCTAACCTATCATATTTTTTCATTACTAACGTATTGCTAGGAAGCTTAGTGAAGCTTGTGGTAGCTTGTGGTAATTAGACGGACCCTTGTTGCTTGGATCGTCGACTTCCTATGGCCTCATGCCACTTAGTTTAGTCTAATTTCGTTATGAACTTGTATTATTTCAGAGTAAAAATATGTTTTTTCATGTTCTACCTTCAGCACCAACGTTATAGTGAGTAAATATATCATATTTCTTCATTACTTACATAATACTATTAAGCTTTGGGTAATTAGATGGATCGGGGTTGGGTCCGTTTCCTATCACGTAATGCTCCTGTCCGCCTTGCAGTAAATAGGTACCCAAGAGCGGTCCGTCTAATTACCACAGGCTACACATGCTTCAGAAAGCTTCCTGGTAATACGTTAATAATGAATAAATATGATATATTTACTCATTATAATGTTGGTGCTGAATGTACAACATGAAAAAACATAATTTTAATCTGAAAAAGTATCTTTTTATAAAGAAATTTGACGAAAATAAAAAGCTGGTGACGCCAAATCAAGTCGACGATCCAAGCTTCGGTTAGGTTAGGTTAGGTTTTGTTTGGTTAAGTTAGGTTAGGTTATGTTAGGTTAGGATAGGTTAGGTTAGGATAGGTTAGGTTAGGTTACGTCAGCCTAACCTAACATATCATATATATTCATTACTAACGTATTGCCAGGAAGCTTTCTGAAGCCTGTGTAGCCTGTGGTAGCTTGTGGTAATTAGACGGACCCCCCAAGAGTTAGCTTATTGTGGGGTTGCATCCTGGGGAGGCTCAGTAATTCGACCTTGGGTGGAGGGGGGGGGACTTTAATATAAGCCTAACATGTAATGTATGTATAAACTGGCTGCTTGTACCTTCACACAATGAATTATTTATATTATTATATACTGTATACTTCAACATTCAAATTAAAATGTAATTACTGGCCAAAACATGCAAAGTTCTAGGATGAAAAATCTTTATTCCACAAATAAAAGATGGCAAATGTTAATTTTTTATTTTATTTACAAAACATGACAGACACAGCATTTTAACCCTTTTAATTTTGTGTATATATTTTGTTAAATACAGCATAGAAAGGTTTGGAGCACGAGATGTTCGTACAGTACTATCTCAAATACTATTGCAGCAAAGCCTTGGTAAAGGGTTTGAGTATCTTGCATTTTCAAGCAATTGTACATTTATATGCTCTTACATTTTGTGTGCTAAAGCAGCATATTTTAGGACTTAGCAGCTTGCAGGGGTATTAGTGCAAGAGCTAACCAACAGCTGTACACAACAATGATCAGTAAATAAGAAAATTTAACACCTGATGTAAATATGACAATTATGCTTAGCATACAAGCCAGACACATTTCTTTAGTGCACCAGCTATATTATGGTGAGGATATAATTATGACAATAGGTGATAACATTTCAGTGTAATGCAGCAGTGGCACATGCATTATTTCTACAGATGTTAAACTGTTAACAGTACTGTACAATGCAAACTTAGTGGAATGATTCTAGCTGGAGTGAAATACATCTTATAGTAAACAAAATCTGGTCCAGGCTAAATACATTCTGAAGTGCACTGCTGTTCATTTCATTGTAGCACTGTGTTCACTTTAAGTGCAGACCTTCTATGAGCCTCTGACTATCTTCACCAATTTATTAGAAAAAATAAAATTTAAGACATGCAAACATGATGATTATGTAAAATGCCACCAACAATATTAACTTAATAAATCTACATAAACAATGTCTAAAAGGTAACCATTTTCTGTGAAGGTATACAATAAGAATACAGCATAGGTCAGTTGGACAGGTTAAGTTTGTATGTATTGAATACGAACAAGTGTTTTTCCCTTTTAATTGCTAGAGGTAAAAAAAAAGCACATAGTGCTATCCTGTACACATGGACTGGACCTGTCATAAATGCACTAGTTTAGTATATTATATACATAATGTATTGGTCGATAAATGAAGTACTTAAAGAGCTTGGTAATCTGAATTTAGATAACCAGAATCTTTGGGTAACCTGAATGACTTTGTTTTCAAGTTTTTTACTTTTTAGCCTGAACAGGAATTCGTGTTAGAGTAACAGGTTATGCATTTTGCTTTCAAGTAAATGGCAGGAGTGACAGCAAACAGCAGAACTGGGTAAATAATTAATAATAATTCGTTGTGTCGGGGGACAGGATGCCAGAGTGTATCCATACATGTTTGACTTTTAACGAGGTCCTCCCCCAAGGCTGAATTACTGACCCCGCCCAGGATGCATCTCCACAACAAGCTGACTAACTCCTGAGTATCTACTCACTGCTAGGTGAACAGAGGCATTCGGTGAAAGGAAATGTGTTCAACCATTTCTGTCCCACCCAGGATTCGAACCCAGAATTCTTGATTGTCCGTCGAGAATGAACCCGACTGTACTACCGGGAAATGATAGAACTAACAACTTAAACAGCTGGAGTAACCAGGTAAACAACAGAAGCAACTGGCTAAATGTTGGAAGAAACACAAAATTGCAAATTTTTTATTTTTGGGCATTCCTAGTAAGAAATTCAGCGAAGTCAAATGCTCGGCTAACTCAACTGAGGATCGGCTTCTAATGTTTTGGTTTGCCAAACATATACTGTACAGTATTTTACTGTTAAATCTATTCGGCCTTTAAATTTTTTATTAACAAGATATCTCAGAGCAGCAATTATGGTGCTGGATGTGTTAATTAAAATGGAAGAGGAATTATTTGTGTGTTAAGCAGGATATGTATTTGATATTTCAAGAGTGAATCTCAACCGAAGTTGAAATGCAATGCAAATTAACCACTGCACTGCACACACCTGGTTTCGACAAAAACTTCTTAGTGCAATTGTCAAGGGCATATTTTTGTGGTTTTTATAAATATTCAGGTACAGTAAAGTTAATATCAAAATGTTTCTAAACTCAACTATTTCCATTTCAAAACATAAAGAGTAATGAAAATATTAAAATATAGCCTAATTAAAAAAAACACAACTCAGATTGCCTAAAGGCACTTTGCGCAGTGCAGTGGTTAAGGGTCTCCAAATGTAGAATGACATCCGAAATGAGATTAAAAGCTGTAGTTCTCTCAATGAGTTTAAGAGAAAATAAAAAATATCTAATTAACATCATGTAATAAATTTCACTCACAAGTCCTCATCAAAATAAGCCAATTTTGTTTTATTGTAAATATTCAGTACTATATTATATCAAGTGTACTTTTGACTACAATATACGGAAAAGAAGGTGATGGTTCAACTGTATAAATCTCTGGTGTGCCCCCATTTGGATTACTGTATCCAAGCATGGAGACTTCATTTTCAGATGGACATAGCTGTTCTGGAGGTGCAACACTGGGCAACAAAACTCTTCCAGAGCTAAGTAATCTCTCATATCAGGAACACTTGAAGGCCACAGGGCTAACAACACTGCAAACCAGGCATGACAGTGCGGATCTCATTGAAACTTAAAATATTGAATAAGTTAGAGGATGTTGATCCAGATATTTTCTTAAGAAAGTCAGATGTAACACAAACAAAAAGCAATGGTTTCAAACTCAACAAGTCACTATGTAGGACTGAGAACAGGAGATGCTTTTACACCCACGGTTATTACCCCATAGAACTGCCTACCCACCCCAAAGCCGTAACTGCCAAAACTGTGTTGTTTTTAAAATATACCTAGAAAAGATAATCAAGGCAAATGAAGGGGGGGGGGAGGGAACCTTCGACAAGTGGCCAGCTTCCTGTCCTCGTCGAGACTACTAGGGATAGTGGCCCTCAGGTAAAAAGAAAAAAGGTAAATATCTGTTCTGTTGCTTAAGCTACAGATTCTATAATGTAGTTTATGCTTTTCATCATTAACTATCACTTATGTGTTGTACAGTATATCATTTGCTAAACTTCTTAAACACTTCACCTATGTTTGTTTACTTCTAATTCAGCATTCTGTTTACCCCATTAAACCTATAAATAATTTACCCAAATTATTTTAAGTTATGCGCGAAGTGCTTTGCATATTACTGGCTTTATTTACCTAATCTAATCACCTGAGGCCTAATATAGTGCATATATAGGCCTAGGAATATTTAAGTTTGGTTTTTAGCTTTTTACCTAGATTCTAAAAAAAAAAGGCTTACTTGGGCTCCATTACTACATACTGGTACAGGTGATCCCAGTTACAAAAAGTATCAAAACAGGAGGATGGGTTGATATACACAGGCTTTCTGTCCCTGACAAAACAATTTATTATACAGGTATATGACAGTAGGAAGTTTTGCTTCCTACTAACAGTAGGAAGCAAAATTTCTGATACTGTACTGTACTCTTGATAATCAGGATATTTTATGTTTATTTATTTATTTATATACAAAAAGGTACATTGGGTTGTCTGAATACATAATATTGGTGTTCTTGCAAAGCCACAAACACGGGCTAACACTGCCAGTGTTTTCAGGCAGCCTGTGTATGTACAGTGTATATGTTAGGCTTATATTGAGGTTCCTCTAAGGTCAAAGTACTGACCCTCCCCAGGATGCAACTCCACAACAGTTGACTAACTCCCAAGTACCTATTTACTGTTAGGTGAACAGAGAAATTAGATGAAAGGAAACATGCACAACCATTTATGTCTTACCCAGGAGTCCCAATTGTGTGTCAAGAACAAAGCCAACTACTACTGAGACCAACTGCAATGTAAATAGTCTAGAATCTAAAACAGTAAATACAATCCTGCCAAGTCACATTTGCAATCCAAGGGTTATTTAGAAAGATATACAGTACAGTACTCCCCTTGTAAAGCATAGTATTAATATTTCATATTAAAAATATATTATTTTTATGTAAATTCATTATCATAAAACATACTAATACTGTACCAGTACTATATATACAAACATTATTTTAACCCAACTGTAACTGAAACAAAAACATGTACAATGAGGAAGAAGATGGTCCAAGAGCTAGGATACAAGTCGTACAAAATAGCTCATGTAATGAATTATAGTATTGAAGGTTTGCATCATACAGTTCATTCCACCAAGATTGCACAGTACTTTATTTTAGCAATTATTGTATATTCAGCATTTAAAAGCTATTGTGAAATTCATTGAAATATTTCTTTTAACAAATTATTGTGTAAAATGCAATAATGTAGTGCTAATGCATTTTTAATACAGTGGTATCCATATTTTGGCATTTCATTTAAAAAAAAATTCTATATCAAATTTTAAAGTACACTTGCTAGTACAGGTAGTAGTTTAGGTTTTAGGTTAGTGTAGTTTACCTTGAGGCTGCTTACTGTCAAGTCATTACTCTGGTTTTGTCTTGGTTATTCATCACCAGTCGTATTTCTTCATCAAACCTTTTAATAACTACAGTTACATTACAATATGTATTTGTATGGTATTTCATATTTTGTAGCACCTGTATAAGTGATAAGTTGCTAATCATGTCACCTCAAAAATATATGGGTATAATTCACTCTGAGGTCCCAGTTATCTTAGAGATAACCCAAATATTAACAAGACAAAACATCACCTTAAACATTTACATGCTACTTAAGAATTATATGAAGGCATGGGTGAACTGTGCTTCAGCATTGTGATATTTGGCCAGTACAATTTTCTAACACACACATACACATATGGGACAAAAAAATTAGGAAAGGCGGTGGTGTTTCCATGCTGGTGAAAGAACACCTAAAGGTAAATAAAATATTGATTGCCAATTCATGAGAAGTTGACATAATAATCAGTTATGCAATCTGCAATCAAGATGATAAACTAATAATCATAAATGCATATAGTCCACCGCCATGCAACACATGGACAAAGGAGGAGCTGGATAATAAATGAAAGGGTCTTATAACAATAATGAGGGAGATTATAGCGAGAACGAATGAAGATAGATCGTGACTGTTGCTAGTCAGTGACTTCAACTTGAAATCCATAGACTGGGAGGCATATGGAGCTAGAACAGATGACTTTTGGACCTGTAGATTCGTAAACTTCATCCTGGAAACATTCGTGTATCAACACATTAAACAAGCTACAAGATGAGGGAAGGAAGGGGATGTTCTAGTATTTGACATTCAGTACCTTCCTCCCTTGGGTAAAAGTGACCATGTCTTTTTGGGAATAAAGTATGCAATGTGTTATAATCTGAAAGAAAATTAGGAAGTTGAAGCAGTTGAAAAACCTGAGTTCGGGAGAGGAACTTAGAAATTTCTTTAAGAAATTTGACTGGAAGGACTTGCTGTTAGGTAAGTAATAAATGAGATGTATGTCAAGTTTTGTGATATATATGATAAAGGTAAATTTTTTTATACCAAAGCAGAGATGCAGAACTAGGAAACAGGATTGGTTTAGCAGAAATTGTGAGAGGGCCAGAAACCAAAAGACAAAAAATGGAATCAATATAGGAAGAGGCTAAACCTCCAAACATACCGGCAATACAAAGAAGCAAGAAACACTACACAGTAGTGAAAGAGAGGCAGAAAGAAATTTTGAAAAGGGGATTGCAGACAAATGTAAAATAGAACCAGGCCTATTCTATAAATTCATCAACAGCAAATTGTAGGCAAAGGATAATATTCAGAGGTTGAAAATGGGAAACAAATTCACAGAAAATGAAAATGAAATGTGTGAAACATTAAACAAAACGTTCCAAAATGTATTTCTGCAAATAAAATCTTCAAAGAAGCACACACAATAAGAATTCTAGAGAACAACATAGAGCACATAGAGGTGTCTGGAGATGAAGTTGAAAAAATTATCAAGGCATAAGAAATAACAAAGCAGTTGGCCCAGATAATTTCACCATGGGTTCTGAGAAAATGTGCACCTGAGTTCAGCATTCCACTTCAACTGATTTTTCAGGCATCCCTGTTTACAGGTGTCCTAGCAGATGTGTGGAAAAAGGCTAACATAGATCAATCTACAAAGGTGGCAATAGTAAAGACCCCCCTCAATTATAGGCCTGTGTCATTGACAGGAGTAATAGTCAAAATATTGGAAAAAAATAATTAAAACTAAATGTCTATAACACCTGGAGAAAAACAATATAATAACAGACAGTATGTTTTCAATTTGGAAGATCCTGTGTAACGAATTTATACAGTTTCTGTGATCGAGCCATAGAGAGTTTACAGGAAAGAGATAGTTGGATTGACTGCATCTATCTGGACCAAAAAAAAAGCTTTTGACAGAGTTCCACATAAGAGGATGTTCTGGAAACATATTGGAGGAGTGACAGGTAGGCTTCTAACATGGATAAAAAAAATTCTGACAGAAAAATGAGGGCATGCAGTAATCAGAGGCAATGTATCAGTCTCGAGAAATATCACGATTGGAGTACCACAGGGTTCAGTTCTTGCACCAGTAATGTTCATTGTCTACATAAACCAGATGGAATACAGAATTATATGAACATGTTTGCTGATGATGCTAAAATAATAGGGAAGATAAGAAACCTAAATGATTGGCATGCCCTTCAAGAAGACGTGGACAAAATAAGTATATGGAGCACCACTTGGCAATGGAATTTAATGTAAATAAATGCCAGGTTGTGGAATAGGAGAACATAGACCCCACACAACCTATAAATTATGTGAGAAATCTTTAAAGAATTCGGATAAAGAGAGATCTAGGGGTGGTTCTAGATAGAAAACTATCACCCGAGGACCAGACAAAGAACATCATGCGAGGAGCTTATGGTACACTTTCTAACTTTAAAATTGCTTTTAAATACACGGATGGCGAAATACTAAAGAAATTGTTTACGACTTTTGTTAGGCCAAAGCTAGAATATGCAGCGGTTGTATAGTGCCTATATCTTAAGCACATCAATAAACTGGAAAAGATGCAAAGACATGCAACTAAATGGCTCCCAGAACTGAAGGACAAGAGCTACGAGGAGAGGTTAGAGGAATTAAATACGCCAAAACTAGAAGATAGAAGAAAAAGAGGCGATATGATCTCTATGTACAAAATAGTAACAGGAATCGATAAAATTGATAGGGAAGAATTCCTGAGACCTGGCACTTCAAGAACAAGAGGTCATAGATTTAAATTAAACAAAGCTGCCAAAGAAATATAAGAAAATTCACTTTCACAAACAAAATGGTAGACAATTGGAACAAATTAGGTAGTGAGAAGATGGTATGAGAAGATGGTAGTGGAGGTGGAGACCAAAACCATCAGTTGTTTCAAAATGTTATAAGACAAAGAGTGCTGGGAAGACGAGACATCACAAGCTTAGCTCTCATCCTATAACTATACAGTACTTAGGTAATTACAACATCAGACCACATTTTGCACACAATCTTATAACATGTTAGGTGTTATCATGAGCTTTCCTGCTATTTGTGCTACTTGAACACTGAACATGAGTTATTGGACAACCTGGCTCTGTTGGCTGCAACAAGCTATATAAAATCCCAAACATTAGTAACTATGTACGTAGAGTGTACCATTAATTTAAACACATGTGAGAAAAGTTCAGTAAGAATTTTGCAAGAAAATTCCTTGAACTTTCTAATGATTATTATATCATCATCACCATGCCTTCATTCCAATAAGTGTTACCACAGGCTTTTGTTCGAGTTTTCTTCCAACGTGAGGTGCATAATATAGGCATAATGGATACCTTGAAACACTGTACAGGTTAAGGATCAATTGAAGAAGCCTTAAATGGTTTCTATATAATATTAGAAAATAACACCTAAATTCTGATGTTATCAAATTAAACATTTTACATAAATGTAATTATTCTCAAGTTCTGAATTTCAAGTAAAAATTCAGTTAACTCCTTTGTGAAGATTTCATATACAGTCCAACTGCCTGAAAACCTAGGCAGTGTAACAGGCCAGACTGCATAATAATATGAATGTCACTTTTATGTCTATATTTGAATCCAGATTTTAAAATGTCTTACTTTAACAAATCAAAAGTGTAATACATAAACAATGCCAGATTTGTTATAAAAAGTTTCAACAATAATGCTTAAATGTGAAATCTTTATACAGGGGTACCTCAGTTTAAAAGTTTAATCCGTTCCTGGAGATGGCTCGTAACCCGAAAACTCGTAAACCGAAGCTAATTTCCCCATAAGAAATAGTGGGAAATGAATTAATCCGTTCCTGACTACCTAAAAACTTACTTCAAACTAAATTTTATACCTAATTCATCAAAATCTACACTACAAAACTATGTTCAAGTTATTACTTACCCTTGCTGATGACTCCTGTTGGCATATGGAAGATGGTGAGGAGGAGAGGTGTTAGTGTTTGGAAGGGGAGTCCCCTTCCATTATAACATCAGGCAGTGAGGACTTCTCTGGTGTGCACACTCTGGCACGTTTTGCCTGCATACCACTAGGACCTGCTTGTGGCTCACTGCTTGCTTGTCTTACTAAGAATCTGTCTAAAGACACTTGTTTTTCCCTACATTTTAACTTTTCTGTAGTAAGACATCACATTGTCATTTAAAAGGTCAATGCAACGGCCTGTTACAGCTTTATCTGGGTGAGTTTTTTCAACAAAACTTTGCAGTTCTTTCCATACTTCACACATTTTCTTAATGAGGAAGGGACATCCTCTTCTCACAACTATTTTCTTAGGTTGAACCTTACCACTGGCTTTCTTGGGACCCATTGCGAGATATATAATAACAACCTTTATGTTCAAATGGCCAAATATCCAACAAAACACTAAATCCTGGTGAAGAATTAAGGCGGGATAGTCACTGGGCGCAAGGCACTGGTAAACTGAGCGGCGATCGCCGTGCCACTACGTGCTAGTCGGCCTGTACGCGTATCAACACCCTCGTATCCTGAGGCAACTCTCGTATCCCAATACAAATTTTCCGAGCAAATCCTGCTCGTAACCCGAAAAACTCGTAACCAGGGGTGCTCGTAAGCCGAGGTACCACTGTAGTATTAAAAAAGTGCAATTTATGTTGAGCCTGACATTTATTTTGTGTATTAAAATGATAAATACTGTATTAATATGAAAGTGTCTAGTGCAGCACAGTACTCCAAAACAAATGTTTGCAAATCTTGTGTTAGCCTTAATACTTGAACAAAATACTATACAAGTTAGTGGCTTCACAATACTCTACTATTCATCACCAAAAATGTGTGTGTGTGTGTTTACATTTACTTGACATAAATAAAATGATAATGTAAATTTAGAAAAGTTCATGTGTGAAAAATACAGTCATGGTAGGGCAGTCAGACTTCAAAAATACTAGACTCAAAGATTAAAACATTAAATTTAAAATACAAATTAGTATTTATTAAAAAATAATTACTGTACTCTTCCTCCATATAAAATATCTAGCAGGCCTATTTGGACTTGTTAACTGCTCCACCTTGCCTACTGCATATTGTACTGGCATTTGTAAGTACAGTTTAGTATTACAGTGTTCTTTGTAATGATCATTTAACCTGTTAATGAGTTATATTTTACACCATCGTTGGTTTAGACATTGTTATACACTATTAAGTTGCATCCAGTAAATGTTTTATTTGCTTTTCAATTATTAATCCAGTTAGCAATCACACATTAAATCTACTGACCAATTTATATCTAAAATTATTTAATCTTCTACAATTTGTGCAATTTTTCAGGATACTCAGACAATATCTCATATTAAATAATAGTAAATTTAATTATCTCTACATAAAAACCTGTGACTATCCAATAAAATCAATTACAGTAGTTTGTTAGTGGCACAAGCACTGTCAACAAATTAAAATACAGTATAGCAGTGTATGTTTTAAAAGACTAATATAATCTTAAACTTGTAAAATACCTTGCTATATTAAATTATTTAAAATAAAGAGGATTAATTTTGCAGCCATCCATACAATACAGAGAACCCTTAATTACCTTGGCATGGATAAAGTGTAATTCACACTATTCATGCTCTTCTATTAGCACCGCACGAGTTTGCTCGATATTCTCCAATTGGCATGACCACTCAATATGATATTTGTAAAAGTATACAAATATTGTATATATGGAAATTATTTTTCAACAGAAGATACACGAGGTTTACAATGTCAAAAAAATATAGTAAACAAGCAAACTACTTGTTAGCACAAGATCAAGTTTTGTGTCATCTGCACAATGTATTTATGTATCTACCTTGGAGTACAGTGTATGCCTGGCTCAAATGAACAGATCTGTACCAGACCCCTTCAGCAGCAACTAAATTTCAGTTGAATACAAACGTTTGCTATTGTATACCAATACCAAACAATGCATTTATTGTAAGAAGCAATAAAGCATATTTTTTGTACATTTTGATACCAAAATCACTTTTAAAATTATATTTTGAAATATTTCAATTTGATTTAACATTTTTGGGCATTGATATCCAGTGTAAGGAATGCACAGCTACACCAAAAGTTATCTGCTATTTTTTGCTACAACTAAATAGTTTTAATGATGATGCAAACAGAATAGATGGAATCCTTCTGCAGGACATGGCTTTTCAGTGTACCAAGTTGTGTTTGAAAGGGGGTCAACTGTACAGTATATGTATATGATTATTATGACCTGTCAGTCTAGCAGATAAATGTTCCAAGACATGGACAACAAAAACATTGCAGATAACACCACACCTTAGCTTTTGGGGGTCTCTGGACTGCATTTTGTTTTGGCCAAATCAGTTTGATTTGTGCAAATTCAATTTACATAAGGTTTCCAAGGAATGCATCCCTTGCACAAATTTAGAGATTAGATAATATCCTGAACAATATGTCTAATATTTCAATAAGCACTGTATATATTATAAAAATAATAAGATTTAATATATTCTGAAATAACTACCTAGTCCATACAAAGTAATCATAACTCATTTCAAAACACAGTATGTTTTAAATATTGTTTTGCTTTAAAGTTTTTAGTCATTGTTAAAATTTAGTTTCAACTCAATGTACTTGATTGAATACATACATCTACTTTAAATACAAAAATAAGTGATTGTTAAAACATACAACATCAGCAAAAGAAGAATATCACAGGATATGAGGTGGTGTTGAGAGTCCTAATAAAAAAAAATGATATTCTTAGTAGCGTACTAGCAGGGCAAGAGGGGTACCTACCTAATGCTCCCAGCCCCCACCAATAGAGTAAGAGAGACACCCCTTGTGAAGGGTATAACTCAGTAGAGAGACAGAGAAACAGCAGTGTTAAATGTTAAAAAACAGTCTGGAACTCTTGTTGAATTCTTGCATTTGGAATTCCTGCCAGTACAGTATTCAAATGAACAAATCCACAAGGGTCGTGATGAGGGTTCGAACCTGCGTCTGGGATCCTCTCGGACGCAGGTTCGAACCCTCGTCACGGCCCTTGTGGATTTGTTCATTTGATGCATCACACTATTGTGATTTGTGTGTAGTGTAGTACAATAGTCAGTTCTGCACATGTGCAGAGAGTTGTCAGAGCAGGAAAGTGTCATCCCCAAAACAGTGTAAACAGCAAAGAAAATACATAGTTAAAAAGTACTGTATATAAAGTTGCTGGAAAATATATAGAAACAGCAATGTTATATGTTGAAAAACAGTCTGGAACTTTAAAAAGACATACAAATTAATTATTTGAGGATACAACTGTGAATTAAATATTATTGGAACCAGGCGGTTGGACACAGATACTAGTGGTCTTGTGGACTCTGTTGTGGGCAGGACAAAGAGGAGGCCGGTCGTCGCTTGTGATGGGCGACGGTCTCAATATGAGTTTCCTACTGATCCTGCAATTAATCATCTACAGGCTGAGCCAAAGAGAGAAACATGCAAATAGAGTACTTAAGTTTGCTTCTCGAATTTCCTCTTTTTGGGACTATCAGACAGCTTCATCAACTATTCATGATGTAAAGCATCATGAATAGTTGTAAAGTACATCCTTCCATCAATAATTTATTATTTGTTGTTGCATGTTGGATATTACACACAGAAATCACAATAACGTGATGCATCAAATGATGAAAATCACAATAATGTGATGCATCAAATGTCATGTTGGATATTAATGTAGAACTGAGAACAGGAGATGCTTTTTCGCCCATAGGGTTTTTCACCCATGGAACCGCCTACCCACCAAAGCCGTAACTGCCAAAACTGTGTTGAGTTTTAAAATATACCTGGAAAAGATCAACAAAGCAAAAGGGGGGGCCTTCGACAAGCCGCCAGTTTTCTGTCCTCATCGAGGCCACCAGGGTTATTGGCACTCAGGCAAATCGGGTAAATTAACAGAAGAAAGGTGAACATTCACTATGATTTATGGAATATACTAAAACAAAAATTTGTCATATCTATCTGAATTGGACGTCATTATGGGCAATTACCTTACAATTGGATATAATAATCTATATTGTAACTTTTTATCTCCATTCAACTTGCTTACTCTAATAAA
The DNA here is from genome assembly GCA_020271785.1 of Procambarus virginalis. NCBI lineage: Eukaryota > Metazoa > Arthropoda > Malacostraca > Decapoda > Cambaridae > Procambarus > Procambarus virginalis. Next base: position 14,659,107 of record WNGS01092210.1, read on the forward strand.
GTATACTGTACTTGTATTTTTGTTGAGAAGTTCATGATACAAAGGTAGCTACAACATGGAGCAAAGACCCACCATTTCAGTAATCAGGCATCAGTTGCACAACACCAAGTGCAGAAGTGTTCCCCTCCTTTATGTGAAACAGGAAACAACATAAATCTCACTTGGTATTTTCCAGTGTAAGCAATGTAGATACCATACATGTGTATCTTCATTTTCAAAACAACATTTTGTTGTTAATTTTGTTTTTTCAAAACATGTTTTGAAAAGTTTTAGGTGCAGGTTAATCAAAACAAGCATACTAATATCTTCAGCCATACTGCTCACATGAAGTCCCTGATTATATGTAGCAACTGATGCCTATACACTGTATTAGCAACTTCTCTAATGCAAGAGCACCCCTTACCATATCGAGGTTGTATTCACAATATTGGTACATATAGAAATATTAGATAAATAATTCCCATAAATTATTATTGTAACTGGTACAGCACCTTGCAGACCCAGCAATTATCAAATTAAAATAATTCAAATTAGTTTATCATTAATTACTATAAATTTTTGTCCAATTATTTTTCAGCCAGGATCTATAGCATTTCCTTAAATCATTATTCCCTTGCTAAATATATACAGGCATTTATACCATATTATATACCATACCATATATACCTTATTATATGATATACCATATCTGCAGCCCCAGTAGTGTAGTGGTCAAGACGCTCGCCTGGCGTTCCGCGAGCGCTTTGTCCTGGGTTCGTATCCTGGCCGGGGAGGATTTACTGGGATCCTTAACTGTAGCCTCTGTTTAACTCAACAGTAAAATGGGTACCTGGTTGTTAAACTATTCTTCAGAGGGGTCGTATTCCAGGGGAACATAGGATTAAGGACTTGCCAGAAACGCTAAGCGTACTAGTGGCTGTACAAGAATGCAACAACTCTTGTATATATCAATAAAAAAAATATTCACACAAATTGTATTCACATACCCCTCGTATCCACAAATTGTGATTACAACCAACATTCATATTGTGTGGATATAGTAATAATAATAATAATAATAATAATAATAATAACAATAATAATAATAATAATATAATATTTTGTATTCAAAAGGATGTATGTACAAAGAACATAAGCGTAACAAGTGCTCGGCATACTAAATTCCAGCCCACAGATAAGAGTGCATTCGTGCACTTCAACAGCTCACCAGTAGCACGTCTTACTTCTAGAATCATATACTGTACTGTAATTTTAAAAGGCCCAAAAACCACCATTAGGTTCAATAAATAAATTATGTAGAGGATCCACAAAAGTCAGTTATCCACTTGCTTTTGGACCCAACCCCTGTAAGTACTGTATGGTATAAACACCTGTTCTGTACCTCTAAGCAAAAGCTAACTTCTATCAATACCTCAACACTATGCATGTAAAGCATTACATGCTTACTTCTCTGTATCTAGTAGGACATCAGTTCTGAATTAGTCTACGAACACTCTCATGGACCTTCTACCATTCATCATCAGGTAGTTAGTACTAACAGCGAGAAAAAGTTAAATAAATTTTTAAAGAAAACACAAAAAGTATGTTTTATTAATTAAGTATCATCACAATGATGATTTTCATCTTTGGTTATGACCTTTAAGAAAGTTGCCACAGAATGCTGGAATTTCTAAGAACATGACCAGGGCATCCACACCATTAGTTGCAATGTTGTGAAGGAGGGTACAGTTATCTCTGTAGACTAAGGAACTGGTAAAAATCCTAAATGAACCCAATAACTATAACTGATGAGGTGAAATTAGGAGACTAAATTGTCTAGTTGGAAGTGATATGAATTACCTTGCATAGTTCATCATAAAATATGCTACACTAAACATTACTAAGTCAGACTGAAGAGAGTCTGTGATCCCCTTCCTCCTCTTGATGTTTGGTAGTATTGTATTGGAAACTTGACAATATCAATAGCATTCATGTTACTGGACCATTTTCACTAAGCTTCAGGAACTCTTTATTCCTTCTTCCTATATGTATTAATCTCCTGTATACTGTATTTATTTCACATGGAGTACACCTTGGTATTAGTATTCCTATTCTAGTATCACCAGTGACTTATTAGGCATTTGTACTGAAAATGTCGTACAGTTTTGAAAGCAACCAAGTAAACAAAGGGAAACCAAGACCATGTAGAAGCTTGTCATGGTTCGGGCGGCTTGTCATTTCTTTTCACTATACTAGATCGCCTAAATGATGCAAGTGTTCTACGGAAAATATTTTTTACACTGCTAACGTCTGAATGAGATGCATGACGGGGTGCCTTCTGCAAAGCGGCTATCATAGACTGCGGGGGTTCACTCGAGATGCTTGGAGAGGGTGAAGGGTTGGAGGAAGAAGGGGTCCGTCCACTGACTGATGTGCAGGATCCAGTGGCCAGAGTTGCTCTGGGACGTGCTCCACCATCTACCATGTTACTCAGCTCACATGATACATATTGAGCAGGTTTCGAATTACTAGGTGAGCTAACAGAGCGGGGCAACACTGGGCTAGTTTCCACTATTGTGCCCAAGGAACTGTTCCTGGATGAGCCTCGACTGCTACTTTGGCTCTGCACCCCTGAACTAACCATATTACCAGACATACTTTGCACTAAGCGAGGGGAGCGTGGCCCTGGTGAAGTCTTTGGCGTAGTCTGCCCCATCTCTTTTCTCTTGGTCAGTGCTTCCTTTAGTAGCTGGACGGCTTCATAGTGACGAGCCTGAGCAGCAATTTGGATTGGCGTTAGTCCTTGATCATTTTTAAGGCCCGGATCAGCACCTGCTTGCACCAGCACTCGCAGCACCTGGAGATGGCCATATAAGGCTGCTGCATGCAATGCCGACTCTCCATTCTGCATATGTGGAAAATGTATGAAACCTTTATTCAAAGCATTAATATACATTATTATTAGATTTTTATTATAATGCCAGATTAGAAATATCTGTTTAATTTTTATATGCTTATTACATCACTGCATTGGGAGCAATGAATGCTTTAGCCTCCAGATATATATACACACATACTGTACACATTATCAGATGGTGGCCCTCAGGTAGAGCGAGGTCAATTTCAGTATTACTTACTTTTTTCTTTGGCCTCGTGCCTTTCCACCCATTGATGGTGGGAATGATAATAATAATAATAATAATAATAACAATAATACAGTAATAATTATAATACTGTAATTTTTTAACCAGGCAAAATAAAATACTGTATATTAATATTATTATTACTATTACATAATAATACTCATGTCTTCTCACAGATGTAATAACACACAATAAAAATGCACACCTATGTAATTACCTAAGTGTTGTTAAAGGATGAGAGCTACGCTCGTGGTGTCCCGTCTTCCCAGCACTCTTTGTCATGTAACGCTTTGAAACTACTGATGGTCTTGGCCTCCACCACCTTCTCACCTAACTTGTTCCAACCATCTACCACGCTGTTTGCAAAAGTAAATTTTCTTACATTTCTTTGGCATCTTCACCAGTCTCCGTGGTGTAGTGGTAAGACACTCGCCTGGCGTTCCGCATGCGCTTTGTCATGGATTCGTATTCTGGTCGGGGAGGATTTACTGGGCGCAAATCCCTAACTGTAGCCTCTGTTTAACTCAACAGTGAAATGGGTACTTGGTTGTAAAAACGATTCTTCGCAGTGGGGATTTTATTCCAGGGACCTGCCTGAAACGCTATGCATACTAGTGGCTGTACAAGAATGTAACAACTCTTGTATATATCTAAAAAAAATCTGTGTTTAGTTAGTTTCAATCTATGACCTCTTGTTCTTGAAGTTACAGGTCTCAGGAAATCTTCCATATCAATTTTATCAATTCCTGTTACTATTTTGTACGTAGTGATCATATCACCTTTTTTTGGTCTGTCTTCTAGTTTTGCCATATTTAATGCCTCTAACCTCTCCTTGTAGCTCTTGTCCTTCAGTTCTGGGAGCCACTTAGTGGCATGTCTTTGCACCTTTTCCAGTTTGTTGATGTGCTTCTTTAGATATGGGCACCATACAACCGCTGCATATTGTATGTGTGTACAGTGGTACCTTGATTTACGACTGCCCTAGAATACCATTTTTTGGTATACGACATCAAATGCCTCGTAAAATTTGAATTGGTGTATGAAGTTTGCCTTGGAATACGATTCGTCTGTTGATACCTGTATGGGTCAAGTGAGCACGTGGTGCTGCTGGGCACGAGCGAGGCACTCAGTTTACCAGTGTATCCCGCCTAGTGACAACCGCGTTTGAATTCTTTGTAAAGACTTCCATCGTTTTCTGCTTTTTTGGTTTCTGAACATGAGTCCCAAGAAAGTCAGTGGTAAAGTTCAACCTAAGAAAATAGATGTGAGGATGACGATAGAGGAAAAACAAATGATCATTCATAGCGAATGAATGTGATGTCTCACTACAGTATTAAAACAGGGAAAACCAGTGTCTTTAGAGAGATTCTTAGTGAGACAAGCAAGCAGTGAGCTACAACCAGATCCTAGTGGTATGCCTGCAAAACGTAGGAGAGAGAGTACCCCAGACATGTCATTACTGTCTGATGTTACAATGGAAGGGAACTCTCCTTCCAAACACTAACATCTCTCCCCTTCCCCCCCCTCCTCACCATCTTCCATACACCAACAAGAGTCCTCAACAAAGGTAAGGTATATTAAACATTTGGTACAGGTAAGATATATTAAGAGTAGTATTCTGTATAAAATGTATTTTAAGTTAATATTTTTGTGTGTGTGGAACGAATTAATTCAATTTACATTATTTCTTATGGGAAAATTCGCTTTGGTTTACAATTTTTTGATGTACAATCTGTCTCTTAGAACATATTAAAATTGTAAACTAAGGTACCACTGTATTTTATGAAAAGATTTACACCAAAAATCTTTGACAGTGCTAAGAATTAAGATCACAAAACACATGGAATCAGTGTCTACATAATCCTGAGCAACATGGGTTCAGAACAGGGTACTCCTGCCTCTCACAATTGCTAGACCACTATGACATGGCCTTAGATGCCATGGAACACAAAATACTGATGTAATACTGTATATACAGATTTTGCAAAAGCCTTGGACTAATGTGACCATGGTGTTATTACACACATAATAAGCACAAAAGGAATTACTGGCAAAGTAGGGATATAGATCCTTAACTTCCTAACAAACAGAACCCAGAGTGTAATAGTCAACACAGTAAAATGTGAATCGTCCACCATGAAAAGCTCGGTTCCCCAAGGTACCGTGCTTGCTCCAGTACTTTTCATCATCCTTTGCTAATGACACTAGAATTTTCATGAGAGTAGACAACATAGAGGACACAGCAAACTTCCAATCAGATGTTAATCAAGTCTTTCAATGGGCCACAGTTATTGAAGACAAGTTCCAATTATGTACTGTGCTATGGAAAAAATTAAAACATCAAAGCAGAAACCACATATAAAACCATACCATTGAAAGAAAAATCAATGTAAAAGATTTAGGAGTAATCATGTCGGAAGATCTTATTTTTAAAGAACACAACAAAGTTGCATCGTCAAGTTCACTAGAGTGTGGGTGGCCCTCATGTAAACTTAATCACTGTTCTTTGGCTTTAATGACTGGCATACTCTCTATGCCTGATTTACCAGTTAATAATACAGTATAAGATAATGCAAAAGGCTGTAACTTTATGAAGATGCAGGGAAAACACATATTACGCACCTTAAGAAGTCCTAGACAAGGCTTGAAGGGAAGAATCTCATGTACAACTTCTACGTGACCCTTGTGGGCTGCTTTGAATAGTGGTGTTGCCCCGTCCTGCAAAATACAGCATCAATTATAAACACTGAAAACATGGTATTAATTATACACACTGCAGAGCATGGTACACATGATCCAAAATTAAAAAGGGTACAAAGCCATCTGTACATCTGGTCTCAGCCATGACAGACTTAAGTTTTATGCTTATGTAAGGAGCAAAACCAGGACAAAAGATGCAGTAGGACCCTTGAGAGATTACACAAAGTTATAACTGATGGTAAAAAGGCACCCAATACTCTGAATACTTATATCAGTGCTCACACTAGAGAGAGATTAGACAGCATCCCAAAATCAGTAGTTTCATATGACAGAGTGCTGAGAAGACAGAACACCACGAGTGTAGCTCTCATCCCGTAACTACACTTGGGTAATTACAGTACAGATGTTTGAAGTAGGAGAAGAGAACAAGTTGAAGGATATCCTCATTACATGTAGAATAATCAGGAAGGGCATTGACAAACTAAAGAAATCCAAAGCTCCAAGTGTAGGTGGAATTCAAGTCAAAATCGTAAAGCAACTGACTAATGAACTGGGCCTATCACTCAAGTTCCTTCTGTAGACAAAAGGAGAGGCATCGATTGAATATATTTATTATTTATATACAGTATACAAGAAGGTACATTGGGTTTATGAGAGTACATAGGATTGATGGCTTTCCATTCTTGTAAATCCACTTACAAAGCATTTCAAGGAGTATACACAAATGCCACCTCCATTTTTAAGAAAGGCAGAAAAGTTCAGCAGAAAACTATTTATTTATTTATTTATTTATTTATTTATTTATTTATTTATTTATATACAAGAAGGTAGATTGGGTTTATGAGAGTACAGAGACTTGAAGTTTGACATTCTTGTAAAGCCACTAGCACGCATAGCATTTCGGGCAGATCCTTAATCTAACATAATTTTAAAAGGTAATTTCTAGCAAAATTAAAAAAAAAATGTTTATAGGTACATTGAAGAAAGTATAAAAATACATTGTAAGAAGGTATAAAAATGCATTGTAAGAGAGTATAAAAAATATTTTTTAAGAAATCTGACAGAAAATAATAATAAAATAAAACTACTGTATAGGCCATAATCAAGTCGAACCTTTAAAATACCCTGTACCATACTGTACATCCTATATCAATATCACAATGGATTTCCTGATGCATCTAACCAATAAGCCACCACAGGTGCTTTTACTCACATGTCTGGTGACATCGGGGTTGACACCATGGCCGAGCAGGAGCCGGACAACCCCCTGGTGGCCCATCTGTGAAGCAATCCACAGTGGACTGGCACCATCCACACGCCTCACGTTGGCCTGGAGAACACTTGCAAAGTTATACCTTCTCTAACTCAAAGAACTTAGGTAGCATAAATTGTCCTTGATGTCTTTTCTTTTCAATAGGGAGTGGAAATATATATTTTGTTGTAAAACAATCATATAAAACATTTGAGTTTAAAATACAAAATGATGTATTACAGAGTCTTCTTTTTATACTGATATGTTACCTTTTAAACATAATTACTTTATATTTTGTTGTCAGATACATCATTAAATAGTTACTTTGTTACACTTCATCATTTTTTTCATTATGCAAGATGAATCACTTCATATACCACAATTAAACTAAATAATTATAATAATTTTATTTCACTGTGGTATAATACATATACAGTACAGTACTCTGCTTACAAAATTCACCATACACTGTACAATGAAATTATGCCAATAAAATAAAATTGGAGGTGCCTGACAGCTGAGTGGACAGCGCTTCGGATTCGTAGTCCTGAGGTTCCGGGTTCGATCCCGGTGGAGGCAGAGACAAATGGGCAAAATGTTTCTTTCACCCTGATGCCCCTGTTACCTAGCAGTAAATAGGGACCTGGGAGTTAGACAGCTGCTACGGGCTGCTTCCTGGGGGGGGGGTGTAACAAAGAGGAGGCCTGATCGAGGACCGGGCTGCGGGGACGCTAAAAGCCCCGAAATCATCTCGAGATAACCTCAAGATAACCACTAAAACAAAGTTATTATAAAAATAAAATTTAATGGTCTGTTTAATTTAATTACTTTAATTCTGTATGAAACAATTAAAATATATGATGATGTTACTCAAAATTTATTAGATGAATATTTAAATTACATTACACTTTCTTTCATTAAGCTGTTAAGCAGTTTAAGCAGATACTGTAACTCAGCCCATTCTCCTAAGGTTTCCCAATGTCAAGAAAACAGTTAATTTAAAGTGGTCTCTCCTAACCTACCAGAGGCCCCAAAACAGAAAATGGGACAGTACGTCACTTTCACGAGCTGCTTCCATTTTCTAGTACGACAATTTTTGGCCTTATGTAACGCATATGAGCAAAAGGCAACATTCTTTGTAAGAAGACAGGTTGGATAACTGACCTTAGCACCTGCAGCTAGCAGTGTCCTCACTACACTAGTATGACCATTCTGTGCAGCAACGAACACAGCAGTGGCTTTGTCCTTCATAGCACTGTGAGGGTCGGCTCCACGGCGCAGCAACTCCGTCACCACATCCATATGACCACACTGCGCTGCCACAATCAATGCTGTACCTCCATCCTGAGCAAAATGACATATTTCATAGGACCAGTGAAATCAAGCCAAAGTTGTGGGCATAATAAATGTTGTCTTTCATCAAGCTCCACTGAAATATTGGACTTGATTTTATTAATTTTATTTGTTTATATATACAAGATGGTATAAAGGGTTGTTGGTACAAATGTTGGTGATCTAAAATGGTACATTCTTGTAAAACCACTAACAACATAGCAATTCTGGCAAATCTTTAAGTGAACACAAAAGCTGCAGCGAGTGTGAATGTTTCATTGAAATGTAATTGTTCAGGTTACATTATGTAATGTATGCACTATGAAAAACTGGATAAATGTTATGTGGTTTTGAGTATATTTAACCCATTGGCTGTGACAAATGTCACTTAATGTATAATGGTACAAAGGACCACACTTCAACTAATGTCAACTGAAGTTTGGTACTGTAGAAAACCAAGAGAATTTAGTTCTTCTAAAGCTCTAAAAAATGAAAGAACTGACATACAGTTTCTCTAGCTAATATTGAGAAAAAGAAAAACATTGATATATATAACAAAAATTCAATTAGATGAATTTTGGCAGTTATGGTATCATTACACACAAGAATACAAAACTAAAACACTTTGTTTGAAATTATATTTGGTACTTTTCTTCATTTACCTAAATTTACATTGCATTTTCATATTGATAAAAATATCAAACATGTTTAAATTTCATGTTTTGAGATTGATATTAAAATTTAATTTCAGATTCTGTACATCAATGGTAGGTTATGTAGCATTTTTTAATATATCTTTAATTCACATTTTTAACTTACATTTGTAAAGAAGTAACTCATACAAGTATTTTTTTCCCATATTTTAGAATTTGCATACATGGAATGACATACTCCAGATTAATCCCACAGTCGAAGTGTTAACCTTATGAGAAAATCTCGAGAGCAATGTAGTGAAATCGAATTTGCTTCCTGGGATGCAAGTTAGATTCCATCACACAGATCTGGAGATTTCCTCATAGATTATCACACTATTGTGATTTCATTGTGCAATTATTCTTATGTTTGTATAAAGACTACCTCAGATGGTTAAGGAAGTATTGCTTCACCTTGGATGCTTGGTTGATCTTGCACCCTTGCTCCAGCAGCAGTATGACGATGTCAAGGAAGCCACCCTGCGCAGCAAAGAACAGGGCACCAGTCCCAGTCTGTGCATGAAAACACTCCTTCATCTACTACACATTTGCAATTCATAAATTATGTTTTTAATTTACAATACTCAAGTTTGGATGAAACTGTATCCTTTCTTTATCCGACATAAAATTAGTGAACTGCAATTATCTACCTATATTCATTGTAGTACATTGAGAGGAAGACAAAAATAGCTGTGGCTGCAGAATATATATTTTGTAAAATAGGTCATTACACATGTCACATCTATGTAATAATAAAACTGTATAAGGTAATAATTGAAAAAGTCTACCATAAAATTATATAAAACATATGAACGTAATATTGAACATTGTATCTTGATCGTCTACCATCAGGTCTATTGTCCGGACTGCCACCATCAGGGCTACTACTGTCAGGACTACTACCATCAGGGCTACTACTGTCAGGACTACTACCATTAGGGCTACTACTGTCAGGACTACTACCATCAGGGCTACTACTGTCCACAGTTAGCATCATTTAGCATCAGACCAAACAGTAATATGAACTTTGGAGAATGAATTATTAACTTCCCAAGTCTGGAAGAACACAAGAAATAAGAGAAGATCCGAACTCATGTAACTGATGTGAGCCTTTGTGTCATCGTCAATAAGATGAGTTAGGGAGTGTCAAGGGCCTTAGACACTACATGTCTGGTAGTGTCTAAGGCCTCGTGGTGACTCACGTGTCTGGTAGCGTTGGACTCTGCACCTTGCTCGAGCAGCTCCTTGACCAGCGGGACGTGACCGTTGGCGGCCGCCAGGATGAGAGGCGTCGTCCCGTCCTGCAAGACACAGCCTTCACCCATCGCTCTTCTCATTGTTTAATTAGGCCACCTATACGCACCTTTATCATTACCCTTACTTTATATACTCTGCAGTACTGTACCAAACATCACTTATTCTTCATTAATAGCATTGCTTATTCTAGGGTGGGTGGTGGAAGTGAGAGGGGAGTGTGTGTGGGAGAGGGGAGAAGAGTGTGGGAGAGAGCACGTGTCAGGTGAAGTGTGGTGAGCGCGCCTGACCTTGCCTGCTGGAGCGCCAGGCCCCCAGAGGGGAACAGGAAAGGCTGTGACACACACACAAAGGCAGACAGAGAGAAGAAGAGAATGTGAAAGGGGGTACGGAAGCAATTAAGGAGCGCAGCAGTGTAGGCACAAGTGAGCATTTACAAGTCCATGGTTCAATAGGCAATACAAGTAAGCTAAGGTTATGAATGGTCACAATAGAGAGAGGAGCAGAACAAGGAAAGTTATGCATGCATAAGAAGAGTAGCAGAGAAACAATATGAGAACCACATAGCTTCCAAGGCTAAGGAGGAACCCACATTACTACACAACAATAAATGATCAGGTGCTGATTCTCACTGGGCGAAGCGTTATTGCTGAAGGTATACAAAATATTTAAAGGGTGGCAGAAGCCTTGTATTTGCCACTTGATACAATTTTCAACATATCACTTCCAAGACTGCTATATGTATAACATCCTATGACAGCGGTAACTATAGGAGGAGGAAGCCAGGAATACTTCAACTACTGACCGCTGATGATAACATGTTCTCTGTTTTAGTTTAGTTCATGTATTATGCACTCCATACCCATCCTGTGGGTGGACCTCATACCCATCCTGTGGATGGACCCCATACCCATCCTATGGGTGGTAGGGGACCACATACTAATCCTGTGTATGGTAGTGGAAAAGGTTACAGAGGCACAGTGCGACTTCAACACTTCTGAACTCCAGATTGCCAGCAAGTGTTCAACATTCCCACACACACCATACTGTAATACAAGCTCCTAAAGAAGGTTGGAGTAACCAGGGAGTGCATTGGTGGATAAGCGATACCTCTCAGATAGGTAGCTGAGACTCACTGCGAAAGAAGTGAGAGTAGCGAGTGGAGTGCCACAAGGCCGGGTCGCTACTTGTATCCTCATTCTAATATACTCTGTCAACCTGAAAGGGAAAACAGACTCGTGCTTTTCTTTATGGACGCTGTAAGGACATGTACACGAGTCTTTAACCCTGGAAGGATATGTAGGTGAGCCCACAAACCGGAAAGACATGCAGGTGAATGTATAAAATCTGCAAGGGCATGTAGGTGGGTCAATACTATGGAAGGACTCTCAAATTATTGGCCCAATGTTAATCACTTCATAATAGCACCCACATATACACACACTCTTGCTACTCAGGATCATCTCTCAAGTTCCACCATTGGTCAGCCCACTACAATGGGAAGATGAGAACCACCTGAGAGAGAAATGTCACCTTTGACGTGGTCATCCATGGCCAGGCTCTCGAGTGTTCGCTGTGGGCCCCAGATCAGAACTACCTCTACCACTATCATGCCGTTTCTCTCCACATCTGTGACATTCCCTTTGGCCCTCATTTTTTGAGATATATACAAGAGTTTTTACATTCTTGTACAGCCACTAGTACGCGTAGCGTTTCGGGCAGGTCCCTGGAATACGATCCCGCCGCGAAGAATCGTTTTTTCATCCAAGTACACATTTTACTGTTGCGTTAAACAGAGGCTACAGTTAAGGATTTGCGCCCAGTAAATCCTCCCCGGCCAGGATACGAACCCATGACGTAGCACTCGCGGAACGCCAGGCGAGTGTCTTACCACTACACCTCATCAAGACAAACTCCTCATTGTGGCTTCCGGTATTAGTTTCCAGTCATGCCAGGTCACTGGAGTTACCGCCTGCTTCTCATAATAGTGAAAGCTCTTAAGAGGACATAAACTGGTGTCACAGTATTGCCTCGTCTGGTTATCAAGACCAGCCTCCATACTCTGTCCATTCACACAGCTTAACCATGTTTTTGCCGGCCTCACACTTTGAGAAACCCCTTCTAAATATTCACATCTATTTGGCTCACAACGTAGGTGAGTCCACACACTGGAGGGCATGCAGGTGTGGGCCTACACACTCTGGAGGACATGCAGGTGTGGGAAGACAACTGACCCTGTCAGCACAGTCGACGTGGACTCGACCCGTGTCCAAGACTCGCACCGCCTCCTCCACCTCGCCCTTGACAGCCGCCGCGTGCAGCCGCTGGTCCAACCTCGTGCATACCTGCAATATAAACACCTGTGTTGTTACCGCTGTTCTCTACACACCAACAACACCTGCAACAGAAACACGCATATGCATACAGAGTGTTGCAACACATCCATAATGTACTCCCAACACTGGCGCCATGGAGGACCGCAATACTGCACAGAAGATCACCGGGCACCTCCAAGGCACCGACACACGCCAGCAAAANCTACAAGATGCAAGAAACAACTACACAGCAGTGAGGAGAGAGGCAGAAAGAATTTTGAAAAAGGGATTGCAGACAAATGTAAAACAGAACCAGGTCTATTCTACAAATTCATAAACAACAATTGCAGGTAAAGGATATATTCAGAGGTTGATAATGGGAATAGATTCACGGAAAATGAAAAGGAAATGTGTGAAACACTAAACGAAAAGTTCCAAAGTGTGTTTGTACAAAATGAAATCTTTAGGGAACCAGACACAATAAGAATTCCAGAGAACAACATAGAGCACATAGAGGTGACTAGAGACGAAGTGGAAAAAATGCTCAAGGAGCTAAGTAAGAACAAGGCAGTTGGTCCAGATGGAGTTTCACCATGGGTTCTGAGAGAGTGTGCACCTGAGCTCAGCATTCCACTTCAGCTGATTTTTCAGGCATCCCTGTTTACAGGAGTTGTAGCTGATGTGTGGAAAAAGGCTAACATAGTTCCAATCTACAAAAGTGGAAGCAGGGAAGACCCCCTTAATTATAGACCTGTATCATTGACAAGTGTAATAGTCAAAATATTGGAAAAAATAATTAAAACTAAATGGGTAGAACACCTAGAGAGAAATGATATAATATCAGACCGACAGTATGGTTTTCGATCTGGAAGATCCTGTGTAACGAACTTGCTCAGTTTTTATGATCGAGCAACAGAGATTTTACAGGAAAGAGATGGTTGGGTTGACTGCATCTATCTGGACCTAAAAAGGCTTTCGACAGAGTTCCCCATAAGAGGTTGTTCTGGAAACTGGAACATATTGGAGGGGTGACGGGTAAGCTACTAACATGGATGAAAAATTTCCTAACTGACAGAAAAATGAGGGCCGTAATCAGAGGCAAGGTATCGGATTGGAGGAATGTCACGAGTGGAGTACCACAGGGTTCAGTTCTTGCACCGGTAATGTTCATTGTCTACATAAACGATCTACCAGAGGGATTACAGAATTACATGAACATGTTTGCTGATGATGCTAAGTTAATAGGGAAGATAAGAAACCTAGATGATTGTCATGCCCTTCAAGAAGACCTGGACAAAATAAGTATTTGGAGCAACACTTGGCAAATGGAATTTAATGTGAATAAATGCCATGTTATGGAATGTGGAATTGGTGAACATAGACCCCACACAACCTATAAATTATGTGAGAAATCTTTAAAGAATTCTGATAAAGAAAGGGATCTAGGGGTGGTTTTAGATAGAAAACTGTCACCTGAGGACCACATCAAGAACATTGTGCGAGGAGCCTATGCTACACTTTCTAACCTAAGAATTGCTTTTAAATACATGGATGGAGAAATACTAAAGAAATTGTTCACGACTTTTATTAGACCAAAGCTGGAATATGCAGCGGTTGTATGGTGCCCTTATCTTAAGAAGCACATCAACAAACTGGAAAAGGTGCAACGACATGCCACTAAGTGGCTCCCAGAAATGAAGGACAAGAGCTATGAGGAGAGGTTAGAGGCATTAAATATGCAAAAACTAGAAGATAGAAGAAAAAGAGGCGATATGATCACTACTTACAAAATAGTAACAGGAATTGATAAAATCGACAGGGAAGATTTCCTGAGACCTGGAACTTCAAGAACAAGAGGTCATAGATTTAAACTAGCTAAACACAGATGCCGAAGAAACGTAAGAAAATTCACCTTCGCAAATAGAGTGGTAGACGGTTGGAACAAGTTAAGTGAGAAGGTGGTGGAGGCCAAAACCGTCAGTAGTTTCAAAGCGTTATATGACAAAGAGTGCTGGGAAGACGGGACACCACGAGCGTAGCTCTCATCCTGTAACTACACTTAGGTAATTACACTTAGGTAATTACACACTTAATTACACACGTTATATGACAAGAGTGCTGGGAAAATCGAACACCATGAGCGAGAGTAGCTCTCATCCTGTAACTACACTTAGGTAATTTCACACACATACATACATGATTACATGCTTTCCGGACCCCCTTGGGACTGAGACAAAACGATTAATAACCTGTTATGTACAGATAAGTGATTTGTCATCCTAAAACTCTGGGGAGGGAGGGGGGGATTGAATTTGACAGTACAGTACTGTACTTCGTATTCACCAATATGAAAAGTTAAGATATTAAACTCAAATTAGATTCATACACATTTATTTGGACTGCCCACTCGCCTCACCACTTTACTTAATTTTATTCAGACAAACCCAAACAGAATAACTTACATATCCGGGTAAGTAGTGTCCAGAAAGCATGTGATTATTTGTTTATGTTATATTTTATATATACAAAAGAATGGAGGTGGTAGGAAAAGAAAATATTTGTGTTCAGTGAGAATCCACAAGGTCTTCTCTGAATACTCCCTATTTTCTTCTCCGAGGTTATGGATCCCCACATTTGCACCAGAGGTGGTATCCTTACATCTTATATATATACACATACACACACACACACACACAGTATAAATAAATTGCTTACAAATAGTTTAAGTACAGGTATATTGTTATTTCACATATTGTTGTATCATAGTCTCCACATTAATTACGTATTAATCATAATTTTCACATTACATTTCACAATTTAATATAATATTATTACAATGACAATTATCGGGATATCTTACACAGACAATTTTTATACTGTAGTCATTTCTCACAGTGTGTGTAATTTTTATGTTGGAATCTTAAAGAGAATAAAGAGATTTGGTAAGCCTTTAGTAATTTTACAGTACTTACAGAGCAATAAAGTATGTATGGACATCTTTATCCCTTTTCTGAAAAATCAGAAAGATTTAATATGTGCAAAAACGTCAAAGAGATATACTGAAATATAGAACAATGCAATACAAGACTTGGTAGGACCCTTTAAAGATCGGACTAACCAAGTTATAATAGACGATCAAAGGGCAGTGAAAACGTTGAATGAATACTTTACATCACTGTCCATATTCGAAAGATTAAACAACATTCCATTTCCCATACAAATGTATGAAGAAGGTGAAGAGAACGAATTGAGGACTATAACCATAGGGTCCGTCTAATTTACACAAGCTTCACAAAGCTTCCTGGCAATACGTTAGTAATGAATAAATATGATATGTTAGGTTAGGCTGACCTAATCTAACCTAACCTAACCGACGCTTGGATCGTCGACTTGATTTGGCATCACCAGCTCTTTATTTTCATCTAATCTCTTTATAAAAAGATACTTTTTCAGATTAAAATTATGTTTTTTCGTGTTTACATTCAGCACCAACATTATAATGAGTAAATATATCATATTTATTCATTACTAACGTATTGCCAGAAAGCTTTGTGAAGTTTAGTGTAGCTTGTGGTAATTAGACGGGCACAACGTGTCCCCTCAATCGGTCCGTCTAATTACCACAGGCTTCAGAAAGCTTCCTGGTAATACGTTAATAATGAATAAATATGATATATTTACTCATTATAATGTTGGTGCTGAATGTACAACACGAAAAAACATAATTTTAATCTGAAAAAGTATCTTTTTATAAAGAAATTAGACGAAAATAAAAAGCTGGTGACGCCAAATCAAGTCAACGATCCAAGCTTCGGTTAGGTTAGGTTAGGTTTTGTTTGGTTAAGTTAGGTTAGGTTAGGTTACGTCAGCCTAACCTAACATATCATATATATTCATTACTAACGTATTGCCAGGAAGCTTTCTGAAGCCTGTGTAGCCTGTGGTAGCTTGTGGTAATTAGACGGACCCCCCTCAATGGGTTCATAGAATTACCCAAATCCTGCTAGCGTTACGTAAGTAACGAAGAAATATAGTATATTTACTCACTATAATGTTGGTGATAAATGCAGAACACAATTAAACCTATTTTTACTCTGAAATAATATAATTTCATAACGAATTTATAAGTAAATATGTAGCAGGTGACGCAATAGGAAGTCGACGGTCCAAGCGACAATGTGGTGGAGCGACTTATCCAAGATATATTGACAATGGTTTGAAACGTTGCCTCTAACATTAACTAACCCAAAATAACCTTACCTAAATTTGCGACAATTTGAGCAAGGAAGTGAGACGACTGGGTCACTGTGTACAGAAGGCTGATATGGCAGCAACTCTCCAGGCGACCAAATATCTTGAATAAGTCCCTCCACCATATTGTCGCTTGGACCGTCGACTTCCTATTGCGTCACCTGCTACATATTTACTTATAAATTCGTTATGAAATTATATTATTTCAGAGTAAAAAATAGGTTTGAATCGTGTTCTGCATTCAACACTAACATTCTAGTGAGCAAATATGCTATATTTCTTCATTACTTACGTAATGCTAGCAGGATTTTGGTAATTCTATGGACCGGTTCTGATGGAGGAAGTGGAGATGGCGCGCGGCCGCCGCCGGCGGTCCATAGAAATACCCAAATCTACCCAAAAGTACACAAATCCTCCTAGCATTACGTAAGTAATGAAGAAATATGGTATATTTACTTACTATAATGTTGGTGCTACACGTAGAACATGATCAAACCTATTTTTACTCTGAAATAATCTAATTTCATAACGAAATTAGATGTAAATATTTTAGAGTTGACGCCATAGGAAGTCGACGGTCCAAGCGAATACTCATATTTACGTCTAATTTCGTTATGAAATTAGATTATTTCAGAGTAAAAATAGGTTTGATCATGTTCTACGTGTAGCACCAACATTATAGTGAGTAAATATACCATATTTCTTCATTACTTACGTAATGCTAGGAGGATTTGTGTACTTTTGGGTACTTTTGGGTAGATTTGGGTAATTCTATGGACCCGTGTCTTCTAATTGTAGCTCCATTGGGGTCCATGTGGTATGAGCGGTCCGTCTAATTACCGCAAGCTACACAAGCTTCACAGAGCTTCCTGGCATTACGTTAGTAATGAATAAATATGATATATTTACTCATTATAATGTTGGTGCTGAATGTACAACACGAAAAAACATAATTTTAATCCGAAAAAGTATCTTTTTATAAAGAAATTACCCGAAAATAAAGAGCTGGTGACGCCAAATCAAGTCGATGATCCAAGCGTCGGTTACGTTAGGTCAGGTTTGGTCAGCCTAACCTAACATATCATATTTATTCATTACTAACGTATTGCCAGGAAGTTTTGTGAAGCTTGTGTGGTAGCTTGCGGTAATTAGACGGACCCATGTGGAAGTTTAATCGTGGACGAAATTCTCTTTGGGTCCGTTAATTAGTCAAAGCTACTCAAAGCTTATTAACAAGATACCCAAAGCTTCCTAATATTACGTTAGTAATGAATAAGTATGATATATTTATTCATAATAATGTTGGTGCTGAATTCTGAGAAAAAGTATTATTTCATAACGAAATTAGACGAAAATAAGCTGCTGGTCACACCAAAGTAAGTCGACGGTCCAAGCGACAAGTTGTGGAGCGACTTATCCAAGGCACATTCTTGCTTAGAGTGCTGGTGTATCAGCCTTCTATACCTACCTAACCTAACCAACCTACCCAAAGATAACCTATCCAAACCTAACTTAATATAACCTGTAGACAACATTATATCTTTGATAAAAATCTTGGCCAAAACCGTGACTAATTTCAAAGCGTTATATGACAAAGTGCTGGGAAGACGGGACACCACGAGCGTAGCTCTCATCCTTTAACTACACTTATAATTACCTAAGTCGCTCCACAACATTGTCGCTCGGTCCATCTAATTACCACAAGCTACCACAAGCTACACATGCTTTCGGAAAGCTTCCTGGCAATACGTTAGTAATGAATAAATATGATATATTTACTCATTATAATGTTGGTGCTGAACGTACAACACGAAAAACATAATTTTAGTTTGAAAAAGTATCTTTTTACAATGAAATTAGACGAAAATAAAGAGCTGGTGACGCCAAATAAGGTCGACGATCCAAGCGTCGGTTAGGTTAGGTTAGGATAGGTTAGGTTAGGTTTGGTTTGGTTAAGTTAGGTTAGGTTAGATTAGGTTAGGTTAGGCTAGGTTAGGTTAGGTCAGCCTAACCTAACCTATCATATTTTTTCATTACTAACGTATTGCTAGGAAGCTTAGTGAAGCTTGTGGTAGCTTGTGGTAATTAGACGGACCCTTGTTGCTTGGATCGTCGACTTCCTATGGCCTCATGCCACTTAGTTTAGTCTAATTTCGTTATGAACTTGTATTATTTCAGAGTAAAAATATGTTTTTCATGTTCTACCTTCAGCACCAACGTTATAGTGAGTAAATATATCATATTTCTTCATTACTTACATAATACTATTAAGCTTTGGGTAATTAGATGGATCGGGGTTGGGTCCGTTTCCTATCACGTAATGCTCCTGTCCGCCTTGCAGTAAATAGGTACCCAAGAGCGGTCCGTCTAATTACCACAGGCTACACATGCTTCAGAAAGCTTCCTGGTAATACGTTAATAATGAATAAATATGATATATTTACTCATTATAATGTTGGTGCTGAATGTACAACATGAAAAAGCATAATTTAATCTGAAAAAGTATCTTTTTATAAAGAAATTTGACGAAAATAAAGCTGGTGACGCCAAATCAAGTCGACGATCCAAGCTTCGGTTAGGTAGGTTAGGTTTGTTTGGTTAAGTTAGGTTAGGTTATGTTAGGTTAGGATAGGTTAGGTTAGGATAGGTTAGGTTAGGTTACGTCAGCCTAACCTAACATATCATATATATTCATTACTAACGTATTGCCAGGAAGCTTTCTGAAGCCTGTGTAGCCTGTGGTAGCTTGTGGTAATTAGACGGACCCCCCAAGAGTTAGCTTATTGTGGGGTTGCATCCTGGGGAGGCTCAGTAATTCGACCTTGGTGGAGGGGGGGGGACTTTAATATAAGCCTAACATGTAATGTATGTATAAACTGGCTGCTTGTACCTTCACACAATGAATTATTTATATTATTATATACTGTATACTTCAACATTCAAATTAAAATGTAATTACTGGCCAAAACATGCAAAGTTCTAGGATGAAAAATCTTTATTCCACAAATAAAAGATGGCAAATGTTAATTTTTTATTTTATTTACAAAACATGACAGACACAGCATTTTAAACCCTTTTAATTTTGTGTATATATTTTGTTAAATACAGCATAGAAAGGTTTGGAGCACGAGATGTTCGTACAGTACTATCTCAAATACTATTGCAGCAAAGCCTTGGTAAGGGTTTGAGTATCTTGCATTTTCAAGCAATTGTACATTTATATGCTCTTACATTTTGTGTGCTAAAGCAGCATATTTTAGGACTTAGCAGCTTGCAGGGGTATTAGTGNTAGTGGGCTTTCATATCTATTTAGTAGTCTTGGTTACAGCATTCGGTTGTTGGCAGTGTCGTAGACGTTGTGACGAAACTTGGAGCAGAGCAAGAACTGAGTGAGGCCAGAGTGGTGGAGCTCTATTGTGGGCGAGCGTAGCGGCTCAATGGGAATGGTGTCTAAACTCGATGAGCGTGGTAGCTCGATGCAGTCGTAGTCTGCTGTCTGCTCTGTGTCATAGCTGGAGTGTCTTGGGGGTCAATTAGAACTGCATACGCCAAGTGCTACATCCTGAGGTTGAAGAGGTGTTGTAACTCCGAAGCGTCTGTACTGAGGTTAACTGAATCACTGTGGAAATTATACTGATGGTTACTTGTTTCTTGATTGCTTATATTATTGGACTACACCTCAGCTTCCTCCAATAGGATGGAAGGAATGTTACCTGTTATTAGGGGAAAAGATTTATTGATGTCATGAGTGCTAATGAGAGGTTTGCTTCTCTCATTTAGCTAATGAGTTTGGAGCAAGTAAATTGTTTACATAATTTACTCACTACATGCTTTTCTCGCAAACCATGTTACGGTATACTGTACTTACAAGATTGTGAGCCGAGAGATTGTGAATAGTTTTGACTCAGGATTCTCTCTATAAGCCTTGAATATTCAAGATCTATTAAACATGTTATTACTATATATTTTGTGTACATATGCAATCCATACCATTGAAAATAAAAATAATTTATAATAATAATTCATTGTGTTAGGAGACAGGCAGCCAGAGTGTATTCATACACGTTAGGCTTATATCAAGTTCCACTCTCCCCCAAAGGTCGAATTACTGACCTTGCCCAAGATACAACCCCACACCAAGCTGACTAACTCCTCAGTACCTACTTACTACTAGGTAAACAGGTGCATTAGGTGATAGGAAATGTGCCCAACCATTTCTGTCCCACCCGGAATTCTCAATTGCGAGTCAAGAATAAACCCGACTGTACTACAAGGACCTTAAATATGTTGGGTATATTTCCTTGGAGGATAAAACTATAAATATATAAATGAGTTTCTTTTCAGATCAAGCTGTGGAGCGTGCCCTTCCCAGAAGTTTGATGAGATCATCACATGCATCTCATCCCTGGTATCAGTGGACAAGGCAGCCCCGTATTCTCCACCATGATCCTCCACACCCTCCCTCACCTAGTCCTCCTACACCCGTGTCTGCACCTGATCTTTCAGGAGAGCAGCAAGAGGATGAGGGAAGGGCAGTGGTGGACCCAGAGAGGGCATCTGGCTGTGAAAATGAAGATGGAGACTGTTTATCAATACCTGAAGATACGAACAGTAAGTACAGTAATGTTCTGTACAGCGCAGTTCTCTGCCTTCTTTATCTCATTCCAGTTAACAAACGATGATAAGCAGTTTTCAAAGAACTTGTGTTGTAGTGTTTTTTCCTTCACCCTGCAAGCCTCACAAGTGATATTGGCCCAAGTTTGAGCCCTGGGTAGAGAGGGATGATGGGCACTGATTCATATGGGTTCACCTCTTCACCCAAAAGTGCTTGTAGTAGTAATAATAATAATAATAATATTTATAATAATTATTCATACAAACATAGAAGACCTGATTACAGTGATTTCATAGCAGATATTTGTATTTTTTATAAAGCCACTATAAACATGTGAAGTTTTTGGGCATACCTTAAAAATAAGGTTAGGATTTAGTCAGTGCATTATTTGGGTAATACTTTGGGGCCTGGTTGTATCAATAGCTGAACTTTTGACAAATCTTTTTTGGTTTACTCAATGCAAAAACATTTCCTAACAGATGAGAGTGGGCATGTAGCTGGGGGGCCACGAGAGCTGCCACTTCATCCGCTGCATTCATGGCGCGACACATGTAATGAGGAGCATCTGGCCGAGTTAAGAGTCAAGTGCCAGGTGGGTGCCAGTCCTAATTATCATGAGGATAATGCATGCATCTGTTTATATTGCTTAGGCACTATATAACTGAAGGCATGATATTCAAACGTGTTATTTAACCCTTCCACTGCACAAATCATATATACAGTACTGTATATGATTTTGGCTCAACTGACTGGAGGGCACATATATGCATGTATGTACATTTTATGTTTTAGAGTATTGAGTCAAATTTAAAAATCCTTCAGCTACATGGGATTCACATTGTCTTTCTTAGGGTTCTAATAAACAGACACCATTTACAAAAAAATAAATAAAAAATAAAAAATCATGGACACCATTCTTGAGTGTGAAGGCCTCATTACTTTGTGAGCAACTATGGCTGGTGCATGCAGCACCAGCTAACAGCACTGGTGTACAGCTTGTGACCACACCATCACTTAAAAATGATGAAATATATGTGTAACTGCTATTATTTTGAGGTGATGTATTATAGAAGAGCCTGACTGTGATGTAGACTGTGTAGAATGTTCAGACATCAATGAACGCAATGCTGCTCATGATGTTAACAGTGCTAGGCAGACAAGAACAGCACTCTGCCACTGTTTGGTCCATCTAAGCATTTTGAAACAACTGCTCATGTTCCTGTACAAATAAACTTATGGAAAATTGTTCATTTACAGGACTTAGTGACAAGGATCCTGATAATAGCAGCATTTTGGTGAGAATTAGTTATGTGCATAGTATGTTGAGAGGCTGAATCTTGGTGAGTGAGGAAGTGTCGTCAGCTGATTGGCGTGTGATGGCGCTATGCTGTTTGAACACACCAGACCAGCTCACTTTGTTTGTCAAAGACCTTCCCAATTGTCCTGACGATTTTTTCAATCTGAATTTTAAAGTTCAGCAGAGTTTTTGGCATTTTCGACTGTGACAGGTAGGCAATTCCATGAGTTTATAACCCCATGGGTGAAAAATCTCCTGTTTTCAGTCCTACACTGTGGCTTGTTGAGCTTGAAACCATTACTCCTTGTCTGCGATACATCTGACCTTTTGAAGAAGTTGCCTGGGTCAACATCCTGCAAATTGTTCAGTATTTTGAATGTTTTCATACGATCAGTCTTATCGTGTCTAGTTTGTAGTGTTGTTACCCCTCAATCGTTACCCCTCAAACTGGTAAGAGAGTTGACTTAGTTCTGGAATTATTTTTGTTGCCCGGTGTTGAACTTTCTTCAATGATGCTGTCTGTCTGAAGATGAGGCCTCCATGCTTGGATGCAATAAATCAATAATATAATTTAAAAAGTGAAACTTCAGCTTACCTTGTTGTAGTCTGTCTTCTTGTTTAATATTGTAGACTTTGAAATGCGTAGTTCTTGAAAATTTACATACCTAACCTCCGGTTATCTGGATTTCTGTCTGGATATTGCGAAGTTTTGCCAGAAAATTATCCAGACTTCAACTTAGACTCTGTGCCAGTCTGCACTATCCGACCAAACCTTTGGTTATCCAGATATTGCAAAGTTTTGCCAAAAATTATCTAGATACAATTTTGGCCGGATAACTCAAATATCCAGTTAGAGGAATGTAGATAAGTGAGCTCATACAGTATAGATTGAAAACAAATTAAAAAAAATGTGCTCACTGGGCTGTTGTTAGCTATTAATAGCTGTGCACCACCAGGGTTAATGTTTTACTTTGTTTACTTTGTTTAGTTAAAATAATTTTGACCAAATAATCACTGTGTATATGATTCTGGTAATTATTTTTATGTCATTGCAGCAACTAATACAACAATGCATTGGTGGTCTGCTTCTGAACCTCACCCTTGAGCAATTCAGGGAAGTGGAAGGTGAGTTGTCAACAAATTAGTGGTTACTGGATCATATATTAGACATGTTTGTTGCTGCCTAGTTCTATAGCCCAGTTTAACAAAGAAAGAATTGTCATATCACATATTAGACAACTTTTTATTATAAATGTTGTGTACCGTATTTTTCTTAAAACATCAAGACTAATTTAAGAGAAATACTTTTACGTTGATCTTTTTCATTTATAATAATAATAATTCAATGTGTCCGGGGGACAGACAGCCAGCCAGCTTATATATACACTAGATGTTATGCATGAAGCGAGTTCCGCCCAAGGTCGAATTACTGATCCTCCAGGATGAAACCCCAGAACAAGCTGACTAACTCCTGGGTACCTATTTACTGCTAGGTGGACAGGGGCATTAGGTGATAGAAAAGTGCCCAACCACTTCTGTGACACCCAGGATTCGAACCTAGAATTCTCGATTATGAGTTGAGAACAAACCCGACTGTACTACCGGGACCCTTTATGCAACACTTTAGTTCATCTATTTATTTATAGTTAATATCCAGCCACAAGTGTGGAAACAACAGTTGTAGTTTAGTTCATTTATTATGCACCCCATACCCATCTTGTGGGCGGTAGTGGAAAGGGTTACAGAGGCACATAATGGGCTCAGGGACTGAACCCAAAGTTCATTTAGGTAAGCAAGTTACAATCTTGATGAGCTGGTTACAAAATTCAATATAAGTCGTCACATCAACAATGGGTTCAAGATCGACGGAAACAACAGTTATGGTATTTCCTGTTCTTACCTCAGGTCCCCAAGAGGTTATTTATGTTTAAGCCTCCAGATCACCTTTTGAATTACTGATTCACTTCAGTTTTTAATAATGATGAAATGTAAACACACTTTTCTCTTATCAAATCATAATTTTATGTTCTCTTAAGCTATTGCACAGCACATGTAAATAATAGTACAGGTGATCTCAAACATTGCTTTCACCATAGTAAGTCCTTGTGTGGTGAAGGTAATATGGACACTAATACCCCCAGTGATGCTTCCTTTATAATAACCAACATTTCACCAACATCAATCTCCACATTTCCTCTTATTGGCCTGTCAATGCATAATGCTGCCCATAATTGCTGCCTTTCTTTTATCCTTAGATTTTATTTATTAAAAGATTTACAAGAAAGTATGATTTGTTTGGTAACAATTCTGGCCTGTATATGGTATATTCTTGCAAAGTTAGTAACAATGTAAGGAATGGGATGCTTTCTTCCTGAAAGTATTCTATTAGATCTATTAAATTTCACTAATACTTAAGTCCACTTCCAACCCTCTTCAGGCTCCAGCTGAAGTGGGTCCGGGCATTCCACGGGAGTGCGCGGTAATACTGAAAAGTGTATACAGATACTCTTTCAATTTTGTCACCTCAATTCTCATCCTAGGTTTTTCAATTTGGTATCAATGTGTTTGCAATAGAATTTTCTACAGGACTAAATGCATATCAACTCCAAAAGCCCGGCATACCACCCGCAGCAAACAGAGAAAGTGAGAGCGAGTTACCCGGGAGCATGCAAGAGCAATAAAATGTGTATACTCTCTTCACTTTGGTCACCTCAATTTTCGTCCTAGGTCTTTCATTTTGGTAGAAATGTTTTCGCAATAGAATTCTCTACAGGAGTATATGCAAAATTAAAGTCCAAAAGCCCGGCGTACCACCCACAGCAAACAGAGAAAGTGACGGAGCATTACCCCCGTTAGCGCTAATAAAGAGCAATAAAATGTGTATACTCTTTTCAACGTTGTTACCTCAATTCTGGTCCTAGGTCTTTCATTTTGGTATCAATGTATTCACAATGAAATTCCCTACAGGAGTATATACATATAATGTCCAAAACCACGGCATGCCCCTCCTGCAGCAAAGTGGAAAGCAGGTCAAATTTTTAAATTTTTGACACCATACTGTGTCTTTACCGAACATTCGTCTACTAAATTTTTGACGCCATACTGCGTCATAAAAGTGACATATATGACTGCCGAGGAAAATTAATTACAGTAGATACCTAATTCAAACTGCATTACAGGAAAATTAGAGGACATTAGACCCAGCTGATGGGCCAAGAAAAGTAATCACATATCTCATGACCCCCCCCCTCCCCCTCCCCAAGGGGGCCTAACTAACAATGAGCAGTGAACTAAAAGAGGGGTATTAGCTTAGGAAGAATATTCTGCAAACATGGAAAATATTCACTCAGTATAAAAAAAATGGGGTTAAGACAGCTGTATGAGAGGGATTACAAAGAACATAATTGATGCCATTACAGAAGTAAGTTAGCCCCGGACTGCTATAATCATTAACGTGTAACATTTTGCAAAAATGCTAAAGCTGACATAGTACTGTAGTTGAGATATACAGTTAAAGTTTGTAGCAATTTAAGTACAGTTAAAGCTTATGGTCATAAAACTAATGATTGAGGTTTATATTGAGGATGTGTAGTAATTTGAAAGTTAATGTAAATACAGTTAATATTTAGCAAGGTATATAACACTAGTGAATGAGGTATGCATAAAGAATTTCAGAGTTGGAACTTACTTGAAGTATAGTAAATTTTAAATGAATTATAAGAGATTTATTATTGTTAGTAACAAAAAGATGATACTGGTGATGGAGTTATACTTATAGATATAGTAATAGTTGATATAGTTGACCTGCCCAAAATGCTGTGCATACTAGTGGCTTTACAAGATTGTAATTACTATACTATGTATCCTCACAATCCCAATGTACCTTCTTTTATATATATAAATAAATAAATTAAATAAATAGAGTACAGTACTGTATTAAGTGAAGTATAATAATAATACATTATGTCAGGGAACAGGAAGCCACAGTGTATTTATACATGTTAGGCTTATATCGAGGCCCCTCCCCCCCCAAGGTCAAATTACTGACCCCGCCAGGATGCAACCCAACTGACTAACTCCTGAATCCCGACTTACTGCTAGGTGAACAGAAGCATTAGGTGAAAGGAAATGTGCCCAACCATTTCTGTCCCGCCTGGGATCCGAACCCGGAATTCTCCATTGTGCGTCAAGAACGAACCCGACTGTACTACCGGGAGCCTCCAGTATTGTAGTAGTATGGGTAGATCTCACATTAACTGGGTGGCTAAAATATTAGTATTTATTATATCAAGAAGCAATAAGTAAGAAAATGACTTAACATACTTAATGTTTGTGTTTCAGGTGCATTGAGTCGGGCAGTATGCTGGTACCTGACATGTGAGAGGTATTGGGAGGCTGGTACCATGGAACCACCAGAATTTCCCTGGGGTCTTGTTACGGGTCTTGTCCTCCTCTTGACACTGGGAGTGTCCCTAGCTTACTATATTGTTTGGGTGCTCTGCGAGTAAGTGTACTTGAAGATATTATTATACACAGTACATGACATAGATAAGCTACCTGTACAGTACAGTGCAACCTTAATTCGGTGAATTATATGGGGACCCGCCCTGATTCATTGCAACCAGAGATGCCTTTAGGAGGTATTTGTATGATACTGTTTTTTAAACAAGAAAAATATTTTGGTATGTCTGCTTCTTGTAATGTTTCATTTATACTGAAAAAATAAAATACATGATTGGAGCCATATTAAGAGTTACCATTCATACCCTAATATTTGCCATACTATGAGCTAATTTAACTGAATAAAATTTAAATTTTATTGTGTCATATGATGGATAATTTATTCTTCATATGATATATACATTTATAATTATTATTTCAGCGATGTTGTCAGCATATCTCTGGTGATGATCTGGTTGTGTGTACTGTAGAGATTATATGTTCTTTGCTGTGGCCTTGCCGTTTGTGCATTGTCAGGCAGCTGGAAAGAGATGATGTTGTCTTACCTATATACAGTACTGAGATCATTGAACCTAACAATTACCAAGTTGGCATGTGAAGGCATAGATGACATTTGTCTCTTTCAAGGCATTTCACTTTCAAGTAGGAACAGGTCAAGCTTTCATACCTACATCTTTTAGGAAGATTTGAGTATGAAAATTGCACCAAGACGTTTGCTTCGTTGACTGAAAAGGAGCAATTTTGCATCACACTACATTTTTTATGAGAATTACTGCTATAAAACCATGTTGTGTTGATTTTGCAAGATTATGCACTAATAAATGGTGAATGTTTTCCTACCTCAGGAGTATCTCCATGAGCTAGCAGATATGTGAGGGAACTATCAGGGGAAGTGCCAAGCCATTACAGCTATATAACACTTGGAAGAGGTCAGGATAAGGATTTGGGATGGGACGGGGAGGAAGGAATGGTGCCCAACCACTTGGATGGTTGGGGATTGAATGCTGACCTGCAGGAAGCGAGACCATTGCTTTGCCGTATACCCCAAGTGGTTGGACAGCAGATATGTGAGGTTAGGGTGATTGGTTGGTAGTTTTCTGCTGAAAGTTTTCAGCTTTTCATAAAGATGGGGTTACATTTACATACTGTATTTCCAATCTAGGGTGACAGTCATTGATCTAGAGATTTTTGAATAGCCATTTCAGTGGTAAACGGTTCTTCAGTCAGTTCCTTTATAATTTTGGATTAAATTTTATTCACACTTTGAGCTTTTAGAGACCTTTCATTTTTCAATGTTCTATTTTATTTTAACTACATTTAGTCATTATATAAAGTGCTCTTCACAGGTCACAAGATGGAGGAGTAAGCACTCCAGGTAGTGTCCATGAGGCTGGAAGTGTTCCACCTATCAGGTCCACCAAACTTCGCCACTCAGCTGCTACAGAATCAGAAAGTGAGTGTCGAGACTCTGGCTTTAATGAGGGTCCTATATACCCTGACGCAAATGACAGCCACATGTACAGTGATTATGACGGCCAATCGTATCGCTCTAGACACTACTCTGAGGACTCGCGGCTCTCATATAACCAGAAGATTATGGACCTGCCTCCAAGTACTACATCTCTGAGGAACGCATGTTTAACTATGCCACTACTTTTATGCCTAACTATGAACAGCGACGACTTAGACGAAATCGATACAATTATCTTGATGATTACGATGACTACCAAGATTTTCCTGAATCTGATAAATATTATGATACATCAAGTTTAAGTCGAGAGCACAGTGATAGTTTTATTTATGTTTCTTATCCACCGGAAGTTTAAAAAAGATTTAATGAAACAGGTGATGAAAGAATTATACATTTTTCATTGGCAATGCCCATACTAGTTCACAATTGTGTAACTAGTAGCTATACTACTGTGAAACTAACATTTTGACATTCTTTCACCAA
>WNGS01092210.1:14699234-14711987 GCA_020271785.1 Procambarus virginalis
CCTCTTGTACCACCAACTGTGTAACTATTTTATTGACTCAGGTGTTCTGGACGACGTCC
The DNA here is from genome assembly GCA_020271785.1 of Procambarus virginalis. Lineage (NCBI taxonomy): Eukaryota > Metazoa > Arthropoda > Malacostraca > Decapoda > Cambaridae > Procambarus > Procambarus virginalis. Next base: position 14,699,294 of record WNGS01092210.1, read on the forward strand.
TAACAATTTACCCAAAATTTGCTTGTCCATTTTAAAGAATGAAGAACAATTTTATGTATATTACTTCTAAGCTGCATCACCTATGAACCCATCCCTGCCCTTGTGTGGCAGTGCACAGTAGAAACTTGTTTTCACATATCCATATATTAAAACATTGATTGTAACCATGATATATATGTGCTTCAGCCTACAGTTTAGACCTATTGTCTTATGTATGACCCTCTGTCCTGCGTGACAGTGACTACTAGCATTATCCTCACTTTAATCAGACTATCAAAATCCTCAGATTAGGCAAAATTGTAATTAATTTTGTCAATAAAGATGTAATAATAAAACTTGCCCCGCTCCTGTGCCAGGTAAGTCCACTCCGGGCTCACCATAGCCAGCGCTACTTGCCCCGCTCCTGTGCCAGGTAAGTCCACTCCGGGCTCACCATAGCCCGTGCTACTTGCCCCGCTCCTGTGCCAGGTAAGTCCACTCCGGGCTCACCATAGCCAGCGCTACTTGCCCCGCTCCTGTGCCAGGTAAGTCCACTCCGGGCTCACCATAGCCAGCGCTACTTGCCCCGCTCCTGTGCCAGGTAAGTCCACTCCGGGCTCACCATAGCCCGTGCTACTTGCCCCGCTCCTGTGCCAGGTAAGTCCACTGCGGGCTCACCATAGCCAGCGCTACTTGCCCGCTCCTGTGCCAGGTAAGTCCACTCCGGGCTCACCATAGCCCGTGCTACTTGCAACTTGTTGTTCCCAGCAACTGAATCATAAACAACAACAACAAGAAGGAAGGAGGTAGCAGTGATATGAGTGAGTGTAAACACCTGCGCTTACTGGAGTGGTGCGGCCCGGGACGGAGAGGGAGACACACATGCACAAGGGAGGAGAGGGAGACACACACACAAGGAGAGGGAGAGGGAAGAGAGGGAGAGACGCACACGCAAGGAAGGAGAGGGAGAGACGCACACGCAAGGGAGGAGAGGGAGAGACGCACACGCAAGGGAGGAGAGGGAGAGACACACGCAAGGGAGGAGAGGGAGACACACACACAAGGAGAGGGAGAGGGAGGAGAGGGAGAGACGCACACGCAAGGGAGGAGAGGGAGAGACACACGCAAGGGAGGAGAGGGAGAGACACACGCAAGGGAGGAGAGGGAGAGACGCACACGCAAGGGAGGAGAGGGAGAGACACACGCAAGGGAGGAGAGGGAGAGACACACGCAAGGGAGGAGAGGGAGAGACGCACACGCAAGGGAGGAGAGGGAGAGACACGCACGCAAGGGAGGAGAGGGAGAGACACACGCAAGGAAGGAGAGGGAGAGGGAGAGACGCACGCACACACACAAACGAGGGAGCAAGGGAGTGGAAGGGGGCTGCTACTTTAAAAATTAGGGCTTGCAAGTTTTAAGACGTATTGGAGAAAGACTTAGGGGGTGATCCGTGGTGTTAGGCTAAAGTTACCACCGCTAAAATGTCTCTGGAAATGCGTCTTAAAGTCTGGTTATTCCAGTATAACTCCGGGTTCTCTACGGCTCCAGGATAATATCCCAAATATGCACCAGCGATATTTATCTGAGGGCCATCTCTCTAGTGGCCCCGACGAGGACAGGAAGCCGTGGCTTGTTAAAGGTCCTCGCCATTCTGGATTTTGAATTCCAGCTTTGGCATTTACGTGTTGGTCGGTGGGCGGTTTAGCAGCTGTGTTGCTGCCTGGGCTGTGGTTACTGTTTCTTGTGGGGAGACGATGGAGAGTTGCCGGAGAAGAATATGCTGTATCAACATGGAATATAGGGCGAGTTATGGTAGGCTGCGGACCATCCGCTGTGCTGTATTCACCTAGTTGTGTTTGCGGGGGTTGAGCTTTGCTCTTTCGGCCCGCCTCTCAACTGGCAATCAACTGTTTGCTAACTCCTTTTTTTCCACACCACATACCCCAGGAAGCAGCCCGTAACAGCCGACTAACTCCCAGGTACCTATTTACTGCTAGGTAACAGGGGCATTCAGGGTGAAAGAAACTTTGCCCATTTGTTTCTGCCTCGTGCGGGAATCGAACCCGCGCCACAGAATTACGAGTCCTGCGCGCTATCCACCAGGCTACGAGGCCCCGAGTGCTGTGTACTCGTCTAGTTGTGCTTGCGGGGGTTGAGCTTCGGCTCTTTGGTCCCGCCCCCTCAACCGGTCCCTGTGTGTGGTTGGTAGCTAAGCTGGACTTCTCTACACCAGGGGGCTGCCAGTGTTAGTAATATTCTTCACCTGTATTCATCATGTATATTCTTAGGTGAATACTTTGTAGTGTTCATGGGTAAACATTCAAATGCTTGTGTACAAGATTTGCTGTTCTGTTTGCAGGGTTATATTTTAGTGTGTATTTGGTGTTTGGAGGTGTGTGACAGTGCCTTTATGGCACTCATTGTTTGCCCTGTTGTTAATGCTGCAGCTCTGTGTTGCAGTTTAATGCAAGAGTTATAATTACCCTTTCTGATGACCAGACCACACACTAGAAGGTGAAGGGACGACGACGTTTCGGTCCGTCCTGGACCATTCTCAAGTAGATTGTGATGAGGAAGTAAATGCAGGTAATAAATATATTAGAGAAAGGTGAGGAGCAAAGTGTAGTAGAGGTAGCTTTACCTCTACTATAGTAGAGTAGTAGTAGTTTTAACCTTTCTGTACTGGGACAAAGGATTTCATAAGGATTTATTCTGAATATATTTTCCCAATATTTCCTGAATTCTTGTTCTTGTTTTCTGCTTCATGAAGTCTATTTTTTTGAGACGTCTTTAATATATTCTTCCTCAGGTGAAGCTTTCATTAATTCATTTATTTATTATGCACCCCATACCCTGCCGGCGGGGAGGTGGTAGAAGCGAGAGAGGGGCACATACTGGGTTCCGAACCTGGACCAATAGTTCGTGTGATGCCTCCCATCACATTTTTTACTTTTTTCTATAACTTTCCTGAGTTTGTGTGAAAAGTTTGGATTTGTCTGATTATATAATTATATTTGTGGTGTACTTTACAATCTTTTGCGTTCGTCTGTCCAACCGGCGTGTTATAGGTTGTTGGAGATTATTATATCTGGTTTACGGAGTTGTGAACTCTAGAGATGGAATTTATTCATGTTCTTCTCTACCATCTTTATCCATTTTGATCAGTGCTCTGTTTGTTGTTTATTGATGATAGAATGTGGGAGCGCTTTCTGCCACCCCTCCCAGCCTCCTCTTCACATCAATAGACGGGACATTCCTGAGGCCCGCCGATATTTATGCAGAATGGTGAGTCTCCTGCCTTACCTCTCCCTCAGCCGTTATTAATCCCCCGTGTCTCTCTCTCTCTCTCCCCCCCCCCATCCCCCAGGGTGAAACTGGAGTTATTTCCATTTCCGAGTTTTCATATGGTAGTTTGACTTCATTTCACAAGCATCTATTTAAAAAAAATCCAAACGCTATTCAGCAAGTAAATGAGTGATTGTTGATGGATTAATGTGGTGGAGCGTACGCAGGTCTTGGCCAGTGTCGGCCACACAGTGTGGAGGGGGGGGGGGAGTGTCAGGGGGGCTGGTCGTAGTTGCTGGTGGTCAGGTCATGTAGGGCCCTCAGTAGCGTGAACCATAGTTGTTGTGGTGCGTGAAGCATTACGGAAGTGTATGGGAAGAGTGAGAGGGCGCAGCATTGGTCAATAAAAGTTTGAGAGCAATTAGTGGCTTGTCCACCGTACCCAAACGACTGACTTTCCCCGGGGGACAACCCACAACAGTTACCTAATCCCGGTAACTGTTTTATATCTCAAGGTGTGCCCCAGCGTAGCATCCCGTCCTATGCGGGAATAGAACCCGGGACCATTGAGTTGTGAGCCGACTGAAGTAGCCATTGCGCCACAGGATAATATTCCAAGACCTATAGATCAACATACCAGCGGACTGTGATAGTCTAGCCAACATAGCCATCCTGGGGTCAACATACCAGCTGACTGTGATAGTCTAGCCAACATAGCCATCCCGGGGTCAACATACCAGCGGACTGTGATAGTCTAGCCAACATAGCCATGCGGGATCAACATACCAGCTGACTATTAGAGTATACATGGCCGCTCACTGGGCCACAACAATACCGGCCACAAATACAGAGACGTGACAGTAATGGCCGCTCACTGCAAATGTTTTTGTGTGATCCAAAGCCCACCAACTACCCCCCAGGCAGGGCGCGCCATTAACTACCCAGGCCGGTATAGTAGTGACCCACCCGTTGCTGGCCAGGCTGTTGACATGGAGGTGTCCTGCCCTCTGACCTGTAAGGTGGTGTTGACCTGTCACCGGCTCCCAACACTAGTGTACACTGTACAGGGAGATAACAACACGTAAGAGGTGTCTCACCTCACTGCTAGAGGGACCTTAACTATAAACTATAAACACTTGTCAACTCTAGCGTTACGGGCTCACCATAGCCCGTGCTACATGGACACTTCGTTCTGAGTAGCTAAATTTACAACAACAACAACTCTACCATGTATGTAATTGTTCAACATGAGGATCATTGTGTTTATAATGGTAAAAGGTGTATTTGGTGGAGGGCAGATGTGTAACTTTAAGGTTGGGTGTACACACGCTCCTGGTAGCGACCAGGGTGTACACACACGCTCCTGGTAGCGACCAGGGTGTACACACACGCTCCTGGTAGCGACCAGGGTGTACACACACGCTCCTGGTAGCGACCAGGGTGGACACACACGCTCCTGGTAGCGACCAGGGTGTACACACACGCTCCTGGTAGCGACCAGGGTGTACACACACGCTCCTGGTAGCGACCAGGGTGTACACACACGCTCCTGGTAGCGACCAGGGTGTACACACACGCTCCTGGTAGCGACCAGGGTGTACACACACGCTCCTGGTAGCGACCAGTCTCCCGCACAATAAGCCAGGTAAAGCAATGTTGGGCGCCGATAATTAGGTATTAGTGTTAATGATTATGAGAGCCGTTATTGGTAGTTAGTCATAGCGTGTTGTGGTGATTGTTAATACCCGGGCCCCGGGGTGACTGGTTTATGGGGCGCTCTCAAGGACCAGTCACGTCCTGACTGGTGGCTACCACAAGTACCAGACTGGTGTTACCACAGCTACCAGACTGGTGGTTAACCCCCCCCCCCATACACATCTTCACTCCTCCCACAATGTGAGTGGGTGCAGTGCACAACCACGATTCATCAAGCACTTACGAGGCCACTTACGACACTTGTACAGCTTTCCTCAATCACGGTGACTTAAGTTTACATTTAAGAGTATATGATCTGCGAGGCGTTAATTACGAGGTCGTGGCTGTACAAGAATGTAACAACTCTTGTATATATAAATACAAAAACAATAATTTTGGCGTTATCAGGATATCTTTGTTGGCTTAGTTGTGAGTATAAATAATGTGATCTTTGATATAGATCGGTGTGATCTTGTGCGCTGTCAGAAGACCTTGTTGATGGTAACAGAATTCTCATTAGACTGTCGAACTCATATTGGATAAATAAATTGGATAATGTTGACCAGACCACACACTAGAAGTTGAAGGAACGACGACGTTTCGTCAACTTCTAGTGTGTGGTCTGGTCAACATACTTCAGCCACGTTATTGTGACTCATCGCCTGCAATAAATTGGATAAGTTTAGATTTAGGAAAGACTTAGGTAAATACTGGTTCGGTAACAGGGTTGTTGATTTGTGGAACCAATTACCGCGTAACGTGGTGGAGGTGGGATCCCTCGATTCTTCCAAGCGCGGGTTGGACATATATATGAGTGGGATTGGGTGGTTATAGATAAGAGCTGCCTCGTATGGGGCAAATAGGCCTTCTGCAGTTACCTTTGTTCTTATGTTCTTATATCTGGTTAACAACAGCTGCGTCAATCTACTCTGGCTCTCCACGTGTAGTTCCCGCCAAAATGAGGCGATCTTTGAGAGAGCCAATATGGCAGGTCCGCCTCCCTTCAAGAGAGCCAATATGGCAGGTCCGCCTCCCTTCAAGAGAGCCAATATGGCAGGTCCGCCTCCCTTCAAGAGAGCCAATATGGCAGGTCCGCCTCCCTTCAAGAGAGCCAATATGGCAGGTCCGCCTCCCTTCAAGAGAGCCAATATGGCAGGTCCGCCTCCCTTCAAGAGAGCCAATATGGCAGGTCCGCCTCCCTTCAAGAGAGCCAGCGTCCTCCCTCACTACCAGCGGCCCCACCAGCCAGCCTCCAGCCTCATGATTGGCTGGCGTTTTCAATCTGTTATATTCGAGCTATTCAGGCAATACAATGTGTCGCCCATACCTGATTGGCTGAGACGTCAGATGACGAGGACACAGACGTTCTGGATTATTTTTACAGCCGTGTAAAATAATGTAAATTTATTATTTTTACATTATATTTAATCCTAGGGATAATATGTTATTATTTGTAAATATAAAATAGTCAATATCCTAACCTAATAAGGTTAGGTTGTAATAAAGTTATATTAAGGTTATATAAGGTGGTATTAAGGTTATAATAAGGGTATAGTTAAGCTGTAATAAGATTATAGTAAGGTTGTAATAGGTGATATATGGCTACAGGAGGAGGAGCAGGGCTGACTACAGCTGCTCAACCCTGCTACTACAACAACAACAACAACAACAACATCAGAACTGACCACAGTTGCTTGGTAGGCTTAATGTATGCTTAAATATTACATAGTCTTCCCGGCGTGACAATTACTTATACTTAAATATGTTTCCTTGTATTAATTACATACAAAATATAATACTTATCGACTGCCTCCAGTTATCGAGACTCTTAAAGGGTAACTTCATGTATATAATATGGTTAATTGCCCCTCACAGAGCAAGCACTTGTTCACTCGTAACAAGCCTTCAGAAGCGGCTCCAAGAAAGCAGACTCAGCCCCCTAACCCCTCAAGAAAGTAATTAAGTAATTATAAAAAGAAGGCACCAAGCCGGGAAGACTAAGTAGCACCATCAAATGTGAGCTCTTAATAATCAGAGGCCGCTAAACATCACCAAGGATGCCAATAAGAGAACAGATACGCATAAGGTGAACGATATCAAAAGTATCCGATTCACCAAGAATTCTATCGAGAGACAAGTGACCGCGAGGGACGGTCACGTTAGCCCCTCCTCAAGCAGCCCCCAGGAGCGGGTCCAAGAGATCAGACGCAGCCCTCCCCTCAAGCAGCCCCCAGGAGCGGGTCCAAGAGATCAGACGCAGCCCTCCGTCAAGCAGCCCCCAGGATCGGGTCCAAGAGATCAGACGCAGCCCTCCCCTCAAGCAGCCCCAGGAGCGGGTCCAAGAGATCAGACGCAGCCCTCCCTCAAGCAGCCCCCAGGAGCGGGTCCAAGAGATCAGACGCAGCCCTCCCGTCAAGCAGCCCCCAGGAGCGGTCCAGAGATCAGACGCAGCCCTCCCGTCAAGCAGCCCCCAGGAGCGGGTCCAAGAGATCAGACGCAGCCCTCCCGTCAAGCAGCCCCAGGAGCGAGCCCAAGGAGATCAGACGCAGCCTCCCTCAAGCAGCCCCCAGGACGGGCCCAAGAGATCAGACGCAGCCCTCCCCTCAAGCAGCCCCCAGGAGCGGGCCCAAGAGATCAGACGCAGCCCTCCCCTCAAGCAGCCCCAGGAGCGGGCCAAGATCGCCGTGTATTCATGACGACTCTGGAAAATAGCTAATAAATTCTAGGGAAAAGCCAGAAGCGAGCGAGGACCAATTCGTGAAGCATCTTTAAGGCCAACTGAAGTGGCTGACTCAAGCTAAACATTCAGACCAGGTGAGGGCTGGCAGCCCGGACACCTACACCAGGTGAGGGCTGGCAGCCCAGGACACCTACACCAGGTGAGGGCTAGATGAAAGTTCTTCAGTGTATTTATGCATTTTTCATTTGAGCGTGAGGGGGAGTTTATTGGGCAGCGTCATTCATCCTGTGAGTGAACAGTCCGCCATTGCAGCATATACAACAACTATAAGAAAACCAACTGATTTGTTCATGGTGTCACTGTACCCGGCCACAGGTGGGATTGACTTAACTCTCTTAAGTGAACAGTTCACCAAACAAGGATATTGACACTTACCAACCGCTAAACTTGGGTGATCTTGCTGATGCAAAGTGGAGGAATGTTTAAAGAAGATAATCTATATATGACGAACAGTGTATTGCCAACTCAAACAAGGTGGAATTGACTATTCTCATCTGTCTAATGTATCTTAGGAAGGCACAGTGTCTCAGGGAGTGGTCAAGGTGGTGACCGTCTCTCGCGCCACAGACTCTGCACCTCTGCTGCCCAACTGTCGTTGGGCAGCAGAGGTGCAGAGCATACCCATCCAGAATTGTGCATACCCATCCAGAATTTCCTGGGTATGTTACCATCAAGGTATACCTTCAAGGTACCCTTCAAGGTAGGTAAGATAAGTGTATTCAAGACGAATTCTTGGTATTACTGACCGTCTCCCGCGGCACCTCCCCGTCGTCCACAGTGACGGCTGGGGCTGTCGGCTGAAACTGTCTTGTACCAATGTAACATTCTCTTTTGTTGTTGTGTCCTTCTTTCCTCAGTTACCTTGTCACAGTGATGTTGGCTGATGATGCCTCTGACTTGTAGACGAGTCTTGGTCAGTTACCTTGTCACGTGATGTTGGCTGATGATGCCTCTGACTTGTAGACGAGTCTTGGTCAGTTACCTGTCACGGTGATGTTGGCTGATGATGCCTCTGACCTGTAGACGAGTCTTGGGTATGAAGAGTTCAATATGGTCTCCTTCAGCGCCCTCAGCAGCCAGCACGACAGCTAATTATTGCCACAGATTCCAACGTTGGAGGAACTCCAGAGGAATCTGTTCATCCTTCCCTGTTTCCCTGAGCCATTTTCACAGTTCTCTTAATAGGCTTTGATGTTCGTCGCAGTTTGTAATGTCGTGATTTTATTGTTGCCAGTTAATGTATTATATTAGAAGTGAATGAGAAAGTTTCGTCTACGAGTGTATTGTAACAAGCGATGCAGGTCTAAGTGTCCATGCTTGTTTGAACTTGGAGTAGGTTGTCATCTGAGTAGGAGGCAGTTTATTGTTTGTTAAAACAATGTCTACGATGTTTGTGGTTGATTCTACTCGTTCTGGTTTAGGGTAAAGTCAGTAACTTAAGAGGTCATTCGTGTGACTTCTCTTTGACAACTTCGTGTTATTATTTCTGTTATAAAGGTTTTTACCAATTTTCCACTTTAAATGCCGGAAATTTAAATTAAATAGACGAGCAATCAACGCCTAAGCGGTGTTCGATTTTTATCAGTTGAATTTTAAATGCTGGGGATTTGTACCTATTGAGTGACGTACAGCGACAATAACACAAGCTTACATTTCCAGATTAAGTGGCAATACTTGAAGCATATAACACACACTAGCAGGGAGCGCAGTAACATGCGCAGGGTGGGAAGCCTTGACCAGCAGGTAATCCTATTATTGAGGAAGAAGACTGAGGTTATGGTAGTAGCACGCTGGTCACTGGTTACTAGCACGCTGGTCGCTGGTCACGCTGGTCACTAGCACGCTGGTCACTGGTCACTAGCACGCTGGTTACTGGTCATGCTGGTCACTAGCACGCTGGTCACTGGTCACTAGCACGCTGATCACGCTGGAAAATACACGGAATAATTTTGACAAGAGCGAAGACGTAACGCGATAAAAGGACAAGTTGAACCTTTCTTCAGAGTCCCAGCTTTTGCTGGCGTGTGTCGGTGCCTTGGAGGTGCCCGGTGATCTTCTGTGCAGTATTGCGGTCCTCCATGGCGCCAGTGTTGGGAGTACATTATGTATGTGTTGCAACACTCTGTATGCATTATGCGTGTTTCTGTTGCAGGTGTTGTTGGTGTGTAGAGAACAGCGGTAACAACACAGGTGTTTATATTGCAGGTATGCACGAGGTTGGACCAGCGCTGCACGCGGCGGCTGTCAAGGGCGAGGTGGAGGAGGCGGTGCGAGTCTTGGACACGGGTCGAGTCCACGTCGACTGTGCTGACAGGGTCAGTTGTCTTCCCACACCTGCATGTCCTCCAGAGTGTGTAGGCCAACACCTGCATGCCCTCCAGTGTGTGGACTCACCTACGTTGTGAGCCAAATAGATGTGAATATTAGAAGGGGTTTCTCAAAGTGTGAGGCCGGCAAAAACATGGTTAAGCTGTGTGAATGGACAGAGTATGGAGGCTGGTCTTGATAACCAGACGAGGCAATACTGTGACACCAGTTTATGTCCTCTTAAGAGCTTTCACTATTATGAGAAGCAGGCGGTAACTCCAGTGACCTGGCATGACTGGAAACTAATACCCGGAAGCCACAATGAGGAGTTTGTCTTGATGAGGTGTAGTGGTAAGACACTCGCCTGGCGTTCCGCGAGTGCTACGTCATGGTTCGTATCCTGGCCGGGGAAGATTTACTGGGCGCAAATCCTTAACTGTAGCCTCTGTTTAACGCAACAGTAAATGTGTACTTGGATGAAAAAACGATTCTTCGCGGCGGGATCGTATTCCAGGGACCTGCCCGAAACGCTACGCGTACTAGTGGCTGTACAAGAATGTAAAAACTCTTGTATATATCTCAAAAAATGAGGGCCAAAGGGAATGTCACAGATGTGGAGAGAAACGGCATGATAGTGGTAGAGGTAGTTCTGATCTGGGGCCCACAGCGAACACTCGAGAGCCTGGCCATGGATGACCACGTCAAAGGTGACATTTCTCTCTCAGGTGGTTCTCATCTTCCCATTGTAGTGGGCTGACCAATGGTGGAACTTGAGAGATGATCCTGAGTAGCAAGAGTGTGTGTATATGTGGGTGCTATTATGAAGTGATTAACATTGGGCCAATAATTTGAGAGTCCTTCCATAGTATTGACCCACCTACATGCCCTTGCAGATTTTATACATTCACCTGCATGTCTTTCCGGTTTGTGGGCTCACCTACATATCCTTCCAGGGTTAAAGACTCGTACATGTCCTTACAGCGTCCATAAAGAAAAGCACGAGTCTTGTTTCCCTTTCAGGTTGACAGAGTATATTAGAATGAGGATACAGTAGCGACCCGGCCTTGTGGCACTCCACTCGCTACTCTCACTTCTTTCGCAGTGAGTCTCAGCTACCTATCTGAGAGGTATCGCTTATCCACCAATGCACTCCCTGGTTACTCCAACCTTCTTTAGGAGCTTGTATTACAGTATGGTGTGTGTGGGAATGTTGAACACTTGCTGGCAATCTGGAGTTCAGAAGTGTTGAAGTCGCACTGTGCCTCTGTAACCTTTTCCACTACCATACACAGATTAGTATGTGGTCCCTACCCCCATAGGATGGGTTGGGTCCATCCACAGGATGGGTATGAGGTCCACCCACAGGATGGGTATGGAGTGCATAATACATGAACTAAACCTAAAACAGAGAACATGTTATCATCAGCGGTCAGTAGTTGAAGTATTCCTGGCTTCCTCCTCCTATAGTTACCGCTGTCATAGGATGTTATACATATAGCAGTCTTGGAAGTGATATGTTGAAAATTGTATCAAGTGGCAAATACAAGGCTTCTGCCACCCTTTAAATATTTTGTATACTTCAGCAATAACGCTTAGCCCAGTGAGAATCAGCACCTGATCATTTATTGTTGTGTAGTAATGTGGGTTCCTCCTTAGCTTGGAAGCTATGTGGTTCTCATATTGTTTCTCGCTACTCTTCTTATGCATGCATAACTTTCCTGTTCTGCTCCTCTCTCTATTGTGACCATTCATAACCTTAGCTTACTTGTATTGCCTATTGAACCATGGACTTGTAAATGCTCACTTGTGCCTACACTGCTGCGCTCCTTAATTGCTTCCGTACCCCCTTCACATTCTCTTCTTCTCTCTGTCTGCCTTTGTGTGTGTGTCACAGCCTTTCCTGTTCCCCTGGGGGCCTGGCGCTCCAGCAGGCAAGGTCAGGCGCGCTCACCACACTTCACCTGACACGTGCTCTCTCCACACTCTTCCCCTCTCCCACACACACTCCTCTCACTTCCACCACCACCCTAGAAAAGCAATGCTATTAATGAAGAAAAGTGATGTTTGGTACAGTACTGGCAGAGTATATAAAGTAAGGGTAATGATAAAGGTGCGTATAGGTGGCCTAATAAACAATGAGGAAGAGCGATGGTTGAAGGCTGTGTCTTGCAGGACGGGACGACGCCCTTCATCCTGGCGGCCGCCAACGGTCACGTCCCGCTGGTCAGGAGCTGCTCGAGCAAGGTGCAGAGTCCAACGTACCAGACACGTGAGTCACGAGGCCTTAGACACTACCAGACATGTAGTGTCTAAGGCCTTGACACTCCCTAACTCATCTTATTGACGATGACACAAAGGTCACATCAGTTACATGAGTTCGGATCTTCTCTATTTCTTGTGTTCTTCAGACTTGGGAGTTAATAATTCATTCTCCAAAGTTCAATTACTGTTTGGTCTGATGCTAAATGATGCTAACTGTGGACAGTAGTAGCCCTGATGGTAGTAGTCCTGACAGTGTAGCCCTAATAATGGTAGTCCTGACAGTAGTAGCCTGATGGTAGTAGTCCTGACAGTAGTAGCCCTGATGGTGGCAGTCCGGACAATAGACTGATGGTAGACGATCAAGATACAATGTTCACATATTACGTTCATATGTTTTATATCTTTTATGGTAGACTTTTTCAATTA
>WNGS01092210.1:14740748-14756960 GCA_020271785.1 Procambarus virginalis
TAACAAATGTTGTCGCTCAAGCCATTTGTGCTCTTCCTGCCTAGAACTTTCCTACTGATTTCTCCATTATTTGCTCTATTGTCTTCCCCGCTGGGTGCCATCTTTTCATAATTGTTGTTCAGGATGCATTTTGCAACTGTTAGCGAGAAATGCTTATGAAGCCCTGGTCTGCTTCCTTGATGACTTTACCATCCTTGTGGCATAGTGGTAACTCACTGAGCCCCAACCAGGGAGAATTGACTGGGCACTTATACTTAACTGTTCAAACTGCAGTATTGGAGACCTGGTTATAAACCAATTTGTGGATTATATTCCAGGGGGAAACCTAATAGGGTAGAGCTAAATATAAGCTTTGAGAAGGAGCTCTATGCCTGCTAAGAGTTTAGTATTGCTTTCCAATTTTCTGGCTATTGACACAGCATCATTCTCCCCATTTCTTGGTTCATCTATGCTACGATTTTTCATATACAGTATATTGGTGGGTAATCCATTTTGACTAGGTTCGTGTGTGCGTTTGTATCTCTGGCTATGCATGTTCAGGGATTGTGGCAGTCTAACTGGGTGATGGCTATGCATTTTCTATCCACCCTCACTATGCTTATGTGGCACTTGGGCAAGTGTTTTGGTGCTACTCTATGATTCATCTTTCCAGGCTTGGTGCCTTTTGATAATTACCAGGTCCTGTCCTTTTTTTTTTTCTTTCCCACAGATCAGTGTTCTCAAGTTATTTTGTTTAATTATAATGCGTACAGTATTGAGGGGGATAACTTGAGAGTCGGCACATATTGTTGAATGTACAGTATTATGATAGTACTTTTTGTGCAAAACCTTCATTGACTTCACTTTCCAACCCCTTTTGATGGGCATGTGAAGATGGCACAAAGGTTATCTGGTTTGCATGTTTTCTAAAGTTTTGTACATTGTCTCTACATGTTTTATGTGACATTCATTTGCTTTGGTGTAGGTTGTTTTAGATCTCTAAACTTTTCCTCCCTTAAGGATACCTAAGTTTTATATATTGTTGCAAAGAGACCATAAGAAAGTGGATAATTTCACAATAATAAACCAGTGATTTTTTTCAAATCGGCTAGTGATGGATTATTGCTTGATCACTTAATGTTTTTTTAATTAAAATTGTCTATATTAAAGTACATTTTTGCATTACATTTAAGCCTTGAGATACAACATTTAATATTACTGCTGTACAGTAGGTCTGACCTACTAGGCTTCAACCAGTTCCAGTCCTGGTTTGGACTTGACATTATACACTTGAGAAATCTAAAATGGAAAGCTGGTGTGATATTGTGTGTAGGTTTGACTGGTGTGATGTAGTCCACATAGCCACACGTGTTGCTTATTGGTCACTAGTGTGCGTGTATCACTGCCAATGTCTGCATTAACACCCTTCTCTTGTTATTTTCTTTATTGAATTGGAATTATAATTGAGCTTAATATGTAGCTTTATGTCAACTTCTTATCTAGAGTTAGGATTCGTTTCTGATGTGCAAGATTCTTTGGCGCTTGGTTTTTGTAATGACAGCTTCTAAGCTGTATACCTTTGGTGCATTATTTATACCACTTTCCTTCTCATGCCTGGTCATTTTACCCATATTACTGTTGAAAATATATTTGCAGATATGTATTTTCCCATTTTGTTTTACTTCCATTTGTTAACAAAGTTCCTTAACTATTTCATTTCTTACTTTTCTTGTTATAGACTGATACTGTAATTGTTTGCTCTAAATCAGTGGTTCTTAACCTTTTTTGAGTCATGGACTACTTTGAAAATCTGGTGAATGCTATGGAACCCCCTCCCTAGAAAAGTGCACGTAAACAGTGCATACAATGAATATACTTTGTTATTAAAAATTGATATCCTCGTACAATGTATGACAGCACAAAATATGAATAAACATCTATGGACCCCTGGTTAAGAACCCTGCTATTAATTAATGGTACATGACAATAGACTTGTTTTTGGGTGGGGGGGACAGGACCGATGTATTAATCTCTCCTACGCAGCTTAATTATATACATGTGCTTAACATCTCAAAATGTATGGATATGTATTAACCCTTGCTTGGTATCTGAATTGCACTTGTTTTAGAGAAAGTATTTTCTACAGGTGTGTACAGTGCTAATATGTCTGCAGGTGTGTACAGTACTAATATGTCTGCAGATGTGTACAGTGCTAATATGTCTGCAGGTGTGTACAGTACTAATATTCCTGCAGTCTTACACTTGTATGAAGGTAACTGTTGATTGTGTGAATGGGTAAAATTATCCACGCAGTGTCCTCATGCTATGACTCAAATATTTATAAGCATAGGTATCTTTATATATAAAGATAAGTGAAAATAGTTATATGAATAGTTCATAGTATAATACATTTGCCATTATGTTATAAGTTATCAATTGTTAGGGTCATAGATTCCCTTGGCTATAGTGCTGTATGTGGTAACATTATTCATTTTGGTGTGTTTTAGCCCCTTATGAAAACCAATATATATATACATACAGTATTTGTCTAAACTTAGCAGTTAACATTAAACAGTAGGTCCTTGAATGTGATATCCTATCCTAATAGGTGAAGAAGTGTAGGATACAGGCATGTCCCGGTCTGTGGAACCCCCTGACTGCCTGTCTCAGCCAGGTTGAGCACAAGGGACTTATTCTTAGTGTTCTTTACCTATAATTCCTTAATGTTCTATATTTTGACCTAAAAAGAGCATCTGTGGGGGACCAAAATAGTGAACTACATGAAGACATGGTGCTTTAGTTAATTTATTTACACATTTACATGTTAGAGGGGTGAGGAAAAGTTTCAGAAATGGCCTGTTATTTAATTTTACATGTCATTTAATACATGTGTTGAATCTCTTATAATTGTAGTTTCTATAATACACATTTGAAAAAAATCCCTGAATAAATTATATGCTATTGTGATAATAGTTTTTCAGTGAAATGATGTTTGCCCAGTGAGGTGAACGCAGATGTTTTCGGGCTTACATTTGAAAAACAACTTTAGCTTTAAACTAAGAAATGAAGGTTGTGCATTTTCCACAATGTTTAAAATCATTACCCACGTGCCATAAGAGGTGGGTTTGTATATATTTACTTTGCCACAAGGAGATCCGTGACACTTGACACGTGCACAGTTTTCTATAGGAATTAGAAGCAGAATACAGTTAATACTCGATGGAAAAGTAAAGTTAACATACAATGGGCAGAAATGGTGATACTCATTGAGATATAACATAACTGATGAGTTTTCCTTCAGCATATTAGTTTAATGTTTGAGTTTAATAGGACAAACGTTATGAAAGAACAAGGATTTTCATGATTGTTGACCAGACCACACTAGAAGGTGAAGGGACGACGACGTTTCGGTCCGTCCTGGACCATTGTCAACTCGACTTGAGAATGGTCCAGGATGGACCGAAACGTCGTCGTCCCTTCACCTTCTAGTGTGGTCTGGTCAACATACTTTAGCCACGTTATTGTGACTCATCGTCTGCATATGGATTTTCATGATTATTCTTTGTTGGATTAGAGTGGCTACTTGTTGATTCAGAGGATCAACATTACCACGACAGGGTCTGCCAGGCCTTCTGGTCGCTGGTCCTGATCAACCAGACTGCTCCCAGCCTGGTTGATCACGTTAGGGACAGATTAAATTACTCTAGAACAAGTTGGTACTGTATTATCAATATGCGTATCTGCTACAGTATTTGCTATTTAAATATTTAAATCTTGGTTGCTTTAAGATGGGGAGGATAGTCATTAAAACAGTTTCAAGGGAAACTATTATGTTTAGTATGTCACTTATGCACGTAACTAATAAGTCAATATTGACTATACGAATTTGCGAGGACGGGTTGCAAGGTGGTATACGCCCCATCAAGCACTAATTTTCCCTCAACCCGCAGCATACCATAATGTGGTCCGGCAATGTGGCCTAAATAGTTGGCTGTCACGGTGACCTTACCCGGCCGCCCTACCCATACTCAGGCGCACGTGTCCTTCACATCCTAACTAAGGAGGTGGCCAGCCGCATGTCCCACATTGGTGTAACCAGGTTCGGATCTCCAAAAATGTACTATTAAATGCCAACTTTGGCATTTAATATTGTCAACATTGACATTTAATAGTACACTGTGACTGACAATATAGTACATTGTTCCCGTTGCACCTGTTCGACTACACTGACTGACAATATAGTACAGTGTTCCCGTCGCACCTGTTCGACATTTAATAGTACACTGTGACTGACAATATAGTACATTGTTCCCGTCGCACTTGTTCCTACCTCTGGCTGGTGCTGTCCTTGATCCAGAGCACGCCTATATATTTAATTTTACTCTGGAGGGTTAGTTTATTGGGCATTGAACATACCGCCATAGTAGCATGTGCATAACCCATTTCCTCAATAAGAAGAAAACTCAGAGGATTGTTCATGCTGCCACTTGTACCTAAATGCAGCTGGGATTTACTTAACTGTCTCGGTGAACAGACTGTGAAACAGGATTAACATCTTGCAACCTTCAAGTTTACTGTGTCTTATGGGTGCAAAGTGGGGTAACCATTTGAGGACAGTATCTGTTTGATAAAAGATGCTTTCCAAGTTCAAAACAATGTGGGGATTTAGGATAAAAACCCACACTTGTGTATTTGTGAAATTTATGTAAAGAAATAACACAAAAGTCTTTCGCACTCTCTCGAGTACTTTGTCTGAGAATGGTTAAGACACTTCTCAACGTCTAATGAGGTAACAGCCTCATTAGTCGTTGAGATGTAGATCTCGTCCTAACCGCATTCTCAGACCTTGACAAAGCACTCAGGAGAGTGCGAAAGATGCGGTGTACACACACAAATCATAATAGCGTAATCTCAAATGAGCAAATCCACAAGGGCCTTGATGAGGGTTTGAACCTATGCATGGGATGTTCCTAGTCACGACGTTTATGACCAAACCTTCTGAATATTCTGAACCTATTCCTGATCCCCAGTGTTCCGTGTCAAGTTCAAGTAAGTATTGAGACAAGACCAAAAAATACATCTCAAAGGGATAGAGTAGCTTAGGCTACTTCTACCCTCACATGTTCCATGTCCTTCTGTTTGCATATGATTTATCATTCTTATTATTATACATGTTCTTCAATTGAATATATATATATGGTTTTAATACCAGTTATGAATTACCTTTTATGATTTCACAGTTTCAACGCTTTGTGTTTGTCTCCAGGAGTAGATGCTTGGTGCTCGTCGTGGTTTTTCCTTTCCTTCCGCTCCAGCTTTTTCTGGTACCCTTAACTACTGTTCTCTGGTTCCGGAACCATATTTCCTTCATCCTCCCTTCTTTTTTGGTCGGACGTGCACTCCACTGTCGCTCGTATATACCATATATTCCATTCACATTTTGTACCCTCCAAATATTCTTGTTTCTCTTCTCGATCTTAATTAATCTTAATAAACTGCCCTTAGACTCATGTCCGAGCCTGTGCCCCTTTTGGGTGATTTTAAATGTCGACGCCCTCTGGGGCGATGTTCTTACTAATATCCAAGGCTGTCTTCTAGAACCTTTTATCCTGCCTGAATTAAGAAGGACGTAGGCTCCTACACTCGCACTTTTTCCTGTATTTAATCTTTCTTCACTTCTATTTATGCAGACCTGACATGGAGATTTCTTGATGACCTGCATAGCAATGACCATTTCCCCATCCTCATATTCCTTTTTTCGTTCCGCCCAACACACACTGTCCCTTGGTGGTGGTTCGATAAGGACTACAGGAATCTTTTTCACCCTCCAAGCTAATCTGATCTGCCTCGCCCTCACCCCCTCATTTTTTTCACTACACCATATTCGATGGTTCCTTCCGCTCTTCCTCGTTATGCCTTCCGTGGAACACGGAAGTGCTATCCTTGGTGGAAATTAGGATTGTTGAGGTTGTACACTATAAATATGCGACTTGGAAAAAGTACCGATTCCGGTAAACACTTGAATCCTTTATTCTGTTTCGGAAGGAGAG
This sequence comes from Procambarus virginalis, assembly GCA_020271785.1. Lineage (NCBI taxonomy): Eukaryota > Metazoa > Arthropoda > Malacostraca > Decapoda > Cambaridae > Procambarus > Procambarus virginalis. Next base: position 14,746,778 of record WNGS01092210.1, read on the forward strand.
TACGGTGGCCATATAGCTTCAAGTGAGAGTTGGAAATCTACCATTATTGTTGATACCCTTCTCCCTCGTACCTGGAAGAAAATCTATAAGATTGCAGGTAAATTTGTTCCAGACAGCGCTTGTCCTTCATCTCTGTGGTTCCATTGTTGTAGATCCGGTATTGTTCGCGAATGAACTTTGTTCCCATTTTTCAGCCTGTATCTGATACTCATCTTCGGAAAGATGGGCATCGGAGATACCGGTTAATTATCCGGGAAGACTGTAGCACCGTCTGTATCGCGCGATATTCAAAATACCCTAAATATAATTTAGGATGCCAGTCCGAGAATAAAGGGACAGAAAGAAAACCACATCAAACGTATCGGATTCACCAAGGATTCTACTTAGGAATAAGTGACTTAGTAAAGCCTCGGGAAAGCAAAACGAACGATCTTCCAGAAAATCTGAATATTCTATAAGAAGATGCATGACTGCAAGTGGGACAGTGCAGTTTGAACAAATAGGAGCAGAACATTGTTCCATTAAGGGACCTTGAGTTAAGCGATTGTGACCGATATGCAACCCAACCAGAGCCGTTTCCCCATCGTCTATTATGGCGGTAGGAGGAAGGCCAAGAGGAAAAGTCACTTTTAAGAACACACAGTTTGTGACCTGGAATGTCAGCCCAATGACCTTGGCAAAAGTCGTGGATTGCAGAATGAGTAATTGGGTAGAAATACGAATAAGGAATTTCTTTCCGGGAAATCTTGCACGTACGATGGCTTCCTTAGGTGTCCGCAAGTTCATTCCACTGTTTATATCTGCTAATTAAGGAACTGGTCGAATTTGATTTCGAGCACAACAGGGAGCAAAAATACTCTAATCACGAGGGAACTGCGAGAGTCATCCGTAATGACAAGGACGTTGACGCCGAAAAAGCCTACAAAAGACGAAGAACATACAAAACTGAATGAAGTTCTACCGTGATGATTGGTAGAGCGGCACATATTTGATTTGATAAGAAAAACAAGAGAGTAGCCAACATTTTTGGCAGACTTAAATCCATCTGTGAACAGAGGATTGGAATGTGGTAGGAAAAAAATTAAAGGAAATGGCTTTACAGAATGATAAAAAGTATGAGCTTTCACCATGTGGGTCAGGCAGGAAGAACACGAAGGGGAGACATTGTAAATGTGGACCGAGAGAGAATCTTGCAACTGAGCCACCCATGTTGGAAACGGAAAGTGGTGAGAGGGAGCTCGTCCTCCAGAGGGCCAGTGATCAAAGCACGACACAAGCTGCAGCTCCGATGTTGCAGCGACCGCGCGAGGTAGCGAAGGTAGTAATTATTACGACGGTCCTGTAGAGACAAGACTCCGGTTTCAACATACAAACTGTTAGGATTAAATTAAAAAACAACTTTGAGAAGCAACGGAAAATTAGCACAAATAAACAAAAGTTCCAGATAATACACAAAGCAAAAAGAAATCCAGACCTCATTATCCTTGACAACCGGCCCGATCCAATATGCGGATGTAGGCAGAATACTGGGACTCATGATCAATAGAACAGGGATAAAAATTAACGTAAGGGACCAACTAAACAAAGCCAAAGCAGCTTTAGGAAAACTGAGGAGATTCCGAGGCCTTAGTACAAACATACAGATACACTTATATAAGGCCGCTTCTAGAATATTCTGCAGTACCACTACACACCTTATGGCTACCCGACTGTTAAAAGTCATCGGTAGCCTAGGCTATTTCATTCAGTGACCCAACAGCAACTCTGCACCCACAGACCAGGAGATCGTTTTCACTGACAATTCACTTATTTGAGAGAACACGAGCCCCATTTTTGACAGTAACGTGCATGAACCACAAGTGATTATATATCAGACCGAGCTTCTCTCGTGAAAGGTTCAAACTCTAGACTGACAGGTGTAATGAACACACTGACAAGTCCAGTACCTCACCATATGGCTACCCGACTGTTAAGTCATTGGTACACTGACACCTGTCAGTCTAAGGTTTGAACCTCTCACGAGAGGAGCTCTTTCTGATATAATCGCTTGATATGTATATATATATATATATATATATATATATATATATATATATATATATATATATATATATATATATATATATATATATATATATATATATATATATATATATATATATATATATATATATATATATATATATATGTGTGTGTGTGTGTGTGTGTGTGTGTGTGTGTGTGTGTGTGTGTGTACTCACCTAATTGTGCTTGCGGGGGTTGAGCTTTGGCTCTTTGGTCCCGCCTCTCAACTGTCAATCAACTGGTGTACAGATTCCTGAGCCTACTGGGCTCTATCATATCTACACTTGAAGCTGTGTATGGAGTCAGCCTCCACCACATCACTTCCTAATGCATTCCATTTGGTAACCACTCTGACACTAAAAAGTTCTGTGTGTGTGTGTGTGTGTGTGTGTGTGTGTGTGTGTGTGTGTGTGTGTGTGTGTGTGTGTGTGTGTGTGTGTGTGTGTGTGTGTGTAAATCACGAAAACTAAACACGTGATTATAAATGTGAGTGTCAGACCACGGAGGAAAATTGAAACAGGAATTTCCTTAAATACTTTCGTATATTAATACATATTCAGAAGGAGTGATTTTATAGGTCAAGTATTGGACATATATAGGCAGGAGAGAATGGCGGAGTGAGGTGAGGTACAATAACAAGTGAATGGGAATTAGGTGGACACAAATATGAGCCGCACAAGAACTGCAGAAGGCCTATTGGCCCATACGATGCAGCTCCTATTCATACCCACCAACAGGCCCACACATGGATAATAATAGCACAAGATAGTAAATATTTACAATGAATTAGTGAGATAAATGTGTTCCAATGATCCTACTCAAATCGCCCTTTAATTGATCTATCAAAAATTGATCTAAGTTATATAAACCACTGCTAATGATCAAATTACTTTCTTTTGTAATGTGTATCAAAGCAGATTCAATTATGTTTCTGTTATAAGTGCTTTTACATTTCGCTCACCAAATTGATTGGAAGATGGCTTCTTCAATAACGAATTGTAAAAGCACCCTTGGGTGGAGGTGGGCGGCCACTGGGTGGGGGAGGAGCCGCCCATGGGTGGGGGAGGAGCCGCCCATGGGTGGGGGGAGGAGCCGCCCATGGGTGGGGGAGGAGCCGCCCATGGGTGGGGGGAGGAGCCGCCCATGGGTGGGGGAGGAGCCGCCCATGGGTGGGGGGGGGGAGCCGCCCATGGGTGGGGGAGGAGCCGCCCATGGGTGGGGGAGGAGCCGCCCATGGGTGGGGGAGGAGCCGCCCCTGGGTGGCGGTGGGCGGCCACTGGGTGGGGGAGGAGCCGCCCCTGGGTGGCGGTGGGCGGCCACTGGGTGGGGGAGGAGCCGCCCCTGGGTGGGGGGGAGGAGCCGCCCATGGGTGGCGGTGGGCGGGGGCCAACAGAGGTGCGCGCGGCGCCAGTGTCGTCTGCTGGTCAGTTGGTTGTAAACACAGAGGATGGGAGGAGGTGGTGGCGCCTGCTGGGCCGCCCGCCGACACTCGCCACCTTCGGCCACTAAGGATTAACACGCCGCCAGGATCATCACACAATGTCCCTCAGGGTGAGTGGGTGCTGTGGCCACTGTGGCACCTTATGACCTTATTGATTTCAGCAGTGGCGGCCCTGCAATACAATGTCTGCAGCGCCGCCTCCTGCTGCTGCTGCCTCCGCTTGCCGCTACTTGCTCTTCTCTTTATTTATTCACGAAGTTTAATCCAAGTTGTGTAGGTAATGTGTTGTGTGTATATGTGAGGGGCTGTTGTGATTGGTTGTGACCACACCTGGCTCTGGCCTGGCCCTCTGGTCGCCTCTACTACACCTCTAATGTGTCCACTCACACCACCACCACATACCATCAACACACACGCAACACATACACATAAAACACATAGGGAGCACACACAACACCTACCCCCCCACACACACAACACCTACCTCCCCATACACACAACACCTACCCCCCACAAACACAACACCTCCCCCCCACACACACAACACCTACCCCCCCACACACAACCCCCTCCCCCCCACACACAACCCCCCCCCCCACACACAACCCCCTCCCCCATAAACACAACCCCCTCCCCTACACAGAACACCTTCCCCCACACACAACCCCCTCCCCACACACACACAACCTCCTCCCTCCCCCCACACAGAACACCTCCCCACACACAGAACACTCCCCTACATACAACCCCCTCTACACACAGAACACTCCCCCCACACACAAAACACTCCCCCCCCCTCCCACACAGAACACTCCCCCACACACAACAGTTCACCCCCATATAGAACACTTCCCCCCCTCCAAATAGTCAACTCACCCTACACACAACCTGACCAACCCATGCCCGTCCCGCACCCCAGTCTGTTCCCCCTGCAAAGTTTGGTGAGGCTAGCCCCAAACGTCTGACCTTCAACCTTGGAATGACAGGCATATTTTTTCTTATAGATATAAATAAGGGCAGAAGAAGCATGGAGATCAATACTGACAAAAGTAGTAGACAATAATGTCTTGCTGGAACACGGAGGTGAGACAACACAGAGCGGGGGCACCAACCGACCAGCAAGGACGGGCCTGGGGCCTGATTCACGAAGCAGTTACACAAGCACTTACGAACGTGTACATCGTTCCTCAATCTTCGATGGCTTTGATTAAATTTTTTAAACAGTTTACAAGCATGAAAACTTACCAATTAACTGTTGTTATTGTTATAAACAGCCTCCTGGTGCTTCGGAGCTCGTTAACTGTTTAATAATTGTAAACAAAGTCACCAAAGATTGAGAAAAGATATACAGGTTCGTAAGTGTTTGCGTAACTTCTTCGTGAATCTAGCCCCTGGTCTTCGTACCAAACGACCAGGATATTGACAGCACTGAGAATGAAACACCATTCCAATAGGTGATTGGCTACTGAAAGGCTAGGCTTATGAGTAGGTCATCCTGCACGGGTGGAGGGAGGTAGTGGGTAACATACTGAAGAGAATGAAGAATAGGGGACATAATCACGACATACAAAATTTAAGTGGCATTGATAATATATACAAAATGCGATGTTCACAGGTTACCGGAGAATTAAGACACGTATGGATAATAGTTAGGTCAATACGCCTTGGACATTTATTTATTTATTTATTTATATACAAGAAGTTACATTGGGGGTTAACAGAGAATATAGAAAATAAGTTGAATTAACATTCTTGTAAAGACACTAGCACGCATAGCGTTTCGAGCAAGTCCTTAAACTAACAGAATTTTTTTTATATAAATTAACAGTAAAATTTATAAAAAAATGTTAGTAGGTATTTTACAGCTTTTCTTTACAGGTACAGATAATTTTAAGTAGAATAGTTACAGTAAAATCACCAATTTTTTTTTACAGGTAATTTGAAGAAATTTTGACACAAAAGCAGATCAGAATAATGCACAATAATAACAATACACAATAAACAAGGATCACTAGGTACATGAGGATAGCATTTCAGGGTTATACATTGGTTCACTGAAGCACAATATGAGGATCATTTCGAGGAAAAGTTTCAAGGAATAATGCAGTAGAAAATGCTCTCAATACAACAACCATGATATCAGATGATATCTAAGATTACAATGGTAAAGTAATATGGCTTAGGTAGAAATATTGGGGGATTGAGTAGGCACTAGATACAGTGTGAAGATGACATGCCAGGACATTCTTCACCATAAGAGTAGGAAATAATTATATTGGGTTAGAACAAAATGCAGCATAAGACAACTCTATTGGAAACATTGGCAGAAGAAGTAAGTTATATATAATGATCAATAACTCGCAAGGTGGCGCCCGCCCCACGCACGCATGTATGTACGAACAGTCGCGGGTGCTCACGTACACAGTCGCTCGCATTCACACGCATATAAACGCACGTGCGTACACGAGCACACATCTACCAACACACACTCGATATAATTGGCCGTACATACAACAAAAGAACCATAGGTAGCATATAAATATTGTTGCACTTGAACACACATGTATCAGCTTATAGTAGCCTTTGTCGCTTGTTGTGGTATTTCGTCCATGTGAGAATTGCCCGCCACAGCCTCCGAGTAATGAGCCAATGAGGGCCAGTATGGTGTTCAGTCGTCACATACCAGCAGGCAGTTGCTGCTGTGTGGTCACTGTGTGGTGACGGTGATTTTTTTTTTCATTTAATTTCTTTATTATACACCCCATACCCATGCCATGGGCGGTGGTGGGAATGGGTTCCAGAGGCACATAATGGGTTCAGGAACCCCAGAGTTCGTGCAAGTGACAATCTGGTGAAGCTAGTTACACAATTGTTAATATTACAAACACGTGTGCATATACATGTACACAAATACATATACATATCAATAATCTTTTAATATTTTACAAGTGATTCAATTAGAGGGTGACAAGCGTGTCTATACAAGGCACTTGGAGAGCCTTACACAAGAAGGTGCCATGATAAACAGATTCTGTCACTTCCGTATCATCTAAGCTCTGGAGTTATATGGATGGAAATTATTATTATATGTTATTGTTATAAAGAAAAAAACACAGTATATAGATCACTAAGAACGCAATATGATCCGGCCAGGATTCAACCCCAAGATGTCCAGGATCACTCCTAAATGTCATATTGAGTTAAACTACCTCCCTCTGGTAGTGTAACAGGTGTGTGAACAGGTGTTGGGATGGGTGTAGCGGGTAAGTAGACAGGTGTTTGGATAACAAGTGTGGTGGAACTTGGCTCCATACGGGCAGATGTTGGTCTGTATTTTCCATCAATAATTTGGACAAAAGTTGCAGTGATCGCTCTCACTCGAGTCGTGTGTGACCACAGTACTGAGACTTATTGATCTGTCTTCAGCGTTTATTGCTAGCTTGTGTTTCTTTCTGGTGGTGAGGCGCGCGGATAGGTAACTGGCTGACGTGCACCTGGTTACTGTTGAGGTCTACAAGCCTGCTTGTCCTCATTTTAGAGCTGAACTCGATGCAACCATTGATAAAGGGTTTCTATCCCTCTAACTAGTGCAGCTGCATCTTGGTTTAATTGGAAGAGGATCTCTCCGAATGTCATATTTGCTCAAGATTGACGAAGAGAACAAAAACTGTAATATGTGTTATACTTATTATAATTTACACAACGTTTCGAACCTACATGGTTCATTCTCAAGTGAGGAGTAACAGGACATGAGGAAACATCTGATGTATAACACTGGGAGGTCAGTTGCTTACAAAAATACATGGGGTCATGTTGTTGTTTAAGATTCAGCTACTGGGAACAAAAGTTCCAAGTAGCACGGGCTATGGTGAGCCCGTAGTGGCCTTACCTGGCACAGGAGCGGGGCTGTAACTGTACGTGGGGTGAATGGGGAAAGAAATAAGAGTAGAGAGAATGTGTGGTGATGGGCCAATAATGTAAGCATACAGGTTAAGTCAGGTGATACGGCAATGAGAATTTACAAAACGTGATAACGGTCCACGACCCAATCGTCGTTGTTCCATTTACTGAGGTGCGCTCTACTCATCATGTCTTAACCACATTATTGTGACTCGTGTGCACGGAAGGTCGTGTTTAGCTGCTCCATTCTTCCACATGTCTTGTATATATAAATAAATACAAACTATGAGTAGGAGTTTCAACTCCTCCTCCAAGATGATGATTCTTGTGCATCTGGGGGCTGCAAGAATTATCCTCATGGCTTCAATTTATTTTGTTGTAATGATGTCAAACTGGTGGTGGGGAGAGTTGCAAGGTGCAGTGCATGGGAGTGCCGGATGTCCCTCGCTGCTTGAGGCCGAGTGAAGGGACTGTGAGGGAGGGAAGGCTGGGCTCTGATGTTTACCCTGCTACGAGGTAGACCGTGTAGCAGAATACGGTGAGCGTTGTTGAACCAGGACGCTGGTTAGTGTTTTGTGTGTGGGAGTGTGTGACGTGCGTGTGTGCAGCCCGGGAGCTGGGGCACAACTGTTGGAGAGTGTGTAAGCAGCCCAGCTTCCTAAGGTTTCCCTACGTCAAGAAAACGGTCAGTTTAAAGTGTCCTCTCCTAACCTACCAGAGGACCCGAAACAGAAAACGATACAGTACGTCACTTTCGCCAGCTACTTCCATTTTCTAGTACGACAATTTTTGCTCTTATGTAACAAACGAGCGAAAAGCGACGTTCTTTGTGAGAGAACAGGTTGTGTGAGATAATAGACTCTGGGAGAAAAGCTGAGAGTCTCGGGGATAAGAGGTATACTGTGTATCCTGGAGACATTCACAGCCACCCGGGCTCCGGCCCACACTCACAGCCACCCAGGCTCCGGCCCACACTCACAGCCACCCAGGCTCCGGCCCACACTCACAGCCACCCGGGCTCCGGCCCACACTCACAGCCACCCAGGCTCCGGCCCACACTCACAGCCACCCGGGCTCCGGCCCACACTCACAGCCACCCAGGCTCCGGCCCACACTCACAGTCACCCAGGCTCCGGCCCACACTCACCCACCCAGGCTCCGGCCCACACTCACAGCCACCCAGGCTCCGGCCCACACTCACAGCCACCCAGGCTCCGGCCCACACTCACAGCCACCCAGGCTCCGGCCCACACTCACCCACCCAGGCTCCGGCCCACACTCACAGCCACCCAGGCTCCGGCCCACACTCACAGCCACCCGGGCTCCGGCCCACACTCACAGCCACCCGGGCTCCGGCCCACACTCACAGTCACCCAGGCTCCGGCCCACACTCACCCACCCAGGCTCCGGCCCACACTCACAGCCACCCAGGCTCCGGCCCACACTCACAGTCCACCTATAATAGGCTATAAACCCGCCTAAATTAAATCCATGCAAATTACCCCCCCCCATATACCCCTTCCTTAGGTTAGTGTGTAGGGAAGATGTGCAGCTGTTGTTGGCACTGTGAGGGGAGTAGGGCAAGGGTTGGGTTCTCTGGGGCTTAAGGGAGGAGTGCAGAGGTTTGCCAAGGGGGTGAAGGGGCAGGTAGAACATTAGAAAAAATGAATATTTTTGTTATGGTGAAGCTCGGAGAGGGACCATCAGGGTGAGGTTTTGGCCTAGCCTGACAGCCTGGTAGCCTGGCGGCCTGGTGGCCTGGCGGCCTGGCGGCCTGGTGGCCTGGTAGCCTGGTGGCCTGGTAGGACTCTTGTCTTGGCCGTCAACGGACCTGTAGTGCCACTGTGAAGGGACTGTATTGCAAGTTGTTTAGGCCCTTTACTTGGGGGTTGGCAGTATTGTTGACTGTGAGTGTATTGAGTTAGGCCGGAGATAACTGGTAACAAATAAGAGGAGGAGGGCGAGAAGAGAGCATGAGGAGTGAGTGATAAGTCACTTGGTGCTGTGAGAACGAGGCCACCAGCTCCAAATCAAAATAAATTTCATTAATCCTTTTGCTTAGGTATACAAAGCTCGGCTTAGCTTCCCAACAGGAAGAAAACCAGAGGGGACAAGGCTTATGTGTCTGTTGGGCCACTAGGCCCCTCGCTCCGTTGAGGAAGGAACACTCAGCCTCGCCTTTATGCTTTGACCACAAAAAATATTTTGCTACGACACTCCACTGGCCTCGGGGTGGTGGGAGCAGGCAGTCCCTCCACCACAGCCAGGTGGTGGAAGAACAGCTGAAAGAACAAACAGAAGAGAAGGAGGTAGATGAAGAAAATAAGAGAGGAACGTGGATGAAGGTATTACTGAAGAACGTTACACGCCACAGGCGCTCCTCTTGTGTGCTAGTTAAGTGTAATGAGTTTTGAGAGAGAGGGAGAGCGGGGAGGAACGGAGGAAGGAGAGGAGATGAGGGAGAGGAGGAGGGAGGTAAGGGGAGAGAGAGAGAGAGAGAGAGAGAGTTATGGGGTGAAGAGAAATAAATAGAAAGATAAACAAGTCTAAATATATAGCGCGTAAAAAATATAATAAACGAGATACATGGTAAACAATAGTGTATAACAGTCAATGAGAGACTGTAACACATTCACTAACTGGTTGAAAGAATTGTGACATACTCTGAATGACGTCACTTCCGCGATGTTAAAAAATCAATACTGAATAGAGACTCAAATGGTTAGATATGGTGTGTGGAGTGTCTTGGGCCAGATGTCCTGCGTCGCCTCCCAGGTC
>WNGS01092210.1:14758034-14778813 GCA_020271785.1 Procambarus virginalis
ACCTCTGGCCTCACCAGCCTCCCCCCTGGTCTGGTCACTATTCTCTAATCAAGGGATTTAAATAATACAACGGTGGTGGGGATCCCTGGTTTTGGAGGTTCTTGTAATCTATCCTATAATTTTTTGGGAATGCTGTATTTGCTTGGTTATGACAATAGGTACTGTCAGACAACAGTAGGTTGTCAGATAATTATTACCAGATACTTTCTTTACATGCTGCTTTCTGCTATGGGCAGATTTGATTTGTCCCCTGTATTTTGTTTGGTCCTCTTTTTACTATATTTCAGTATCTGGCTTTATCACTTGTTAAAAAAAATCAATATTTTCTGCTGCCCAGTCAAAATTTATTAATACCTGCTTATAGTCAACAGAAGTAATTGTCATGCTGATATTTTATCTGCAAAAAGACACGAAGCTGTGACTTGTATTTTTGTATGTATGAAAATAGGGAAAAGCAGTGGTACAAGGGACAGTACTGTGGTTTATGGAATTGTAACCAATTATCTGCTGTTCTAGTGACAGAAGTAATCAGTATTCTTGTAGACCCAAAAACTTCAAAGACATTAATCAGAAAATTACGTAATTACCTTTAATATGCTCAAGCAATTTTTTTTTTTATTTCAGATTTGACCACTTAAAACAATGGCTGATCCAGAGAAGGGAACAACGGAGAAGCACCACCACCGCCACCACCACAACCAGCTGCTGCTGCAGAGGAAGAGATGACAGAGGAAGAAATGGAAGAGGTAGAGGAGGAAGAGGGTGGTGAGCGCAAGGAGCTGGTAGACAAACTAATGAAGGATCCTCAGGTGCTGGCAGCCCTCCAGACCAAACTCCGTCGCTTCCTTGGCACTCCCTCGGGTTACATTAGTGTAAGATGCAGGGGTGGAGATTTGATTTAATCGAAAAGATTAAATCATTAATTATAACTTTAGCAATAATGCTATTAGCTTTACTCCATACCCATCTGCATGGGGGTAAATACAATCACACAAGGCATAATTTTTTGAAGAATATCGATCAATTTTGTTGCTTGGCTTTTGCCAAACTAAAATCATATATTTAGTAAAAATATAATGCTGTATAGCATAAATTTAAATGTAAGGATAGCATTAACACTGCCTGCTAAGAAAGTATAGATTTAAATGCATTGGCACGTGCGCGTCTGGGATATAGTACTAATTTTAATAGACACTGTGTATTAAATATTTCTGCTACATAATTTGAGCCTGCCTGCTGTCCAGATAGTTGGACTACATAGTATTATACATTGCATAAAGCAACTTCATTGCATTGGTTTCTGCTATTTCTTAAAAAAAATAATTACACAAATGCATTTACAGTGCATAAAGCATGAATGCATTGCTAAAATTTCAGATTTAATTTTTGGCGCAATAAGATTAAGCACTTTCTGCAGCAATTGCTTGCCAAATATGAACAGATAGAAACTCCACTGCCATATGAGAGCTATTTAGTGACCCACATTTTTCTATCCCCTCCAGTGTTTGTGCATGTTGTAAGAGTAAGGTAATTTACATAGTAGTATAATAGTCATGTGAATGTTGAGGATTTAAGATCTGGTAAATGCTGTTTCTACAATGGTCATTCTTGTTTTAACTTGCATTGCAGTTTGAATAAAATAAGTTAAATACAGTAAGCTTCATCTTGTATGCAAGTGCTACTATTAATCCTTGATTACTGCCATAGCTTAAGCAGCTTGTGTACTTTGGTATGCCTTTGCATCTCATATTTGGTTTAGGGTGTTGGAGCTGTAGTTTGGTTAGTAGTATGTTCAGCTTGCTTAATACTTTCATTTTTAAATTGCTTACTAAGATGAGCTGCTGCTTGTTTAATTGTTGCTGGTATTAGTATTGCCAGTTTGGACAAATGTTAGTTATGACAATGATTCATTTTAAGCATAAATTTCTCAAATATAAAAGTAACAAGATTGAAGGTTTGAATTATTAGTGTAGTAATATTAAATGTAGATAGCCACTAGAAAATAATTAACTTTTGGAGCTTATCACATTTTTGGCTTTTAATACATTTTTTGTATAGTAATGTGGCATATTTTTCCATGCCAACTTTTTTTTATAATATATAACTGACATGCTAAATAGTTATTGCTTTTATGTATTTTTGATAACTTAAACATTGATGCACAGTTTGCATTTGCTCCAGTTTCTGGAAACCAATATAGTAAAATATAGGTAAAAGTAATTGAAATAGCTAATTTCTCAATTTAAGAACGTTAAGGACCTCAAAGGAGTAATATTTGTCAATGAAAAATTGTGGCATACCAAGAGAAATATAATTTGTAAAGGGCAGAAACTAACAGTTCAATGGGGTTACGACCAAATGTTTTTTTTCTGGGAGGGCCCCTTGATGCTAGGTACCTGGATGGATAGCTTGACCCAGTTCAAGCCATGCCAGGTTCTTTTCATTATTAGCCTACCAGAAGCCAAAACCTGGGGTCCCAGCTCCATGGGGGGTGCAAGAAGCAGGACGATAGGTCACTAACCTAGAGAAGGCCATGAGATTGGCAAGCTAAAATGATCATTGAGGTAAACAAATCCTAGACAAAGAAAAGTTAAGCACCTGGCCATTAAAGGGTTCACTTAATTACATGTGTAATGAGTGATTATCTAATTGGGGGTGATTATACATCATTACAATCCCCTCTTTCCATTTAATTAGGCTCACATTAATAGCTAAATGGCATAATGGATCCAATTGTATTTTCAGTCTTTACCACTAGCAGTGAAGAGACGTATAAAGGCATTAAAAAAGCTGCAGCTCCAATATACTGACTTAGAGGCAGAATTCTACAAAGAAGTTCATGCTTTAGAGGTAAGGTTTTGGTTAATGCGGGTATGGGAAAAAAAATATTTTCAGATGCATTTAGTTAGTAGTATTTAATCAACTTATTGTAAAGTTTAGTATACATTGGCAGACAATTTACTTTTAATTTTGGGTGCTTGTACTGATTATTCCAATAAATAAGGTAATGTTTTTTAGTTAACACTTTCGCGCTTAGCGTACTAGCGTTGGCGTCCAATCTTTTAAGTCCCTGGATACTTTGCCGACGCACCTGCTAGTCCAACGATAAAATATTTGTATAAATTCCATTTTCTATCCGATTTTGTTGGGGATAGTTTAGAAATGTTCGCCATGAAATTTACGTTTTTGCTAATAACCGAAGAGCTTATTAAAGAAAATGGCATGGCAGTGATTCATCTTGGTATAACAATTGTATGGCGCCGATATGCCGCCGCGGGTAACACTTCAGCCACTTCCAACCGTCTTGTGGGTTGGTTGCGACATTGATTCTATATTTATATGCATATGTCCGTATAGAGAATTTATTGCAGTTCCAATGATACCATAATCAATGATGTAGGATAAATGTGGTCATCGCAATCATTAAGAGTGGAAACATTTGTTGCTGTTTGGCGCTCTCGCCAAGTGATCGCAATAGATTTTTATTTGGTGTTGATATTCCTTGTGCTTTGGCAGTATTTTATATGTATGTTCTTATAGAGAATTTTATTGCGAACACAGCGATACCAAATTTAAATACGTAGCTCTACAATTAGTGTCAGGACAGTAAAAAGAGTATACACTTTTCGCTCGTACCGCTTAAGCGCGCGAGACGCCCAAAGCACATAGGGTAAGTTTTTTTACGCTTCCCAGAAAGCGCGAAAGTGTTAATTGAACCATATTTAAATTAATAAGTTAAACAGAAAAGTTTGAGGATCAAAGTGTTAGAGCCACATACTGTACACATGAATGCTGCTAAATACCTTGGAAACATTAGTAGTTGATACATAGAATCTACAGTATTACAATTGACATTGAAAGATTATAAATTACTAGTTTCTTTTAAATTAATAAGTTTCCAAATTGTCTGACATTACCCTTCCCTCTTCACTTATTTTTGTAAGCACTAGCCATTTATAACATTTATTGTTCTATTGTAAGCTCTAGTTATTATTATTTAGCCATCTAGCCATAAATTTTGAATTTCCTTATATGCCACTGTTTAAGAATCGCACCCAAATATTTTATTGGTACTTTTTGCAGGTTAAATATGACGTGATGCACCAAGCCTTGTACGAGAAACGAAAACTAGTAGTGAACTCCGAATATGAACCAAATGATGATGAATGTGATTTCCCTTCAGATGATGAAGAGGAGGAAGATAAAGCTCTTAGTAAAGACATGGAAGAAAAGGCAAAAATAGATGAAAAAGAAGAACCAAAGTGAGTTTAAATGTACTTTCATTGTTAATTTGATTTACCTTTGACAAGAAAATTCAAGTTCAGTTCTTAAATTTAATAACTTCTATTTCTCAGGGTGCATGATTTTGATGAAAACACAAAAGGCATCCCAGAGTTCTGGCTGACTATCTTCAAGAATGTCGACCTACTAGCAGAGATGGTTCAAGATTATGATGAACCAATTTGAAGCATTTAACAGATATTCAGCTGAAGTTCCATGATGAGCCAATGGGCTTCACTCTAGAGTTTCTCTTCAGTGAAAACGAGTTCTTCACGAACAAGGTTTTAATAAAGCATTACGAGATGAAATGTGTTCCAGACAAAGATGATCCCTTTGGATTTGAGGGGCCAGAAATTTTTAAATGCAAGGTATGTTGGCTTAGTGAGTAAACGATAGCTAATTTGAACTAGGTTATTTCCACTGTTAACTGGTTTAAATTACTGTATTTACCGGTGTATGATTTATTTTTTAATATATAATGTATATGATTGTGTGTATGTATGTATATATGTATATATGTATGTATGTATTGATATATATGTATATAAATAATAAAATAAAGTAAAATTTGAAAAATGTGCCTAAAAAATTGCCCTGCATCTAATGCAGCTGTATTACAGATGAGCGAATTTCTAGGTAGTGCTATCAGGTTTATTCTTGAATATGGATAATCATTTCTTATATTTTGCCATTGCAGCATGTCAGTTGCAGCTGTGCCAAACCATTTAAACCTTCAAGTTTTGTTTTGCTAGTAGCTTAAACAGTAATTGGTCATTTGTTTTTTATTGTTGGAAATGACACTTCAATGTCTTGTCTCTTTTCTTTTCAAGGTAATAAAATTAGCTAATCAGCATTTACTTTGGTATATTCGTTACAGCCTATCTGTTTCGAATTTCATAAAAATTAAGACTTGCAAAGACAGCAGTGTAATTCTCAATGTAGCATGTCAATTTGATTTTCCCATAAAAAATGGTCACAAATCCATTTAGCCTTTTTAATACAGCTTTAATTCACTTTTCAATAACTTCAATTTGTTTTTCATAGAAGAAAAAAACTAGCAACACAAGTATTGATGCAATTTGTATAATTTTCTAAAATCAGATGCCTGCTAAAGTAACTTTATACTGCTTTCTTAGAAGCCATTCCTTCACGATGCATCTGTGTTGTAATATATCCACAACCATTAGTAAGTATTAATAAATTGCTTGCATAAAAGGCCTAACTCGTATTGTCAAAATATGAAGTTGGGAGATCTTGCCGGCTTATATGGAAGACCTGCATTAAAAACTGCATTGATCTATAGTTTAGTAAAATGTATTGATTTTACCAAGTATTTTGCATTTATTTTTGTGCCACATGTTTAAGTATTTTTTTTTTTTTTACATAAATACAAATCAAACTGCTGTTAAAGAAGAGTTCAGTAACATCCAGTATAGCTATATAGCCACTGCACAAGTGCTAACAGTTTAGTAACATCCAGTATAGCTATATAGCCACTGCACAAGTACTTTTTTTTTTTAATTGACCTTCATTTTATTCCTTGTTCAATGTTTTAGGGATGCTCCATAGACTGGAAAAAGGCAAAAATGTAACTGTTAAAACAATAAAGAAGAAGCAGAAGCATAAATCTCGTGGGGCAGTTAGAACTATAACTAAAACTGTGCAGAATGATTCCTTCTTCAACTTCTTCAATCCTCCACCAGGTGGGTGCAAGTGTTCACAACCATCCTGCTCTTATAAAATGTCTGCAATAAATGCTTTTGTATTTTGTGTAACTATCGTGCCAGTGATGTTTATTTGTGGCGGTCTCCATGTTACTAACTTGTTGAATAATTGTCAATTGGTTTTTAATAGTCTTAGGAAGAAAAATGTTAATGTGAAATAGTGGGTATTTACTGTTGACTATAATGTTAATGGTTAAAACTTAATGAAATTTTTTTTAACTGGTGACTCCTTAAATGGAAGGTAATGTTTCCCATAGGTTTCCAATGCCCATTGTTTGTAATAACCTGAAGTATATAGTGTAAATGTATTTTCTTGCTACTAATGTCTACATTCTAAATAAAATTTAAATATTAGTTGATATATATTTTAGGAAGTTTTAGTTGAATGTGTTTGTATAATTATCAAATAGTTCCTGAGGACCCGGATGAAGATATGGATGAAGATACCCAGGCTTTATTGACGGCCGACTTTGAAATCGGTCACTATATCCGTGAGCGAATTGTTCCCAGAGCAGTCCTCTTCTATACGGGCGAAGCATTAGATGACGAAGATTTTGAAGAGGAAGAGGGAGAGGAAGGTAAGAAGTCGTATATTCATTACCAAGTACCAAGCATTGTGGCACAACTTGCTGCTATGTAAAATATATTAACGTAAACATTCATTGAAGGAATTGACTGGTCCACAAATGGAAGTCGATATCAGTTTCCTAGGAATATAAATGTTGTCTTTGAATTAGTATTAAAAAGTCATTTAGTAGTCGGTTACCTTTTAGGGTGTTTAATGTTTTAAATTCAGATTAGTTTATAAAACTATCACTAAGTTCCAGGAAAGCTTAGTGGGTGGCTGGAATTAACATGACCTTTACAATTGTTGAAAGCATGTGTTAGACAACCAGCTTTGCAGATGTGGCTAAATCTGGTAGTTAATGTTTTCTTTGAAGTGCTGCAACTGTATCCAAACCCTTAGCACATAAGAGTGAATGTAATGGCTAAAATCTGACAAATGAGGACCTACTGGGCTTCAAATGATGCAAATATAGGCAAGTTTAGGTTTAATTCAATGGACATGTCGAGCAGTAGCAAAGAGCTGGCTTATTCGATCTTCTGGGACTAGTAACAAAAATGTTTTATTGGACAATTTATGCTGGCAAACCCATTTGTGGTCCCAGGATGCATCTAACTGGACAGTTGACGGTAAGGTTTTGGATACATCAGGTAATGGCCTATGACATTAAAATTAGTGTAATAGCATGTTAGTTTTTGATGGTCTTACAGATGTTAGCGCTAAACGGATTAAATATTTGTAATACAGTGTACTTGTGAATCGGTGTCCCTTCCCCCAATTGAAATTGTAATTTTTTACTTTAAGCTATTAAGTGTTCTTTCAGAGTAGCACATGATTGTGGAAAGGTGTTGATGTGGTCTGTCATTCCTCAGGAGATTAGTGGGTAGTAGTTGTGTAACTTAAGACATTAACACTTTCGCGGGCCACAGACGACGCTCGCGTCACCCATTTTTGTCCCGTTGCCTCGCCGACGACGCGCTCTGCGTCACTCATTAAAATATTTGTTAAAAATTTAAATTTTATCAGATCAATCTGGTAGTGGTTTTAAAATGAGCGCCTTTAAATTGCGCACAATTTAGCACCCATATGTCACTTGAGCAGGACATATATTTCTCTTGAATGCACCTCAAGCGGCATTGGAAAAGAAATATTTCTATAAAATCCAATTCTTATCCGATCGACTTGGGGATAATTTAAGCATGTTTACCATTAAATTTTCGTTTTTTCTAATAGTCACATAGCCTATTATTGAAAACGGAGTTAGCTTGTATCTTCGTGGTAAAACTATTGTAAAATGTTGACATGACCAGTGTAATCAACGAAGTTTTTTATTTGGTGCCGGTCACACGCATCCTTGTGTGACATTTTATACATATGTTCTTCTAGAACATTCTATTGCGAACATATTGGTATAAAATTAAGTACGTACATCGAAAATTGACGTCAGGACAGTGAAAAGAATAACTGTTCAAAAGGTGTTTCGCCGATCTGCCGTCAGGTAGAGGTAATACTTCAGCCACTTTCCACACTCTTGCTGGTGGGCCGCGAACATGATTCTACATTTATGTGCATATGTCCGTGAAGGGAATTTTATTGCGGTCACAATACCAAAAAAAACCATGAATAAAAATTCGGGGGTTGGCAAACATAAAAACACATCGTAAACATTGATGCCGGTTTGACGCTCACGGCTAACGAACGCGGCATTTTCTTATTCGGTGTGGTTCTCATGTTGGATTTGGTGACAATTTATGTATATATTACTCTAGAGCATTCTCTCGCGAACACAATGATACCAAATTTAAATACATACCGCGAAAATTAAGCTCACCACCCTGAAAAGATTATAAAAAATTTTGCTGACGCGCCGTAGGCCACCCGTCGGGATCACTTAGGGGATATTGTGGGCCTATTCACTGGCCCGCGAAAGTGTTAATATTATACCCAACCATAGTGATGTACCATAAAGTTTCACTAGTGTAGTCACATTTATCCCAGAGGCTACTAAATATTTTGACACTTCACCAAAAGTGTGGTATCACCAAAATTACCACAAATCAGAAAGGGAAAATATTAGTATTTTCTTTGGTAAATGAGTAATTTGTATTTATGGAAAATGAATACAAATTCACTAAACTTATTATTTGGTCTTGTTTGGACATTTGGAGCAGTGGTCACCATTCCTTCTAACCTTTGTCAATTCAGTTTATATGCACCCATAACACATCCCGTGGGCGGTGGTGGAGAGGGTTACACACAAATCGGTTCAGGAACTGAACCCCCCATAGTTCAATTTGGCTAAGCAAGAGAGACTTTGAAGCTAGGCCCAAAGGATTTTCTTAAATAGTAAACCTGTGCAAAGAATAAACATCTTGGGCCAACATAAATCTGCTTAAATGCTATGAGTGTGTGCTAGGAGACCAGGAGCTGAAAGATGTATGACTTTTAATTTTGTAGTTTCCTATGATGCCATTGCACTCTGACCTGGCATACAATGGTGCAATTCATCGTGGGCTTTCCTCCCCAATTTCATTAGTTTCCAAACTGTGTACGCTGATACCGCCACCGGTTTCTTCTTGAGCCTTCCTAGTGGTTCGATTCCAGAAGTGTTCCTCTTAATTGTCATGTTCATGACCATTCTTCCCAGCCTTCCACTGCTTGCCTTAATTGATGCTTCTCAATACATTTTTTACATTACTGATGCGAGACCCTCTAGACGAAGGTCATAAAAGGACAGTTACCCTGTGGGGGTGGGGCATAAGGTACCAAATGTCGAATATTTTTTTCGTAGTATCATATCCAGCATTGAAGGAACATCTTCCTTCATTCTCCCAGCTTTTAAAGTGTTGATATATGTCTGTAGGATGGTTTAGGAAAGTCCTAGTAGATTCTTAGTAGTAATCTATTAGTCCAAAAGTCCTTGATCTGCTTTAATCTCCCTAAATTCTTTTCAGTGTACGTATGCACGTGTTTGCTGTAGTACTGTATGTTATAACTAACGTCTGTAAACAATTACTAAAGTAAAATTTGCCAAATGAAGAGCTGATTTGGGTGGACTAGAAAGAACCATGTAAATGTGCTAATTCAATAAGCCTGAATTTTGAAAAACGCCTTGCAAAGCACAAGAATATTTAGGCCGAAAGATTTACAAAGTTACCAGAGATTAGAGAAAGGAACCGAGAATAGTATAAGCAGTCACTGAAATTGAAAATACTGGACCAGAGTAAACAATGTTGAGGTCAACGATGGAGGATAGGCCTCCAGGTTAGGGATAATGGACGTGGAGGGAGGGGGTGTACCCAGATGATACTTTGGAATGCATAATGTAAAAATAAATTACTCTATGGGTTGTAAAACTTGAATAGTTTGAACTAGTAGAAATGACCACTATCAATATTACGCATGAAAGTACAACATAACTAGGAATTTGTACAATGCACCAGGTACAGTATTAGAGACAAGGATCATGATATTTATCATGCTCCCTACTGACTCATTTAGGTAAACAATTGTGATGGAGCGCACATGTTTTTGTTCTCGGCCCAACCATTTGGACTAGAGGGTAAAGTGGTGATCTCGACTATTACTGTATAGGTCGGCATTCATTCCCAAATGTTCCAATAATTGGTCACTTGACTTTTTTTTTTCCTATCTCAAATCCTTAACCTTTATTCCAACAGTGCTAGTCATAATGGCTTTGCCTTCCTGACTGGTACCTTGCTCTCGTCCTTGCGCGCTCTCCCTCGCACGCTGGCTCTCGTCCTTGCGCGCTCTCCCTCGCACGCTGGCTCTCGTCCTTGCGCGCGCCCTCCCTCGCACGCTGGCTCTCGTCCTTGCGCGCGCTCTCCCTCGCACGCTGGCTCTCGTCCTTGCGCGCGCTCTCCCTCGCACGCTGGCTCTCGTCCTTGCGCGCGCTCTCCCTCGCACGCTGGCTCTCGTCCTTGCGCGCGCTCTCCCTCGCACGCTGGCTCTCGTCCTTGCGCGCGCTCTCCCTCGCACGCTGGCTCTCGTCCTTGCACGCGCTCTCCCTCGCACGCTGGCTCTCGTCCTTGCGCGCGCTCTCCCTCGCACGTTGGCTCTCGTCCTTGCGCGCGCTCTCCCTCGCACGCTGGCTCTCGTCCTTGCGCGCGCTCTCCCTCGCACGCTGGCTCTCGTCCTTGCGCGCGCTCTCCCTCGCACGCTGGCTCTCGTCCTTGCGCGCGCTCTCCCTCGCACGCTGGCTCTCGTCCTTGCGCGCGCTCTCCCTCGCACGCTGGCTCTCGTCCTTGCGCGCGCTCTCCCTCGCACGCTGGCTCTCGTCCTTGCGCGCGCTCTCCTCGCATGCTGGCTCTCGTCCTTGCGCGCGCTCTCCCTCGCACGTTGGCTCTCGTCCTTGCGCGCGCTCTCCCTCGCACGCTGGCTCTCGTCCTTGCGCGCGCTCTCCCTCGCACGCTGGCTCTCGTCCTTGCGCGCGCTCTCCCTCGCACGCTGGCTCTCGTCCTTGCGCGCGCTCTCTCCCTCGCACGCTGGCTCTCGTCCTTGCGCGCGCTCTCCCTCGCACGCTGGCTCTCGTCCTTGCGCGCGCTCTCCCTCGCACGCTGGCTCTCGTCCTTGCGCGCGCTCTCCCTCGCACGCTGGCTCTCGTCCTTGCGCGCGCTCTCTCCCTCGCACGCTGGCTCTCGTCCTTGCGCGCGCTCTCTCCCTCGCACGCTGGCTCTCGTCCTTGCGCGCGCTCTCTCCCTCGCACGCTGGCTCTCGTCCTTGCGCGCGCTCTCCCCTCGCACGCTGGCTCTCGTCCTTGCGCGCGCTCTCTCCCTCGCACGCTGGCTCTCGTCCTTGCGCGCGCTCTCTCCCTCGCACGCTGGCTCTCGTCCTTGCGCGCGCTCTCTCCTCGCACGCTGGCTCTCGTCCTTGCGCGCGCTCTCTCCCTCGCACGCTGGCTCTCGTCCTTGCGCGCGCTCTCTCCCTCGCACGCTGGCTCTCGTCCTTGCGCGCGCTCTCTCCCTCGCACGCTGGCTCTCGTCCTTGCGCGCGCTCTCTCCCTCGCACGCTGGCTCTCGTCCTTGCGCGCGCGCTCTCCCTCGCACGCTGGCTCTCGTCCTTGCGCGCGCGCTCTCCCTCGCACGCTGGCTCTCGTCCTTGCGCGCGCGCTCTCCCTCGCACGCTGGCTCTCGTCCTCGCGCTTCCCGCCGGCTGCTCTCCTCCCTCCTCTCCCTCGCAACGCTGGCTCATCGTCCTCGCGCGCGCTCTCTCCCTCGCACCGCTGGCTCGTCCTCAGCGCGCGCTCTCTCCCATCGCACGCTGGCTTCCTCGTCCTCGCGCGCCATGCATTCTCCCTCGCACGCTGTG
This sequence comes from Procambarus virginalis, assembly GCA_020271785.1. NCBI lineage: Eukaryota > Metazoa > Arthropoda > Malacostraca > Decapoda > Cambaridae > Procambarus > Procambarus virginalis. Next base: position 14,769,933 of record WNGS01092210.1, read on the forward strand.
CTCTCGTCCTCGCGCCGCTTCTCTCCCCTGCTCGCTGACTCTCGTCCTCGCACGTCGGCTTTTGTCCCCCCTCATGCGCTGGTTCTCGTCATCGCACGCTCTCGTGCGTGCGCTGGCTTTTGACCTCCCTCATGCGCTGGTTCTCAGTCATCGCACGCTCTCGTGCGTGCGCTGGCTCTCGTCCTTACTATAAAATTCAATACAGTACCTTATTTTTTCATTTTCATACTGCTACTTAATTCATAAGTTTAATATAATGCAGGTATGTGATTTTACTACGGATGGAAGGGCTGATTTGATCAATGGTCTCCTTTCATTCAAATCTGGTGAGAAAATATTTAGTGGTTGGGGTAAAGAGTGGGATGGTTCTGGTTAGATTTGCTCACTTTAAACTCGCCCCTTCACATTCATGGTAGCAGTAGCATCTCCTGAAGTATGTCTATGCAGCATGGTTTAACTGTAGTTACTAAGGCATTCATTCTTCCCCATAGTGCTACACCAAGCATGTGTTCTGGAATACAGTGAACACCTTTAGCAACACTATGCATTCCAGTTGCATTTCATCACTTCAGATGTTCTTTGTGCACGTGTGTACGAAGAATTGGAAACTAGGACCTAAATTACCTAAAGCCCAGCTCTGTAGATAAATATTTTACACTAGTTTCTAGGCAGAAGTAAATAACCCAGTTCCAATACCCTACAGCATTTGTATAATTGGTATCTGTTAATTTTATGGGTAGATTATGGCTCTTACCCACTTATCTGGCACACTTGACCTTGTCATGAGGTAAATGCAATATATATTGTATTTAATATCTGCTAGTCAACCCTAAATTTTCTTTGTTTTTTATTCAGCATTTTTAGTTCATATGCATCACATTTTGTGAATTTTGTTGCCCAAACTCTCCGTTATTGGAGTACACAGTCGTCCATATAAGTGTGCATGCTGTAAATATTCCCAAAGCCATGTACGTCTTCAATGCACTGTTTTCTCGTGAAACTACATAGAGGGAAGAGATTCTGGACATCCATCCACACACACTATGACCATTTTCTTTTGTTGCATGATCACAGAAGTGATAAGTGCAACATATATTCATAAGAACTTTAAAATGAAGTAGTGGCTCTTTTTCAAATGTGGTGGGGTGGGGATGCCCACCATTTTCCCCACTTCAGCATGCCACCTCAATGATCACAAAGGTAAACAAATTGAGTTTAGTAACCTTAAGAAAAAACCGGGGAAGTCATACTGGTTTGGACTGAGTTGGAAATAGTTTATTAAGATTGCTAGGTAACATAATAGAAATAGATGGGGTTGCTAAATTCTTTTAAATGTAGGTTAGACAAATTTTTGGTTGGGTTTAAAAGTAAATTGTTGCATCGGCAAGTAGCCTGCCTGCAGTGTCCTGTTTTATTGCCCCCCCCCCCAACAGCTGTTTATGCTGCACAAACTACACGCTTAAAACTACTCGTTCTGTGCCTCTAGTTGTTGTTGTTTAAGATTCACTACTTGGAGCAAAATGTCCCAAGTAGCACGGGCTATGGTGAGCCCGTAATTATCCTCTAGTTGTATGGTTCACATGACCTTCACTAGATCCTTTTAGCACAAGCGTGGGGGCAAGCACCTTCAGTAATTTGCTGTACTTAAGACCATGAATTCTTTTCTAAATATTTTGAAGACCTACCAGACTAGATATAAATATTTTGAAGGTCCTACCAGACTAGACATAAGGGTGCACTTGAAACTGTTGGTTGCCTATAGTTTTCTTTAGGTCAAATTTGCAAGATTCTGCTCACTAGCTAGAGCCCACAACTGTTAAAATATAACATGGCTGTAAAATTTTACACAGCATGTAGATGTATATTGAAAATTGAATCCTTTGAAGCTAGCTGGCAATGCAGATCTGTTAGACCTTGATAACTGATGCCTAATGATTTTGGCATTGGACTCTGTTGCATCATATTTCCCATTGGTTCAGTTTTCAAGAGTAGGAATGGACTTCAGATAAATTAAACCAATTATAATTGCACTGGGAACAAGAATCTATCGGCTGAAAAGTAGAGAAATAGGTAAGCCAATGTGGTGAAGTATTGAGAAAATACTTTATTGGTGGAGAAGAATTTGTATTGAAACTAGATAAAATAATGAGTGAAGTCTGTTAGGTGGTTGTTGGCACTTGTTGCAGTTATGCATGTACAAAGTTATGGATATGAGTACTCTTTATCAAAGTTGTACCATATAATGGCTTTTACTTTTTAATTTGTAGTGTCATCTTCTTAAAGTATCTTAAATATTTAAATGTATTTTAGCATGTTAAATTATTGTGATCTTTTTGTCTTTTGACTTTATGGAAAGCTTGGTTAAGTTTAAATATATTTTAGCAGAACTGTTTGAACTTGAATATGACCTATTCTGCATTTACAAAGCTTGAGCTTGGGTAATGGTTAATTTTACAGTAGTATTACCATACATTTAGGCTTTGTACAGGAATTGCCTTTAGGGTTTTCGCAAATTTACACACATTAACCACCACCTCAACCTTTGCTCAAAATAGAATATTGGGAGGAAGTGTTCCTTTACAAGTTATAGCTTTGGTGTAAATTTAAACTTTTCTCCTCTTCATCTATACCTACTGGTATTCAGTTTTAACACTAGTGGTCCTGTCTCACGTCCAGCACCCAGGTGTCATCATCCCACGCACTGATGCAAAGTTCAGTTTGCATTGGTGTGCTGGTGCTGAATATACAAAAGTATTACAAAAATTAAATGCTTCATTATTTATTTTTATATGGAAAGGAGTAATGTATAGCTGTAACACACACACTACTTTCAATAGCTTTTGGTAATTTGTAGTTCCCTGGAGTTTATGCATGAATGTGTGGATGGGACACATCACTGCACATCAAAATAATCACTAATATTGTCATTCAACAGCATTAAGGTCTTGGCAAAAGTTAGTTTCTTTAACTTACTAACTAACTAGTCTATTTTAATGAAGATTGTTACAAAGGCTCAATGCATCTTTTATTGAATGATGAAAAAGGTATGTGGCTAATATTTAAATTATGCCATGCCTCAAACTTTCCTATACCTGGTAGGCACTTTGGCAGAAATGTTGAAGTTGCTTAAAGTACTGTATATCATGACAAATGTTTGTGCAATGTACTTACAATTGAAGTTGTAGACCATCTAAATACATCCATTCACATTATTTAATGTAGATGTTGACACTAAAGGTCTAAATTAATTAATCATAGTGCTATCTGAATCTTCTGACAGCACTAATTTTATGAAGTAAAGGTTTTCTTTGACTTTTGTGAACCCCTATCCATGCACTGGTATTCTCTCGTAACCTTAGTCACTTGTCAAATGTTTTGTTTCGATAAATTTTGGCTTTTTGCATCCCTTGATAATCATAAAAAATGCAAACAAAGTTAAATACTAGAGAAACATTTAATATGGTGAGAATTGTTAGTTTGTTGTGACTGTGGTTGTCAAGGGTAATTTTAGGTTTCTCATCATAACCAATATGATCACGTGCTTCCATATTCAGAAGGTTTTTAAGTGTAGGTGCAAGTAGAATGGTTGTTAAAATTGGAGATCGAAGCTGACTGAATACAGCAAAACCACAGTAGATTATAAATCACTGGAACTGCTATAGTGTGTTATTTCACGACTTTTCACATTAAGGTCCTTCTCATAATGTAAGATACTAGAAGGAATGGGGGTATTAGTATTTTTTAGCTGATGGGTGTGTAGGTTATCATTTGAAGGTTTGTTGTTCCTTTCTAGTGTAAGAATCTCGGTTGCAGTTAATTTGATGATTTTGTTGAGGTTTATTATGTTCACAGGGTCAATAATCAGTTCAGTGTAGCACCATAGCATCATCCAGAAGTTAAGGTATACTAACAAGACTAACTTGCTTTTGACAATTTTTTAAAGTTGTATAGATAATCATGTTTGTTCTTGGCATGATATCAGATGGTTCCTTAAAAGCTTGGATATAAAATAGTAAAATAGATGCTTTGCTATAATTTTAGTGGTGTGGAAGATGCATGGGTGTGGTCTGGTGTGAAATATAATTTTACCAATGCTGGTGTAACAGATGTTTACATTGATGACCTAAATTCTATTTAACAGCCCTGGAAATTTAGCATTTCATCTTTATTCAACAGGGTGGTACAATCATTTGCAACTACTTGTCCACACTTAACCTCACCAACACCTAAACTACACCACTTTCCTCCCACCTTGTATGTTATCTTGTATCGCTCGCAAATTGCTTAATGTGTGTCATATTGAATTTTGAGTAATGTTTGAGCTGGGAGTGGACAATTGGTTTTCACTGACCTAGACTTAGCTCACATTAGTTAATACAGTACCTCCAAAAGTTGGAAGGGGCCCTAGTGTTTTAGTTGCTCAAGAGCTGCTCACAGGCTTGTGAGTGTGTTTGCTACAGCTAGTAGGTCATATTAAACTTTAACCTTTTGATTAATCATAAATCTAGTGCTCTTTGGTCTTGACACAGTTTTGAACAACAAACCTTTACTTGATTATATTCATGATATATACAATGCAGTGACATTTTGTATTTTAATTACAATTAAATTTTATTTTATTTAAGGAGAGGAAGGTGATGATGATGAGGAAGAGGATGATCCAGATTATGATCCAACAAAAGAGAAGGTAGCAAAGGGTCAGCCGCCAGAGTGTAAACAGCAGTGACCATCTAGTAAAATCTAGGCCTTTCTTCAATGACCTAAAGTAGCAACATCTGGGGCCTTTAATTAACATCTATAGTGGCATGAATATGCTGTATGGTTGTATGCAAGTGGCAGTTTGAAAAGTACCATTGCATAGGGAGTTCAAAAAATGTTGAAACTGGTTTACTTGACATGTGCAAGATTTCTATGAAGCTAATTATGCAGTAGGATATATTCCAGCTGTGGAGTGTTCTTGCATTTTAGATTTGTGTAGGAATATATATTTTTTCTTGATATGAAAGAATTGCATAGTGGATTATGTTGAATGCTCAGTCCCCCAGAGTTGCTGAATACCCGATGTAACTAGTAATTTTTGAGTATGGACAATTATTTAATTAGACCTCTTCATATACCTTAATTAAAATTTGTTTCAAAAGAATTGTTAGGTTGATGCCTATAAATAAGTTGTCCATACATATGGTTTAAGTTGTTGGGATAAGCCTACGACTGTTAGTCCGTTATGAGACTAGCAACGTAGGATCTCTAGCTTCATCCATAAGGGTACTCCAAATTCTCTAAATGTGATATAATGCATATGAATAATTCTTTGCACTTTTCTGTAATCAGTTGAGATTTATAAGTTTTAGGTTAATGAGGAATTATTTTTTACCAGTCACTGCATTACTCAGAGCTTTAACAATGTATTTGATGGCTGTTACGTTGCACTGATGTCCCAGATTCTCTGGATATTTTGGTCATGTAAAAACAAAAGTTCCAGAGAATATTAGTTGGAGGGATTTACAGAGGTATTACATTGTCCTGTTACAGGAGTTCATTAGTGAAATTTTAATGAGGCTCTTATTTACATGGTGTTAATTGCCTAATAAAGTATGGATAAATGGTGTAATGAGTATGCTTGGTAAATAATTGTAATAGCTTTGTTACCACTACTGCTAATATATATATATGCTCCTTTTCCAACAACTGTTTCTCTAACCCTATCCTTGTGTTTTGTCTTGTCTGCAGGAGTTTTCTTAAATGTCAATGTCCTGCACTTGTCCTTTGTGAAATAAAAGTCCTATTTATTGAATATTCCCTTTGTCTCTAAAGCCTTTCATTCACAATTTGCCTGCTTAATTTCTGCAGCTTTGGCAGAATGTTGCTAGTTTTTTATTCTTGCATTAATGAAAGAAGATTTTTAGTATGTTCCTTCTAAATATACCATGTCTCATTTAAAGTAGGATGTTCCACCATTGTCTTGCATTACAGGAGATAAAATTGTGAAAATGCAATTTTTGCTGTATTTAAAATAGGGCAAATGGGTGTCAGATTTACTAGAGCAGATACTCATATTGCAGGAATTAATGCACTGAAGAATCTTGATATACTGTACTATAAGTGTCTGTGCTGTTTTATTTTTAAAGTCTGAAGTGACAATTGCCAGACTCCTACACACACTGGTGCAATATGATTATTTTGCTTTCTATTGTAGCCTTTTTTTATGTTTAAGCAATTTAATGCTTTACCAAGTTTTGAACTGATCATTTTCCAGTACAATGGTTAAATTTGCAAGTCCTAAATTTTCTTAGATATTGGCTTTGATGTAACTGCCCTTCTGACTAAAGCCTTGATGTAACCACTGCTGGTTTTCGTGATTGTCATAAGGTTGTTCGTATCTCGCACAGGCCTAAATAGCCTGTCATAAGTCTAACTATTGATAGTCTTGTTCTAACTTTAAATTCCAGCATGTGACTAATCAGTAGAGTAATAGTTTCCTATGTTAATACATTTGACGTTATAAGTTTTGTAAGAACCCTTTAAACTTGATGCTTTGATTATATTTTAAATGTTGTATCTCGTGAAGTCAAATGGCTGCAGAAAAGTCTTTTGGAAACTTTTTTGGCTTGACACAAGCTGCTGGTGAGACTAGAAAACATTAACATAAACATAAAGCAAATATATACTTGACTGGATCATTAATAGATATCTACTGCGAACATTGTTGGTTTACATTTCAAAATAACCGACAGCTTTGAGCTTGCTTCCTTTCATAAGATAAATGATTTGTCACTTGCCTTGTACTGTCAGCATGTAGTGCATGTATTAGTGTGCCATTTTCAAGACCTTAGAACTCCTTGTTTGTATCTACAGCTGAAGGATCTTATTTGGGGGGAGGGGGTGGGGTGGCAGTTTAACAACATCTGGGACATGCCTTCATGCAAAATTTGCTCCTGTTCTACTTGTATCATTTTGAAAATACCAATTTTATGATGTGTGATTTAGTCCCCAAATGCCTTACAACACATCTTTTAGTCCAACACTTGACATGATGACCTTACTGGGAATTTTTCTTTTGATAATTAACTTAATATGGATGATGTAATTTGTTCAACATAAAGTTCAAATAAAAATTGGTATAAATGGGTGAATTTCACGCTTCATAGTACTATGTATGAATTTATCCAAATTTTCTAATTGTTCCTTGAAAAGTACTAGCTGGAAACTTATCAGGGCTGATAAGTTGTTACTGTATGACCCCCCCCCCCCCCATCCTTTATTATAAAATTTAGAAGTGACAAGTGCCTGTATTGTGTTGCTTTCTGATCAAGTATCAAGTTATGTATGCCAAAATTTATACATTTTCAGCAACCAGATATTACTAGTTTCTGGGAAGTGTTAAATACACTGAAATATGTTTTGAGGTGGTGGGTAGGAGAGGCACCTGCTGGTCAGCTGCCTCTTAGATGCCTCAGTAAATTAGACATTTTACATTCTTGGATTTTGCATTTCTGAACATTTTTTCTCAAGTGTTTAAGATATATAGGATAGGATCGTGTGGATTAAAGTTCCAACTGGATTCTAATGTAAAGTGTAGCAGCTATTTTCAGGAGTGATACAGCCTGCCATCACATGAGCACCGGGGTGATGTATATCTGGTGTCATTAATGTCTTTTAAACGTGTATCCCTATCTTTTGACTATTGATATACTGTACCTTAGATTTATTTGGACATGCTAATTACTATATTTTTATCTTTGATTCTTAAGTAATGAAGACCTGCATTTTTTGTCCTAATTTTTTTTGGATGGGGAAATTTGCTTTCCTGTTTTAGTCACGTTCCCCTCAGTGTACAGTATCTGATTACGCCTTATTTGCTCTCGTACTTCCTAATTGATAGTGTATTGGGCTTTTGAATATGTAAATTGTGCTGTGGTCTTTGAAGCTTGGCACTACCTGCTCATCCGAGAAACTCCACGTTCCATGTAGCTGGATACGTGTAAGTCCTTAAAGTCCTTCTGGATAAAGGTCCACTTGTTAGTTATCTAATTTAGCTTATTTTTTATTTATTCATAACTGATATATTTACATGTATAAAACTTGCCATGCTAAATGTTGGTTTATATGCTATAAATTATTCAAAACTTTCATACAATTAACAAAAGTACTGTACCATTATTAATCATGGGGAAGTCATCTTTTGAAAAAGTAAATGTGATCACTTTTGCACTATTTATAATAGCATTTTCTCCATTTGCTTAAGTTTGCATTGCTCCAACAATTCTATAGGAAGGAACATTATGTTCATGGGAAGTTTTCAATACCGCTAAAAGTCTCCCATTTAATATTCCATCTGTCCTCCAATATTTTATTTATTTGTTTTTAATAAATTTTAATTTTGTATTGTAGGTTTGAAAGCTTTCAACCTTTATTCATGCCTCCATCTTTGCCCGCTGGCAGATTTTGGTCTTCTGTTATTTGTACAAACTGCGTACTCTTAAGTCATTGGATTTCCTCCTACCACCGTAATTGGCTCTGGCAAGGCTGCGTATCGGCCATACATGCTTAACTCGGACACTTAATGGAATGCCGCCCTGCTCCTTATTGTCAAAACTGCATTGGCCCTCTTAGTCGAGCATATCCTTGTTGAATGTCGTGACTTCCAGGACGAGCGTGTCTCTTGTTTCCAATCGCCCCTCTCGGTCACTTGTCCCTCGATAGAGTTCTTGGTGAATCGGATACTTTTGATACTGTTCGCCTTATGCGTTTGTTCTCATATTGGCATCCTTAGTGATATTTAGCGCCCTCTGATTATTCCGCACATTTTATGGTGCTACAAAGCCTTCCTGGCTTGGTGCCTTCTTTTGATAATTACTTACATGCAACCATTGGAATTGGC
>WNGS01092210.1:14784822-14796037 GCA_020271785.1 Procambarus virginalis
GTGGTAGGGTAGTGAACCTCCACACCCATCCTGTGGGTGGTAGTGAACCCACACCCATCCTGTGGGCGGTAGTGAACCCCCACACCCATCCTGTGGGTGGTAGTGAACCTCCACACCCATCCTGTGGCGGTAGTGAACCCCACAACCATCCTGTGGGCGGTAGTGAACCCCACACCATCCTGTGGGTGGTAGTGAACCAACACCCATCCTGTGGGTGGTAGTGAACCTCCACGCCCATCCTGTGGGTGGTAGTGAACCCCACACCCATCCTGTGGGCGGTAGTGAACCCCACACCCATCCTGTGGGCGGTAGTGAACCCCACACCCATCTGTGGGCGGTAGTGAACCCCACACCCATCCTGTGGGTGGTAGTGAACCCAACCCATCCTGTGGGTGGTAGTGAACCCCCCACCCATCCTGTGGGTGGTAGTGAACCCCACACCCATCCTGTGGGTGGTAGTGAACCCCACACCCATCATGTGGGTGGTAGTGAACCCCACCCTATCCTGTGGGTGGTAGTGAACCCCCACACCCATCCTGTGGTGGTAGTGAACCCCCACACCATCTGTGTGGGCGGTAGTGAACCTCCCCACCCATCCTGTGGGCGGTAGTGAACCCCACACCCATCCTGTGGGCGGTAGTGAACCCCACACCCATCCTGTGGGCGGTAGTGAACCCCACACATCCTGTGGGCGGTAGTAGTGAACCCCACCCACACCCATCCTGTGGGCGGTAGTGAACCCCACACCCATCCTGGGGGCGGTAGTGAACCCCCACACCCATCCTGTGGGTGGTAGTGAACCCCACACCCATCCTGTGGGTGGTAGTGAACCCCACACCCATCCTGGGGGCGGTAGTGAACCCCCACACCATCCTGTGGGTGGTAGTGAACCCCCCACACCCATCCTGTGGGTGGTAGTGAACCCCACACCCATCCTGTGGGTGGCAGTGAACCTCCCCACCCATCCTGTGGCGGTAGTGAACCCCACACCCATCCTGTGGGCGGTAGTGAACCTCCACACCCATCCTGTGGGCGGTAGTGAACCCCACACCCATCCTGTGGGCGGTAGTGAACCTCCACACCCATCCTGTGGGCGGTAGTGAACCCCACACCCATCCTGTGGGTGGTAGTGAACCCCCACACCCATCCTGTGGGTGGCAGTGACCTCCCCACCCATCCTGTGGGCGGTAGTGAACCCCCACACCCATCCTGTGGGCGGTAGTGAACCTCCACACCCATCCTGTGGGTGGTAGTGAACCCCACACCCATCCTGTGGGTGGTAGTGAACCCCACACCCATCCTGTGGGCGGTAGTGAACCCCACACCCATCCTGTGGGTGGTAGTGAACCCCACACCATCCTGTGGGTGGTAGTGAACCCCACACCCATCCTGTGGGCGGTAGTGAACCCCACACCCATCCCGTGGGTGGTAGTGAACCCCACACCCATCCCGTGGGTGGTAGTGAACCCCACACCCATCCTGTGGGCGGTAGTGAACCCCACACCCATCCTGTGGGCGGTAGTGAACCCCACACCCATCCTGTGGGCGGTAGTGAACCCCACACCCATCCTGTGGGCGGTAGTGAACCACACACCCATCCTGTGGGTGGTAGTGAACCCCACACCCATCCTGTGGGCGGTAGTGAACCACACACCCATCCTGTGGGTGGTAGTGAACCCCACACCCATCCTGTGGGCGGTAGTGAACCCCCACACCCATCCTGTGGGTGGTAGTGAAACCCACACCCATCCTGTGGGTGGTAGTGAACCCCACACCCATCCTGTGGGCGGTAGTGAACCCCACACCCATCCTGTGGGTGGTAGTGAACCCCACACCCATCCTGTGGGTGGTAGTGAACCCCACACCCATCCTGTGGGCGGTAGTGAACCCCACACCCATCCTGTGGGCGGTAGTGAACCCCACACCCATCCTGTGGGCGGTAGTGAACCCCACACCCATCCTGTGGGCGGTAGTGAACCCCACACCCATCCTGTGGGCGGTAGTGAACCCCACACCCATCCTGTGGGTGGTAGTGAACCCCACACCCATCCTGTGGGTGGTAGTGAACCCCACACCCATCCTGTGGGTGGTAGTGAACCCCACACCCATCCTGTGGGCGGTAGTGAACCCCACACCCATCCTGTGGGCGGTAGTGAACCCCACACCCATCCTGTGGGCGGTAGTGAACCCCACACCCATCCTGTGGGTGGTAGTGAACCCCACACCCATCCTGTGGGCGGTAGTGAACCCCACAACCATCCTGTGGGCGGTAGTGAACCCCACACCCATCCTGTGGGCGGTAGTGAACCCCACACCCATCCTGTGGGCGGTATGGTGGAACAAGTTACTAGAGGCACATGTATAATAGGGCTCAAGAACTGAACCCCCCAAAGGTATTTAGCAAAGTAGTAAAAAATGGTGAAAAGCTTCAATACAGATTAATGTATTCATTATTATATCAACAATTAATGGGTTCGAAAAAGACCACAAGTAGAGTATATAAGCTAAGCGACTTCTATATGTGGTGGGCGACTTTCATAATTTGATTAGTTTAATATTATGGAATTTGTACGTGAAGGGAAGACTGCGCCATAACCTTCCGTGGAAGATGTGCTTTCCACTTGAACATTATTGATGCCGGCAGTGACGAGCCATTAACTGTATCCCGGTAATTAAATAAGAAATTTAAATTAAGTGAACGCCCTTAAATTGTTATAAATACCATTCACATAGTGCAATTATTCTGATTAAGATGTAATAAAACAAAACCTATTTCGGACAAGTGGAAAACTATGATAATATACAGCAACTGATATTTTAGTGCTGATTTTTTGTGTTAATAATTGGGAATAGAGTATATAGGTGATGTATGTAAGTTGATGTCAGCTGAGCTGGGAGTTACCACACACCTCTCTTTATTTGACATGGTATTTAATTTTATAAATTAAATAAGGCCATGAAAATAAAAGAAACCAGGTAATAAAAGCAATGACTCTAGCAAGCGGGTTTAACATGATTTATATTGTGGGGAGATGAGAGTTTGGGACACTATAGCGGAGTGAAATATTTGCTTCAAGTGTGGTGAGTCATGTAAGACTCAACATTCTCCCGCCAAACTTCCTCTGCTGCTCTGATTGGCTGCACATGTGACGTCATGAGCAAGAAATGCAGTTGATTATGGAAACAAACTATTAACTTTATCTCACAATCGGGTTATTTATAATACGAACTTTAACATGAAACTTAAAACTTGACATTGATAATTTATTTATGTGGTTTTGATTGAAATATATATTGAAGGATAATCCAAGGATTATGAATGCTTCCTCCATGTAAAATCCATTGTGGTCACGTGACCCGGTGTTTCGCGCCATCTTTGCCGCATGTTCGCCTGTCTGGCTCCGGAACTCGTAGAGAGAAGGTCAGTTGCTGTAGCAGTTAAGGCCTCTCCGTTATTGATTTACGCCCCACTTCCTCTCCACCTCGTGAGCACAGGAGCACAACTCTAGACAGGGTTTACTGCCTCATGTCCGCACAACGTTGTGTTGCGTGTTAAAAATTGTTAGGCATTCCAAGGCCGCACATTTTAAAAGCGCGGCAATGATGGAAGTCTAGTGAGCGCGGCGCATGTTCTTGTTTCTGGCGTTATTTGTGTAGGAAGGCGTGTGTTGAGGGCGTGGAGGACAGGTGGTAGTGTGGGCGTGGAGAGGCGTGTGTGGGCGGCCATGGTGGAGGGTGACAGTTATGGAGAGAGGCCAGCTGGCCGTGAGGTCTTTGTCTGGTGCTCACGTGGAGCACAGCCGCCATGCGCCGCCCCCCGCACCCTCCACCATGGACCACCCTCTCCCACCATTACCACAGCCTCCCACTACTCTAACTTCTCCTAATTTAACATCGACTAACAGATCAAATTGTGACCCCTAAATCGAGATGGTGTAGGAATATTTTGACTTGACGGTTTAATATGGTTGGATGCGTGCGGCCACCGGGTGTAGCATTACTGGGGGTGGTAATTGTGACGGGGAAGGTGTGTGGGGGTATAGGGTGGGGTCAGGTGTGTGTGTGTGTGTGGGGCGGGGAAGGTGTGTGTGGGGGGAGTGTATGGGGTGGTCACACTTTAGGGTGAGGGCTGCGTAGGCCGGCCACCACCACCACCAGGCTCCCGCCGCCCGCCCGCCTCTCTTCCTCACTACTCTTGTACTCCTACACCCTCCAACACTTATATCTTGGTGCTCGGGCAACAATAGGTGGGTTAGCTTAGTTTAAGTGCTCTTTTATTTGGTTTGATAAGTGAATGTATAGCTCATAGGTACAAAAAGTGGAAATTAAGTATTGAGTTAATGGTTGAATGAGTAATCGGTATACATGCAAGTGGGTAAACTTGTAGAAGTGGATGCAAGTGGTATAGCAGGCTTGAAAAATACCCTTGATACCTGGAGAGGATTGATGTAGATGGGCACTGCCCAGTTTGGGCCAACATGCCCAATGGAGTAGCTCCTACTCTGATGTAGGCAACTTCATACCTAAGACTTTATTAAGATTTTAAAATCTAACTGAACATAGCTTATCCTGGCAGTTATAACATCTGGAAAAGTTTTGTTGCACTGCCACCCAGCAACTCGACGACTGGACGGTAGTGATGATCTCGCTTCTTGCGGGTTTGCATTTAATCTCCAACCAAAGTGGTTGGGAACCATTCTTTTTTGTCCTAATTCCTTATCCTCTTAGCCATTTTAAGTACTACATAGCAATAATGGCTTGAGGCTTTCTGATAATTACCATGTTTTGTTAGTGTCTAGAATTTGATGGTAACCTTACTGGTGTTCTTGGACATGTTCAGAAGCATCATAAACCAGTTTTGTCACAAACTATGGTGCTGGTCACATGCCAGATGCACTAATTTTGTTTAGTATGCTCACGTTTAGTTTAAGAATAACAATGTTCACTTTTTGTGATCCTACTGTTCCAGTTTTGAATGTTATATTTTGTGGTGGTCACCGCTCTGCAGCATAATTGCATTAAATTATGTATTTTTAAATGCATGGCTTGACTAAAGACTAAATACTGGGAAACCTAGTACAGTAGTCGACTACTTGTGTCCAATACTTGAGGGATCTGATTTTGGGTGTATTAAATTGCAGAATATTCCTGGCTGTTAATAGGCAGTCTGTACCAGTGTTGCTTTCATCTCTCGTCTTTCATTTCATTTTCATTCAATTGTGCAGAAGTATTTTACTAGCCATAAATTTGAGTCTGAAGTATGAAGCGTAGTACGGTATAGGCTTCTCGCATTCTTTGTGGTCCTCTGGTTATAATTTTCTATCGAACCACCCCTAGAACATAATTTCTTTAAAACCTGTTCACATAATTTGTAGGTTGAGTAGCCCATTTTCTTCTATTCCATAATGTAGCATTTATTCAAATTAATCAGCTAAGTGTTTCTCCATATTTTTATCCAGGTCATCTTGGACACACCAATTGTTTCTATTGGTAGCTTGGAATCTACAAACTTTTTTATATAATTCTGTACTCCTGGTAGTGTATTCACATAGAAAAAATTATTACTGGTGCTAGAACTGAACTCTGATGTGCCTCTGGTTACTACCCACATTTGTAAATTTTTCAACCATGTCATATCTCGTCCTCCAATATTTATTCGTTTTCAGAAAACGCCTATATGGGGGTGTCAAGCCTTCTATAGGTCCAGATAAATGCCATCAATCCATCACTTGTCTTTTAAAATCTTTAGCTCTTATAGAAACTGATTTGTTATAATGGATCTTAGTGTTCAAAAATTTGTCTAATCTCCAGGTTTTCTACACATTGGGTTTTAATTATTTTTCCAGTGATTCAAATAAATCGTCAATATTGGTCTGTTTAGGTTCTTGTTCCCATTTTTTCAGATTGGAAAAACTTTTTCCATATCTGCCAAGACTCCTATATAAAGAAACATGAAAAATTGAAGTACAGAACTATTTGAATGCCCAACTCGGCTATAAGTTGATTGTGCATTGGAAATCTATTGATGCGTTTAGAATTGAAGAATGCTAGACATGGCATTCTCTCTGAAACTCCATCTGGGCCAACTGCTTTATTTACTTGCTTCCTTGAGCATAATTTTCACTGTTCATGCCTCATATACCTTAACGTCGCTCTGAAATTTGTAGATTCACTGGAAACTTCATGTAAAAATCTCTTGTTACAAAATGTAAGACTCCTTTGTGATGAAGTACCAAATACAGCAATGATGGAGCATCCTCCATTGTTGTGGGCTGTTTTACATGTTGATGCAAGAGATTTTGGATAGGGTTTATGCATTGGACGGTCCAAAAGTTCTGTGCATGCATAGGCTTCACAGTATAAATTTTAAATTTAAAGTTGCCAAGTGTCAACATTAGATTTCTTTATCTTATTTTTGGCCCTTTTTTTGTCATCTAGCTCCTTAGGCAATGTATTGCTTGCTGATGAATTGTAGGCAATAAGGATTATTAGTTTAACATTGATATATCTCTGGCACCATCTTAAGGATATCTTGAGATGATTTCGGTGTTTTAGTGTCCCCCCGGTCCAGTCCTCGACCAGGCCTCCACCTCCAGGAAGCAGCCCGTGACAGCTGACTAACACCCAGGTACCAATTTTACTGCTAGGTAACAGGGGCATGTTTCTCACTGGTGCCTGGGATCGAACCCAGGGCCAGAGGATCACAAGTCCAGTAATTACCTAAGTGTAATTACCTAAGTGTAGTTACAGGATGAGAGCTACGCTCGTGGTGTCCCGTCTTCCCAGCACTCTTTGTCATATAACGCTTTGAAACTACTGACGGTTTTGGCCTCCACCACCTTCTCACTTAACTTGTTCCAACCGTCTACCACTCTATTTGCGAAGGTGAATTTTCTTACGTTTCTTCGGCATCTGTGTTTAGCTAGTTTAAATCTATGACCTCTTGTTCTTGAAGTTCCAGGTCTCAGGAAATCTTCCCTGTCGATTTTATCAATTCCTGTTACTATTTTGTACGTAGTGATCATATCGCCTCTTTTTCTTCTATCTTCTAGTTTTTGCATATTTAATGCCTCTAACCTCTCCTCATAGCTCTTGTCCTTCATTTCTGGGAGCCACTTAGTGGCATGTCGTTGCACCTTTTCCAGTTTGTTGATGTGCTTCTTAAGATAAGGGCACCATACAACCGCTGCATATTCCAGCTTTGGTCTAAGTCGTGAACAATTTCTTTAGTATTTCTCCATCCATGTATTTAAAAGCAATTCTTAGGTTAGAAAGTGTAGCATAGGCTCCTCGCACAATGTTCTTGATGTGGTCCTCAGGTGACAGTTTTCTATCTAAAACCACCCCTAGATCCCTTTCTTTATCAGAATTCTTTAAAGATTTCTCACATAATTTATAGGTTGTGTGGGGTCTATGTTCACCAATTCCACATTCCATAACATGGCATTTATTCACATTAAATTCCATTTGCCAAGTGTTGCTCCAAATACTTATTTTGTCCAGGTCTTCTTGAAGGGCATGACAATCATCTAGGTTTCTTATCTTCCCTATTAACTTAGCATCATCAGCAAACATGTTCATGTAATTCTGTAATCCCTCTGGTAGATCGTTTATGTAGACAATGAACATTACCGGTGCAAGAACTGAACCCTGTGGTACTCCACTCGTGACATTCCTCCAATCCGATACCTTGCCTCTGATTACGGCCCTCATTTTTCTGTCAGTTAGGAAATTTTTCATCCATGTTAGTAGCTTACCCGTCACCCCTCCAATATGTTCCAGTTTCCAGAACAACCTCTTATGGGGAACTCTGTCGAAAGCCTTTTTTAGGTGTGTGTGCTGTCCGCTTGGCTGACCAGCTCAACCATTGTTGAATTCAGTGGTTAAGTATTGATACTCTTTCTTTAGTGGTTTGGAACCATTTATAATTATTCATTGTGATGGACAGAAAGGACAGAAAGCCAGTGTATTCATACATGTTAGGCATACTGTATATCGAAGTCCCTTGTCCAGGATGCAACTCCACAACAAGCTGACTAAATCCTGAGTACCTACGTATGATAGGCTAGTAAAGGGATTATGCAATGTGTACAGCCATTTCTGTCCTGGTTATCTTGAGATGATTTCGGGGCTTTTAGTGTCCCCGCGGCCCGGTCTTCGACCAGGCCTCCACCCCCAGGAAGCAGCACGTGACAGCTGACTAACACCCAGGTACCTATTTTACTGCTAGGTAACAGGGGCATAGGGTGAAAGAAACTGCCCATTGTTTCTTGCTGGCGCCTGGGATGAAACTCGGGACCACAGGATCACAAGTCCAGCGTGCTGTTCGCTCGGCCGACTGGCTCCCTGCCTGGGATTTAAATCTGGAATTCTCCATTGTGTGCAGAAAACAAACCAGACTACTAATGGGACCCTGCATTATAATTATAATGCTTTTAGCCCTGTATTAGAAGTAATTAAGATAGCAATTTCTCAATTTTCTAATGTCTCCAAATAGCTTAGCTCCTCGGGAATATTGTCTTGCTTAAAATTGTTTAGTTTCATATACATTAACTGGCATCTTAAGCTGTACTTTAGTATTTAGTCTAGTATTTAACTCTAGTATTTAATTTTTTTACTTGATCCTAACTCGGTATACACCATTTTCAGGAAAAAAAAATTCCCTTTCCTTTTAGCAATTTTGTTTTGATTTCATGTACCATCTTGCCAGCTTCCTAATCCCTATCGTTTAGAAAAAGAATGTCTTAATTTTTACTATCTAAACATTTTGCAATATCCAGGCATTTATAAGAACATCTTTATTTGCTTGCTTCACCCCCATTTAATATCATCCCTCAATGGGCGATTCAGAACTTATTGCATCCATTTTGTTCTTGATTCTTGTCTGCTTGTGATAGGATGTTGCTATAAATGTTCTCAAGTTTGTGTATCAATAGTCACAATAACTTTTTGGTATACTTGCATATCTCTCCCACACTACCACCTAGATAATTGGTTAATTCTTCAATACCCAGTAAAGCATCTTTGTAGTTTGCCTCTACCATATGCAGGAAGTGTGGACTACTGTTCCATGATTGTCTTAAGGGCTTGCTTTTCCCAGCCAAGTGTTGCTAGTACTGGTACTCAAAAGTTCAATACACCTTGCCCCACCAGTGCTGCTATGGAAATGCTATTGTTTTTGGAGAAAGATGTCATAAAGCTGAAGAGATCTGTGCTTGATAGCATTTTGAAGTATGTACAAGGAAACTGATGCAGTAAATTTGTATTTTCTTCCCCAGCTTTATAGCTTTGTATATTTGGGAATTGAATCTTCATACTTCACTGGTAAATTATGGTTTCTGGTGTCTTGAATTGCATTTTTCATTTAATTAAATAACTTTTTAATGCAAGGTCCAAAGATACTTTGTTCCTTTCTTCCAAATGTCTGTTCTTTCAAGGAGTTTAATGATAGTGGACCATGTCCTCTGGAGAGAACCAAATATTAGTGACAATAAGATGTTTAATGAAATTCTTGGTTTCTAGTAGCATTTAATTTAAAAAGTTTGAGCTGGTTGGCATGGTTTGTAGTAATAAATGCATTCTTAGAAATATGGCATGCTAGCTAGAGAATTTAAAAATATAAATTTCCTTGAACCAAGTGTCATGACTGCTTGATTGGCTTTGTTTTTTTGGTAATAATCAAATATGGTTTTTGGGTTGGAGAACACGACTACAGAATTATGAAAAGCCGTAAATCAGGATTATGTATATTTTCTCTTAAAGCATTTGAAGTAATATGGATTAACAAATTATAATGTTAGGTTGTGTAAGATGTCTTTATAAATTCAATGTTACCCAGAATAACAGCCAGTTAAGCTCCGCTCCTGTGCCAGGTAAGTCGACTACGGGCTCACCATAGCCCATGCTACTTGGAACTTTGTTCAAAGTAGTTAAATCTAAAACATTTCGAGAATCTCCTGCACTGAACAGGGTAAAGCGAGTATTGAGCAGTACAAAGATGATACAGCACAAGGGATTTAAATAATACAACGGTTTGTGATGGGATCCCTGGTTTTGGAGGTTCTTGTAATCTATCCTATAATTTTTCTGGGTAATGCTGTATTTGCTTGGTTATGACAATAGGTACTGTCAGACAACAGTAGGTTGTCAGATCATTATTACCAGATACTTTCTTTACATGCTGCTTTCCTGCTATGGGCAGATTTGATTTGTCCCCTGTATTTTGTTTTGGTCCTCATTTTTACTATATTTCATATCTGGCATTTATCACTTGTTAAAAAAAATCAATATTTCTGCTGCCCAGTCAAAGTTTATTTATACCTGCTTTATCAGTCAACAGAAGTAATTGTCATGCTGATATTTTTATCTGCAAAAAGACACGAAGCTGTGACTTGTATTTTTGTATGTATGAAAATAGGGAAAAGCAGTGGTACAAGGACAGTACTGTGGTTTATGGAATTGTAACCAATTATCCTGCTGTTCTAGTGACAGTAATTAATCAGTATTCTTGTAGACCCAAAACTTCAAAGACATTAATCAGAAAAATTACGTAATTACCTTTAATATGCTCAAGCAATTTTTTTTTTTTTCAGAATTTGACCACTTAAAACAATGGCTGATCCAGAGAAGGGAACAACGGCAGAAGCACCACCACCGCCACCACCACAACCAGCTGCTGCTGCAGAGGAAGAGATGACAGAGGAAGAAATGGAAGAGGTAGAGGAGGAAGAGGTGGTGAGCGCAAGGAGCTGGTAGACAAACTAATGAAGGATCCTCAGGTGCTGGCAGCCCTCCAGACCAAACTCCGTCGCTTCCTTGGCACTCCCTCGGGTTACATTAGTGTAAGATGCAGGGGTGGAGATTTGATTTAATCGAAAAGATTAAATCATTAATTTATAACTTTAGCAATAATGCTATTAGCTTTACTCCATACCCATCTGCATGGGGGTAAATACAATCACACAAGGCATAATTTTTTGAAGAATATCGAATCAAGCTTTGTTGCTTGGCTTTTGCCAAACTAAAATCATATATTTAGTAAAATAATGCTGTATAGCATAAATTTAAATGTAAGGATAGCATTAACACTGCCTGCTAAGAAAGTATAGATTTAAATGCATTGGCACGTGCGCGTCTGGGATATAGTACTAATTTTTATAATAGACACTTGTATTAACTATTTTCTGCTACATATTTGAGCCATGCCTTGCTGTCC
>WNGS01092210.1:14798249-14817897 GCA_020271785.1 Procambarus virginalis
TATAGAGAACAGTACGGTGAGGGACTGTAGAGAACAGTACGGTGAGGGACTATAGAGAACAGTATGGTGAGGGACTGTAGAGAACAGTACGGTGAGGGACTGTAGAGAACAGTACGGTGAGGGACTATAGAGAACAGTACGGTGAGGGACTATAGAGAACAGTATGGTGAGGGACTATAGAGAACAGTACGGTGAGGGACTGTAGAGAACAGTACGGTGAGGGACTATAGAGAACAGTACGGTGAGGGACTGTAGAGAACAGTACGGTGAGGGACTGTAGAGAACAGTACGGTGAGGGACTATAGAGAACAGTACGGTGAGGGACTGTAGAGAACAGTACGGTGAGGGACTATAGAGAACAGTATGGTGAGGGACTATAGAGAACAGTATGGTGAGGGACTGTAGAGAACAGTACGGTGAGGGACTATAGAGAACAGTACGGTGAGGGACTATAGAGAACAGTATGGTGAGGGACTGTAGAGAACAGTACGGTGAGGGACTATAGAGAACAGTATGGTGAGGGACTGTAGAGAACAGTACGGTGAGGGACTATAGAGAACAGTACGGTGAGGGACTATAGAGAACAGTACGGTGAGGGACTGTAGAGAAGAGTACGGTGAGGGACTGTAGAGAACAGTATGGTGAGGGACTGTAGAGAACAGTACGGTGAGGGACTATAGAGACCAGTACGGTGAGGGACTGTAGAGAACAGTACGGTGAGGGACTGTAGAGAACAGTACGGTGAGGGACTGTAGAGAACAGTACGGTGAGGGACTATAGAGAACAGTACGGTGAGGGACTATAGAGAACAGTACGGTGAGGGACTATAGAGAACAGTACGGTGAGAGACTATAGAGAACAGTACGGTGAGGGACTGTAGAGAACAGTACGGTGAGAGACTATAGAGAACAGTACGGTGAGGGCCTATAGAGAACAGTACGGTGAGGGACTGTAGAGAACAGTACGGTGAGAGACTATAGAGAACAGTACGGTGAGGGACTGTAGAGAACAGTACGGTGAGGGACTATAGAGAACAGTACGGTGAGGGACTATAGAGAACAGTACGGTGAGGGACTATAGAGAACAGTACGGTGAGGGACTGTAGAGAACAGTACGGTGAGGGACTATAGAGAACAGTACGGTGAGAGACTATAGAGAACAGTACGGTGAGGGACTATAGAGAACAGTATGGTGAGGGACTGTAGAGAACAGTACGGTGAGGGACTATAGAGAACAGTACGGTGAGGGACTGTAGAGAACAGTACAGTGAGGGACTATAGAGAACAGTACGGTGAGGGACTGTAGAGAACAGTATGGTGAGGGACTATAGAGAACAGTACGGTGAGAGACTATAGAGAACAGTATGGTGAGGGACTGTAGAGAACAGTACGGTGAGGGACTATAGAGAACAGTACGGTGAGGGACTGTAGAGAACAGTACGGTGAGGGACTATAGAGAACAGTATGGTGAGGGACTGTAGAGAACAGTACGGTGAGGGACTATAGAGAACAGTACGGTGAGAGACTATAGAGAACAGTACGGTGAGGGACTATAGAGAACAGTATGGTGAGGGACTATAGAGAACAGTACGGTGAGGGACTGTAGAGAACAGTACGGTGAGGGACTATAGAGAACAGTACGGTGAGGGACTGTAGAGAACAGTACGGTGAGGAACTATAGAGAACAGTACGGTGAGAGACTATAGAGAACAGTACGGTGAGGGACTATAGAGAACAGTACGGTGAGAGACTATAGAGAACAGTACGGTGAGGGACTGTAAAGAACAGTACGGTGAGGGACTGTAGAGAACAGTACGGTGAGGGACTATAGAGAACAGTACGGTGAGGGACTGTAGAGAACAGTACGGTGAGGGACTATAGAGAACAGTATGGTGAGGGACTATAGAGAACAGTACGGTGAGAGACTAGAGAACACAGTATGGTGAGGGACTGTGAAGCAGGAAGGTGGAGCAGGTAGAGAAGCTTGACCCATCACACTGTCATATTAAGTAGTGACCTTTGCACTATAAGATGGAACAGTGACAGTTACAGCTAGAGGGCACAATTGTGTCGTTAGCATGTTCAAGTGATGTACGACTTACGCTACTCATGACCAATAAAGACATCACCAAGAAAAATGGAATAAAGAGGAAGTGGGAAATGCGTGTACAAACAGATCAAGTTGAATTGATAAGATGTAACCCCAGGCCTCAGTAGCGCACCATTGTGATGTCTGCTTGAATTTGAATTTGAATTTGAATTTGTGTGTGTGGAGTAAGAGGTGGAGCAGACCCAGCCCCACCTGGCAGGGAAACAGGTAAACACAACGACAAGGCTGTTAGACGGAAACACTTGGCAAAACACAGACACCGCTCACATTATTTGTAGTATTAGGCTTCAACCCGCTGACGGTACTTACAGCTGCCTGTGGTAACAAGGTGTCTGGACAATAATGGTCTGTCAGCCTCCAGTCTCATCTATAGCACTGAAGGAGAGTGACTACACTAAGATCACCTAACACACTAGAGGAGAGTGACTCTACACTAAGGTCACCTAAGCCTCTAGACTCTTCCTTCCACAATTACATCCAGAGGCGCTAAATGACTGACCTCTGTTGTTCAGTGTAACATTGTCATCACTAAACAACAGAGAAAATCCCAGGAAGAGACCTTGCGGGACCCCGCTTCAGCCTTTCAGACTGAAGTCTCTTCTCTGTGACTCTTTGGTTTCCGTCCTTCTGGTACTCTCTTATACCCAGCCTGCTTCTCCATCTTGTATACCAGTCTGTCACCAGCAACTGTTAAATGTATTTTGACACTCTAGGAAAATACAGTGTAGGCAGCCTTCTCTGCCCTGCCTTAGTGTAATAACGCTGTCAATGAACGGGCGAGTTTGCCAGGCACGATTTTAGAGTTTTAAATCAATGGTGACCTTTTGTCCCTTGATGGCTCCTCTCCAGGTGGTGGTGGTGGTTGTAATAATGGTGGTGCTGGTGGTGGTTGTGGTGGTGGAACTGGTGGTTGAGGTGGTGGTGGTGGTCGTCGTCGTGGGGAAGAAGGGTATTAAGGTAGCGAGGCCCCACCTCCAACCTGCCCAATGTTCAAACAATTCACTACAGTGGTGATTTTATAATAATAATAATAATAATAATGTATTCACCAGGTACAATGGGTTGATAAGATCATATACGACTGGTGTTTCATGGTTGTAAAGTCACTTAACACGCATAGCGTTTCCCGCCGAAATTTTCGAGCCAAATATTAAGTTTCAGTAAACACTTATGCAACTGTAGCAAGTGTAAGTGAAGTCTGAAAATGTTACTTTGATGACTATAAAGTGTGGGAAACGTCGTTATTTTGGTAGTGAGAATTTGACCATTATTGAACTTTATCGGACACCAGAGATGTCTCTTGAACTGTGATGTTATAACACGCACTGAATGTTTCATATATATATATATATATATATATATATATATATATATATATATATATATATATATATATATATATGGCTGTAACCCTCTGTCATATATGGCTGTAACCCTCTGTCATATATGGCTGTAACCCTCTGTCATATATGGCTGTAACCCTCTGTCATATATGGTTGTAATCCTCTGTCATATATGGCTGTAACCCTCTGTCATATATGGCTGTAACCCTCTGTCATATATGGCTGTAACCCTCTGTCATATATGGCTGTAACCCTCTGTCATATATGGCTGTAACCCCCTGTCATATATGGCTGTAACCCTCTGTCATATATGGTTGTAATNAAATTATGTGAGAAGTCTTTAAAGAATTCTGATAAAGAAAGGGATCTAGGGGTGGTTTTAGATAGAAAACTGTCACCTGAGGACCACATCAAGAACATTGTGCGAGGAGCCTATGCTACACTTTCTAACCTAAGAATTGCTTTTAAATACATGCATGGAGAAATACTAAAGAAATTGTTCACGACTTTTATTAGACCAAAGCTGGAATATGCAGCGGTTGTATGGTGTCCTTATCTTAAGAAGCACATCAACAAACTGGAAAAGGTGCAACGACATGCCACTAAGTGGCTCCCAGAAATGAAGGACAAGAGCTATGAGGAGAGGTTAGAGGCATTAAATATGCAAAAACTAGAAGATAGAAGAAAAAGAGGCGATATGATCACTACTTACAAAATAGTAACAGGAATTGATAAAATCGACAGGGAAGATTTCCTGAGACCTGGAACTTCAAGAACAAGAGGTCATAGATTTAAACTAGCTAAACACAGATGCCGAAGAAACGTAAGAAAATTCACCTTCGCAAATAGAGTGGTAGACGGTTGGAACAAGTTAAGTGAGAAGGTGGTGGAGGCCAAAACCGTCAGTAGTTTCAAAGCGTTATATGACAAAGAGTGCTGGGAAGACGGGACACCACGAGCGTAGCTCTCATCCTGTAACTACACTTAGGTAATTACACTTAGGTAATTACACACACACACACACACACACACACACACACACACACACACACACACACACACACACACACACACACACACACACACCTGAGCACCTAGTTCAACAGGCAGGGGTACATGATCCCAGCTTCACAGACTGCACAACCAAATGGGTCTCTCTCGCAGGACCAGCACCCCAACCACCGCCTTCTGAAGCCCATAAGCAATCCAGCTGGGATCGCCCCATTGCCAACCAAGAAGCTGCGACTTTGCTAGAAGCTGCGACAACACCACATGACACTGCCCGACTTAGAGCTGTAGCAGCTCCCCATGCAGGCGATTTCCTATTAGCAACCCCAATGTCAGCAACCGGCACCCGTCTCACACCGCAGGCCCTCCGAATTGCCGTGGCTCTCCGTCTCGCTGCCCCAATCCACACCGAATACAGGTGTATTTGCAGCGAGGCAGAGGCTGACAGTTACGGACGGCATGGCCTTCTCTGCCAAAGGACAGGAGGATAGCATGCAAGACACAGCAAGGTCAATGACATTATTAAGAGAAGCCTTACCACAGCCGGTTGTCCAGCAGAGAGAGAGCCCCGTTACCTAATGTCCCGCAACTCTGATGAGCCTGTCGGTCGCCCAGACGGAATCACGGTGAACCCCTGGAAGAATGGTAGACAGTTGGTGTGGGACTACACTTGCGTTTCAACTCTAGCCAATACCTATGTTGACTTCAGTGCTACTCAAGCAGGAGGAGCTGCCAATCACCGAGAAGCTGCCAATCACCGAGAAGCTGCCAATCACCGAGAAGCGGCCAAGTCACGTAAATACAGAGACCTTGAGCACCACTACAATTTTGTCCCCATTGCCTCAGAGACACTTGGTGCCTGGGGTAAAAGTGCTGCTAGCTTTTGAAGGAGTTGGGGTCTAAGCTAATCGAAACAACTAGAGACCCTAGGGCTGCCAGTTTTCTTTTTCAGTGCCTTAGTGTGGCAATCCAGAGAGGAAATGCTCACTGCATCCATGGTTCCTGCCCGCCATCTGAGGAGCTATTCAACTTGTGACAAGCAGCCTTGTACCCTGCATGTAATCAATATTGTAACTTTTTTTGTGTAATGACATTTTATATATATATATATATATATATATATATATATATATATATATATATATATATATATATATATATATATATATATATATACACACACGCACACACACCACAGAAATTCTTTCTGAATTTATACCACATGTAAATATACTAGCATTTTTAAAGCTCTGATTTAATGTTCAATAGATACAATTTTTCACAATGCATACAAAACTCCTTAATTTTAACTTTAATAAGATTAATACTTGCAAAGTTTGACTTGCAAATTAAACTCAAGAACAGTATAATTAGGACTTTTTATTGATAATGCAGAACAAATTTTAAATGCTAACCTTGAACTCCAAAACAGTAAGGATTTGAAGCATCCCCATTGACAAAAAACTCATGGGACACTGCATCATAACTTGGAGGAATCCTGGCTCCAAAGCCAAGAACTGGAAAGTGTTTATCTGTGTCATAATCTTCAATAATGTGTCCAACTGCTTGAATAGCTTGAACATATTGATTTGGAGCCACTGGGTTGATGAAGTGCAGAGACTGTGGTGTCTGTGGATTACCATTTGATGCTGTAGAAAGAAAAAACCAGCGTTGAATGTAATGAAACACTATTTTCTGGGCGAGGCCAGAGCAATGGCCTATGAACACTTTAAATTATGTCATTTTGCCATCGACCAAGGAAGGCATCTAGAAAGGTGCCTTCTCTGGTTTATGCTGTTCTTTCTACATTTTCTTATAATAAGAAAAAGAATGCTATTTTCACATTTTGCCATTAATCATTACTGGACTGAAAGTACTGAATAAGACTTTAACACGAAGAAAACTTATACATAAAAAAAAATCTTTTTCCAAGCTAGTAAATTTACTCCAATACAATACTTAAATATAAA
This sequence comes from Procambarus virginalis, assembly GCA_020271785.1. Lineage (NCBI taxonomy): Eukaryota > Metazoa > Arthropoda > Malacostraca > Decapoda > Cambaridae > Procambarus > Procambarus virginalis. The sequence goes on from WNGS01092210.1 coordinate 14,804,680, forward strand.
TAATCTTTTGTACATAACAAATTACAACATGCAAATCAAGACATTTCTTAATTACGTAACCAAAAATGTTAGAAATTGATACAAGACAAGAGTATGAGCTTTGAACAAAGCATAATTGCCAATTTTTGGTACTACTACTACCAGGGGTGCCAGTCAATGCCATCAAGAACCTATGGCAGCATTTACTTACTCCAGGCACCTGTTTTCAAAGTCAGACGACCTGGTCAAACATTACACGATCTGAAACCAGCTTTCTAGAGACGTTGGCCATGGTCTCAAATTGCAGCCTAGGATGAGACTTATATCTTCGACTAATACGGCCTAGTGCAGCCCAAGGCTTTGTATTCACAAGTTTTATCCTAAATATATTCTGTATTTGCCAGGTGGCAAATGGTATTTGCCATAAAAATAATAATAATTTAAATAAAAAATTATAACAATAAATGATGTGAAAATCCGCAGGAGCCATGACGAAGATTCAAACCTATGCACTGGGTATTCTCAGATGCACGCTCTAAATGACTAGACCGTGACAATGTCCTGGTGTAGTCGTCTAGACCGTGCATCTGGGAATACCCAGCACATAGGTTCAAATCCTCCTCATGTCTCCTGTGGATTTTCTCACTGATATATCACAATATGATTTCTCTGTGTAACAAATTATGTGATACTAATACTAATTAACAATAATAATAAATGATAATACAGTAATAATAATAATAATAATAATAATAATAATAATAATAATAATAATTAATAATTCACCTCGGCTCTAGAAGACTCCAACCACGGACCCACACATGTGAGGCAGCAGCTCTATCGACTGAGCTTATGACAATTTAATAATAATAATAATGATAACAACAATATGAAGAAGAAGAAGAAGAATTACCAAAGTAGTGTTGAGATCAGGTTTTGAGTACTGTATAATGAAAGAGCTTTCCTAAGCAAGTTACTCAGTTATTTCCTTTGGGAAGAATCTCTTGGCCCCAAAACAGGTGTAGATACAGTAAGGTCAGGTTGACAATCTGTACCGGCACAGCATGACCTTTTCAAACTGTTCCTGCCAATGAGACAATTACTGTTCTTGATCATTGCTAGTTGCTCTGCTTGGCCATTACATTTGCACACCAAGCAGCAGCACCTCAAGCACAGGGTACCCTGACTTAGCTAAATCCCAATCCCACTGAGTCCCCTAGTAAACTATCCAAACCCAGGACAGGAGGACCAGAAGGAAGGGCCCAGAGGAGGGCAAAGGTAGGCTGCACATTGACATGACAACTGAAGCACAGAACAACTGAAGTTTTACTAGTAGTACCTATGGGCTACTAGAATAACCCTTCAGGTCAAGACTAGCAAGTCCATTGTAAGAGCCAGATTCTCCTCCAATAAACATAGGACCTACTTACCCTTCACACTAGCAAGAAACTGAGATTTCCAGTGCTTATACAGTATTTGAAAGAAAATATTGTGGCAATGGACAAGATAGAACTTGCCTCTCTTGACTACTCAGAAACATCCACTATCCATTGTACCATGACAGGCTAAAAGTATCTCAACCAGAAGTTCTACTGGACTTACCAGCTGGTACCTACTATCAAAGTCACTTAACAATTCTGATGGAACACCTGTCCAATAACCAGCATGGAGGCGAGTCACATTGTTAGGTAGCTCAAGTAAGGAGAACCACCGAATCAATTTGACAGGTGCTGCCACCTTTCGGTAGCATAGTGTAGTGGATGGGCATGGTAACTAGCAGTTTGCAAGAACAGTAATTGGTGGTCCTAGCTTAGCCATTAATTTTTGAGGGGTTTGAGTTTTTGGAATGTGATTTCTGGCAGTCATTCCAGCCTGTATTATTTTCCAGTATCTCCAGAGCACCATGCCAGTGGGTACAATATCCAAGAGCAATGCCAATTCAACACCAAATCAATATCATCAACATTGATTCAATAACGAATAAATATTGATAACATTGATTGAACGTCGAGCTAATGCTACTCCTGGATAATGTGCCCACTGGAATTATGACTCGGCAGGGTTGGTTTGAAAAGATCCTGCTGCACTAGTTCAGATGTCAACTGGTCCTGATTATAAACAGCCCTTTCCTGGGGCCAGGAGCTTCAGAATAGATGTCAAGTGTATACACAAAATGAAAGCATAAACAAGGCCGATGAAAAGGGTGTAACACCTACAATATTGCTACAGACCTGTGAAATCGATGGCAATAAAGGCATTTATCTCCATGCCACCCTTGATGTAGTCAATGAAAGAGAAAATCTCATGGACATGGGCTTTATTAATCATCACCTCTCCAGAGTTCTTGTAGCTATTACCTTTCTTCCTCTGTAAAGAGAATTCAGTAGTAAACACAATTTTATTTTATTTAACATAAATAAATAATTGTACAGATGGCCCATGATATGTTAGGAATTGCATTATATGGATTTGAGATTATGCAGGTAAACAATTTTCCATTAAATTTTGAAATGCAGTTGCAAAACTTACTTTATGGGAGTTAAGAAACACTATTTCAGTGTAAACATACTGAAATGAAACAGAATAAAAAGAACAGTACAGTGATCACATGCTAATTTTCATGTCAAGGTTGAAGTTCTGAATATTGATCTATAGCTGCATAAATGCTGTTTTTTATGGGGGATAACAAACAAAAAATCAAAAATTATTAACCCAAGAAAGAGTTAGGGTGTGTGAAGGTCATCGGGCCTTTGTGAAAGACATGTCACTGGTCTTCATGATGTAAAACTGGAAATATTATTTGAATTGGAGATATGCAATATGGAGATTGGAAAAAGATTGGATGTATGCAAATGTTACCCTTATTTTCATAAAAGGCAGAAAGAGCTCGGCAGAAAACTACTGGCCGATCAGCTTGACATCACACATCTGTAAGCTCATGGAGAGTATCCTCAGGGAAGGAATTATTCACCATCTTTCAGTGAACAACCTTGTACAATCGACACAACATGGGTTAGTAAAAAACAGATCATGCCTTACAAATTTGCTCACATTTTTTTAAAAAGGACCCAGCTACTCAGACAAAGGCTTTCCAGTGATTGTAGTATACTGTACTTATTTTGCTAAAGCTTTTGATAAGGTACCACATGAAAGACTGGCAAAGAAATTATAGACCTATGGAATAAATGGTAAAATAATAGAAAGAATAAAACAATGGTTATCTTCTTGAGAGGTTATCTTGAGATGATTTCGGGGCTTAGCATTCCCATGGCCCGGTCCTCGACCAGGTCTCCTTTTTGTTACACATTCCCCCCCCAGGAAGCAGTCCATAGCAGGTGTCTAACTCCCAAGTACCTATTTACTGCTAGGTGAATAAGAGCTTCTGGGTGAAAGAAACTCTGCCCATTTCTTTCCGCCCTCACCGGGGATCGAACCCGGAACCTCAGGACTACAAATCCAAAGCGCCGTCCACTCAGCTGTCAAACCCCTACCCCAGATGGTTGAAGGAAAGAAAACAAAGGGTCGTGTTAAATGGAAATGACTCGGAATGGAAAAATGTGATAAGTGAGGTGCCACAAGGGTCCATTTTGGGACCTACCCTTTTTGTCATATACAGTACAGTACATCAATGACATAGACTAGAATATTACAAACAACATCATCAAATTTGCAGATGACACAAAGATTTATGGTAAAGTGGGAAATAATAACGATACTGAAGCCTTACAAAGAGATCTACACGAACTCCACAAGTAAGTAAGTAATTATCAATAGAAGGCACCAAACCGGGAAGGCTATGTAGCACCATCACGAACTCCACAAATGGTCAGAAGACTGGCAAAAGCTTTTTAATATCGACAAATGCAAGACCATACATGTGGGGCATAACAACCCATGCCACAACTACCAAATTAATAGCATTACTTAACAGCAGATTGATGAAGATAATAAAATAAAAATATATTAAAAATATATAATTTTAAAATAATTTCAATTTTATATTTTTTAATTTCACTGAGCAAAATAAAAATTTTGCTCAGTGAAATTCATCTACAAAGCACAAAAAAACCAGTGTTGAACTTGATGAAATGCCAGTTTCTGGGCAAGCCTCAGAGGCTCCCTGAAGCTATCCAAACTGATATAATGCTATATTATTTGGCATTATCAGTCACAGAGTTCATATGCCTACCGGGAACCATGAGCATGAACCTGGCCCCCTCAGAGAGGCGCAGGGAGCAATAGCCTATGAACACTTTATATTTAAAGTAAAGTATAGGGGTACCTCGGTTTAAGAATTTAATCTGTTTCTGGAGACGGTTCGTAACCCGAAGCGAATTTCCCCATAAGAAATAATGGGAAATGAATCCGTTCCCGACTCCCCAAAAACTTCACTTCAAAGTAAATTTTATACCTAATTCACCCAAATCTTCACAACAAAAGTATGTTTGAGTTATTACTTACCCTTACTGATGACTCCTGTTGGCATATGGAAGATGGTGAGGAGGGGAGGAGGAGAGGTGTTACTGTTTGGAAGGGGAGTTCCCTTCCATTATAACATCAGGCAGTGAAGATTTCTCTGTAGTGCACTCTCTGGCACATTTTGCCTGCATACCACTAGGTCCTGGTTGTGGCACACTGCTTGATTTTCTCACAATGAAATATTCCATTGAAGATTGTTTTTCCCTTCTTTGCAACACTTAGTCTGTAGTGGGGCATCACATTGTCATTAAAAAGATCAACGAAATGGCCTACTACAGCTTTATCTGGGCGATTCTTTTCAGCAAAACTTTGCAGTCCTTCCCATACTGCACACATTTTCTTAATTAATGAGGAAGGGACATTTTCTACTGCCTCCTCTTCCTCCCCTGAAGATTTGTTGTACTGCCTAGCTAGTTCAACAACTTAGGTTAATAATAATAGTTAAGTTCAACAACTTAGATTAATAACCTACTCCACTCCAAACAGGATGAAAAGATACTGTACTCCTAAACTTTATCTTTATTTATTATTGGCCAGGTTCTGGCTCTGGTTCCCGGTAGGCAACAAGAACTCCGACTGATAACCCCAAATAATATAGCACTTTCAGTGGGATAGCTTCAGGAAGCCTCTGGGGCTCCCCACAGAAATGACAATATTGGGAAGATGGGACACGATGAGCACATATGTAATCCTTTAACTACTGCAGTAACTACACAGAAAGTAGAGCTCAAACCTCGCAAGCAGGATACAGTAGTTGAGTACAAGCATACCTAGCACCCAGTTGAGTACAAACAACCATACTTAACAAAATACAAACTAAGAAGCAATCTCAGTTAGGTTGTGCACACTTACCTTCGTGTTTTCATTGATGAGCCAATATGTGTTGCTCGGGCCCGGCCCTTCAATGAGTTTTCGTACTGTAGTGTAAAAATTTCCAATAAGTTTGTGATTTCCATTCGATTTGAAATCTTTGCAGCTTACTTGTATGTTACGATCATAATCGCCATTACAGAAGCTTCGTAAAGGTACGGAAAAATCCTTCCAAACTGGGTTTTGTGTACTATGAGACGTCTCTGTGCGGTGGACCAGAATGAACGTCCCATCTTCATTTGCTTTAAAGAACTCTAGGAAAGGATTTATAGAAAAAAACCAACTCCTATTTTCAAGATTCTTGCCAACAACCTGCAGGTTAAGCTCTTCTTTACATGAACCAAGTTCTTCTGTAATTATCAGGATAGAGCCATTATTGCCACTGTAATTCTTATTAACCAGAGGTTTATGAACTGTATGAGAACTAACTAAATGACCTAGAGTGCACTCATATTCTCCTAGAAAATCATGGTGATCAAGGTTCTTAGAATTATAATCAATATCATAAATCAAAAATTTTAGGTGTTGCTGCTCTTCAAAATGATAAGTAATAGGGATTTTTGTAGCAAAATCTGGATTGAGAGAGTTACTGACACAATCAGTTCGTTTAAACTCTTCCCATTGTTTTGTTCCAAAAGGTTGGTAAAACAACACACAGATAGGATCAGATTTGGAGAAGACATCAGTATCCCGTAGGTTCCTGTGGAAAAATACAAATAATTATATTGTGTACAGGTATTTATAAAAATTAGAAAGCCCTGCTAACTACAAAAAAATGGGCCAGACACATATAGAGTTGCATGCTATTTCAAATAAATCACACATATTATATAATGAAGTACCCTCTTCTGGTAAGACCTCAGAAGCTCACCAGTACTTACGAACTGGTATCAGTACTGTAAGCTTATATATTGTGCCGGGCCTCTGAGAGCCATGCTGATCTACCAGGAGCCAGGACCAGAATTTGGCTCACTCACCAACGTTAGGGGAACTTGGAGGATCAGAGAACTATCCAAAACAGAGGAAACCAACCAGAAAGGTTAGTGAAATGTAAAAAGCAAACTGTGAGGTCTGAGGAGTCCGATGAAATCCCTTATGGAATGAATCGGCCTCACCCCACATAGTTCATTAGAGTGAGGACATACTGTAGTTACTATAGGCAAATACAGATAAGATACCTTTATCTTGCAACAGGCTTAAAAGGAGAGCTTACCTGCAGGATACAGAGATCTCGACCAAGGATGTTGGTGCAGCAGCCGAGCCAGCCATGGTCCTGGGAATAAGATGTTATGCTACTCTATTGCTACACTGTCTATTCTTTTAGGTCTCAACATCTCTACCACATTACCCAAACAAAAGAAAGGTTGTCCTGAAAAAAATGAGAAACAAAATATCATAAAAATTCCAATACTTAAAAAATAATGTATTGAATGTAATGAAATGTTTCAGTGGCTCCTCAAGCTTATTGTCCACCTGGATTATACAATACCTGGATGAGGTACAGAAATATTACCAGTAATGTTGGCAAGTAACAGTAATAAGAGTTCTTCTTCTTCTTGATAGTAGGTGCAGTTGGTATGAAGGGTTTGTCCTCCCTATGACTGCACCAGTGCACGTGTTGGGATAAGAGCTCACCTTGTCACCCTTATAACCACTCTTCAACAATCACCCAAAATTCAGTAATTGACCTCAATGTTGCGTGTGTGAGGAAGGTGTTATCTGTGAGCTTATGACCGGCAGGAGTGTGAGTGTGTCCTTATCACTCACCTCCCCCCCCCCCCCCACCCACATGTGTGCCAACACCCACTACACCTTCCTATTGGTCTACAGCTCACCACCAACTACACCTCTGTAACTCCTAACAGCTCTACACGCTACTACCATGGTAAGCTGGTTGACTGGTGAAGAGTAAGCCAGCCAAGAGGTTGTTGTTGTAGCGTGGAAGAGGAGGAGGAGGGCACCCAAGAGTGGCCTGGACACCCTAAGGTAAACAACTCCCTGAACACAATACGTCATCAGTGACGTCACGCACACCGCCTCATCAGTGACGTCACATTACAAGTCTTTCATTTATTTATTTATTTGTATATACACAAGAAGGTACATTGAGGTTGTGAGGATACATAATATAGTAATTACAATCTTGTAAAGCCACTAGTACGCGCAGCGTTTCGAGCAGGTCCTTAATCTAAAAATTTTTTAAGTAGGTACACCGTTTAGTAAATTTTAGTAAATTTAAGTAGGTAAATCTTTACCTATCTTTGAAATACAAATACAAACTTTTATTCAGTTAAAGTACATACATACAAGGTAAGATACAAAATTTGATGGATTTATAGATAGAGCTAGTACATACAATGCCTAAAGCCACTATTACGCAAAGCATTTCAGGCAGAAGCAAACTTTCAAACATGGTGTGGCGATCTTTTTAATTGCAACACCCTAACTTGGGAAGTCATACAGCCAGATTTCTACATAAATCACAGGAAATGTGGAGACCCTTGGTGAAGCCAGTACAAGTGTTACATGACCCCCAGCCAACCCGTTCTCGCAATTTCGTATAGTCAATATTAACTTATTAAATACGTGCATATGTGACATACTAAATATACTAGTTTACCTTGAAAAGCTTCATAGAAAACACCGACCTTACCTAACCTTCTTAGTATGTTAAGATAAGCATCTTGTTGCTTCGTAATTACAATTATTACTTAACCTATTATAGGCATAGGTTAAGTAGTAATTGTAATTACGAAGCAATAAGATGCTTATCTTAACATACTAAGAAGGTTAGGCAAGGTCAGTGTTTTCCATGAAGCTTTTCAAGGTAAACTAGTATATTTAGTATGTCACATATGCACGTATTTAATAAGTCAATATTAACTATACGAAATTGCGAGAACGGGTTGCAACCATATAAATGATATTTCAATGTGATTTCAGTATAAATGTGGTTTTATGATCCTTACCAAATGAGAGGTGGTGCAGTACTAGCCTATCATGACTATGAGGAAGTGAGGTCTAGCACTTAATTATGCCCAGCCAACTAGCCTTGTTGTAGCCGTTGTGTTAAACCTTCACTATTCCAACAATCACTATCATTGTTGAACCTTCCCTTATAGTTGTCAATGGAAGGAGCTTCCACAACTTCCTTAGTACATGCTACTTATTTACCACTCGTACTGCTGGGTACGAGTGTTTCCTTACTCATTACTTCGACTCATTTACAATTCCAGCTTCCAATTGTGTCCTCTACTGTCTCTTAACTTAAAGAGGCTGTCCTTGTTTACTGTATCTATTACCATCAGTATCTTGAACGTTGTTATCATATCTCCTCTATTTCGTCTGTCCTCCAAGGTTGTGAGAACCTCATAACCTAACCCTTTAAGCTCTGGCACTAACCTATAGTCACAAAACTCTGCACCTTTTTCGATTTTACTTATATGTTTCACAAGGTATGGATTCCAAGCAGGTGCTGCATACTCCTATACTGGTATGACAAAAGTTGTGTAGAATGCTTTGAAGGCATCTTGATTTAGGTTTCTAAACGAGGCTGTAATGTTTGGCCGTGTTGCATATAGTGTTGATGTTACCCTGCCTGTGTGTGGCTCTCGTGTTAGTGGTGGACTGATATTCACTCCCAGATCTCTCTCTCAGAGTCCTGCACTTGTCTCGCATTGATGGTGTGGGTGCCTTCTGGTCTTCTTTTTTCCTTACCTATCTTCATTACCTTACATTTATTAGGAGTAAACTCCAGCAACTACCTTGTTTGTCCACTCCTGCAGTTAGTTAAGGTCATTTTGTAGCATTTTGCAATCCTTAGCTGTTCCAGTGGTTAGTGTCAGCGGCTGGAATACTCTCTGTCGCGGGTTCGAGTCACTTTACGGCTCCAGTTGACTTTCTCATTGATATATATATATCACGTTAGTGTGATTTCTCTGTCTATTATTATTATTATTGACAAAATCCATTGTGCCTCTGAGGTGACTCGAACCCGCGACCAAGACACTGCCAGCCGCATTCTGTGTGCATTATTAATATTATTATTATCATGGCAAATGTTTATTTAGGCAGTAATACTTTCATATATTCCAGAAAGAATTCGTGTTGTAATTGGTGAGCAGTAGAGAGTAAGAAGGTTGGGAGGAGGCAGAGAGTAAAGGTGGTGAGGTGAGACTGTCCCTGGGGTGTGATGGAGATGAGCTGGTCCACATTACTCAGGCAGCCTGCAGGGAACTGCTTGAGGCTGCATTAAGCAAGATGAGACGAGAGATTATGGTGATCCATATCATAGGCATGCCAGATGCTCTAGTGGCTACACCTTTGTCTACCAATGGTATTGTTATCACAAGGGTCATTGTGGCCAGTCTTAACCCTTCCAGCAATGCTGGTTATTCAACCCTACAAGTCTACTGTGTGTCCCCATCTGGGCAACTGTGTCCGTCCACGGAGACCTCGACACCTTCTAAACAACTTGTCTGCTTTGGTGACAATTTAACACCAGGCGACAAAAGTCATGCCAGAACTAAGTCGGGTCTCGCGCCATGAACGGTCGAGGGTCACAGGGCTAACCACTACAAACCAGACATGGCACAGTTGACCAGACCACACACTAGAAGGTGAAGGGACGACGACGTTTCGGTCCGTCCTGGACCATTCTCAAGTCGATTGAGAATCGACTTGAGAATGTCCTTGTCCTTCCTGTCCTTGTCGTAGTGGCTACGACATGTCCTTCCTGTCCTTGTCGTAGTGGCTATGACATGTCCTTCCTGTCCTTGTCGCAGGGTGTGAGGTACGGTGAGGGACTGTAGAGAACAGTACGGTGAGGGACTATAGAGAACAGTACGGTGAGGGACTGTAGAGAACAGTACGGTGAGGGACTATAGAGAACAGTACGGTGAGGGACTGTAGAGAACAGTACGGTGAGGGACTGTAGAGAACAGTACGGTGAGGGACTGTAGAGAACAGTACGGTGAGGGACTGTAGAGAACAGTACGGTGAGGGACTGTAGAGAACAGTATGGTGAGGTACTATAGAGAACAGTACGGTGAGGGACTATAGAGAACAGTATGGTGAGGACTATAGAGAACAGTACGGTGAGGGACTGTAGAGAACAGCACGGTGAGGGACTGTAAGAACAGTATGGTGAGGGACTGTAGAGAACAGTACGGTGAGGGACTGTAGAGAACAGTATGGTGAGGGACTATAGAGAACAGTACGGTGAGGGACTGTAGAGAACAGTACGGTGAGGGACTATAGAGAACAGTACGGTGAGGGACTATAGAGAACAGTACGGTGAGGGACTGTAGAGAACAGTACGGTGAGGGACTATAGAGAACAGTATGGTGAGGGACTGTAGAGAACAGTACGGTGAGGGACTATAGAGAACAGTACGGTGAGGGACTGTAGAGAACAGTACGGTGAGGGACTATAGAGAACAGTACGGTGAGGGACTGTAGAGAACAGTACGGTGAGGGACTATAGAGAACAGTACGGTGAGGACTGTAGAGAACAGTACGGTGAGGGACTATAGAGAACAGTATGGTGAGGGACTGTAGAGAACAGTACGGTGAGGGACTATAGAGAACAGTACGGTGAGGGACTATAGAGAACAGTACGGTGAGGGACTATAGAACAGTACGGTGAGGGACGATAGAGAACAGTACGGTGAGGGACTATACGGTGAGGGACTGTAGAGAACAGTACGGTGGGACTATAGAGAACAGTATAGTGAGGGACTATAGAGAACAGTACGGTGAGAGACTAGAGACACAGTATGGTGAGGGACTGTGAAGCAGGAAGGTGGAGCAGGTAGAGAAGCTTGACCCATCACACTGTCATATTAAGTAGCGACCTTTGCACTATAAGATGGAACAGTGACAGTTACAGCTAGAGGGCACAATTGTGTCGTTAGCATGTTCAAGTGATGTACGACTTACGCTACTCATGACCAATAAAGACATCACCAAGAAAAATGGAATAAAGAGGAAGTGGGAATGCGTGTACAAACAGATCAAGTTGATTGATAAGATGTAACCCCAGGCCTCATAGCGCACCATTGTGATGTCTGCTTGAATTTGAATTTGAATTTGAATTTGTGTGTGTGGAGTAAGAGGTGGAGCAGACCCAGCCCCACCTGGCAGGGAAACAGGTAAACACAACGACAAGGCTGTTAGACCGAAACACTTGGCAAAACACAGACACCGCTCACATTATTGTAGTATTAGGCTTCAACCCGCTGACGGTACTTACAGCTGCCTGTGGTAACAAGGTGTCTGGACAATAATGGTCTGCCAGCCTCCAGTCTCATCTATGGCACTGAAGGAGAGTGACTACACTAAGATCACCTAACCACTAGAGGAGAGTGACTCTACACTAAGGTCACCTAAGCCTCTAGACTCTTCCTTCCACAATTACATCCAGAGGCGCTAAATGACTGACCTTTGTTGTTCAGTGTAACATTGTCATCACTAAACAACAGAGAAAATCCCAGGAAGAGACCTTGCGGGACCCGCTTCAGCCTTTCAGACTGAAGTCTCTTCTCTGTGACTCTTTGGTTTCCGTCCTCCTGGTACTCTCTTATACCCAGCCTGCTTCTCCATCTTGTATACTAGTCTGTCACCAGCAACTGTTAAATGTATTTTGACACTCTAGGAAAATACAGTGTAGGCAGCCTTTTCTGCCCTGCCTTAGTGTATTAACACTGTCAAAGAACTCGGGCGAGTTTGCCAGGCACGATTTTAGAGTTTTAAATCAATGGTGACCTTTGTCCCTTGATGCTCCTCTCCAGGTGGTGGTGGTGGTGGTTGTGATAATGGTGGTGCTGGTGGTGGTTGTGGTGGTGGAACTGGTGGTTGAGGTGGTGGTGGTGGTCGTCGTGGGGAAGAAGGGTATTAAGGTAGCGAGGCCCACCTCCAACCTGCCCAATGTTCAAACAATTCACTACAGTGGTGATTTTATAATAATAATAATAATAATAATGTATTCACCAGGTACAATGGGTTGATAAGATCATATACGACTGGTGTTACATGGTTGTAAAGTCACTTAACACGCATAGCGTTTCCCGCCGAAATTTCGAGCCAAATATTAAGTTTCAGTAAACACTTATGCAACTGTAGCAAGTGTAAGTGAAGTCTGAAATGTTACTTTGATGACTATAAAGTGTGGGAAACGTCGTTATTTGGTAGTGAGAATTTGACCATTATTGAACTTTATCGGACACCAGAGATGTCTCTTGAACTGTGATGTTATAACACGCACTGAATGTTTCATATATATATATATATAATATATATATATAGATATATATATATATATATATATATATATATATATATATATATATATAATATATAATATATAATAATTGTATATATATATATATATATATATATATATATATTATATATATTATATATATATAAATATATATATATATATATATATATATATATATATATATATATATATATATATATATATATATATATATATATATATATATACTGTCATATATGGCTGTAACCCCCTGTCATATATGGCTGTAACCCTCTGTCATATGGTTGTAATCCTCTGTCATATATGCTGTAACCCTCTGTCATATATGGCTGTAACCCTCTGTCATATATGGTTGTAACCCTCTGTCATATATGGTTGTAACCCTCTGTCATATATGGCTGTAACCCTCTGTCATATATGGCTGTAACCCTCTGTCATATAGGTTGTAACCCTCTGTCATATATGGCTGTAACCCTGTCATATAGGCTGTAACCCTCTGTCATATATGGTTGTAACCCTCTGTCATATATGGCTGTAACCCTCTGTCATATATGGCTGTAACCCCTGTCATATATGGCTGTAACCCTCTGTCATATATGGTTGTAATCC
>WNGS01092210.1:14841623-14868493 GCA_020271785.1 Procambarus virginalis
AACTAGACCAGAACGTCAAGATGCTAACAGAGAAGACACATGCTCGACAAACAGCGCCCACCACGCTTATTAATCTTGTGTGTACCCCTATTTAACCTTCTGAGTCCATTACCTTCTTTTCTCCTTCATGTCTACCCATATGTATTCCCTTTGTTTACACCGTCATCCATTGTTCGTTCCATTTGTATTCACCCGACCCGCTATTAGTATAATAAGTATATCAGATATATATATGTAATATATATATATATATGATATATGATATATATATATTATTACAATATATACTATATAATATATTTAATATAAAACTAAACTACACCCCCAGAAGTGACTCGAACCCATACGAGCCCAGTTCAAGTCACTTCTGGAGGTGTGAATTTTATTGCATATAGTCCTGGGGACCATTCAGGCTTGTTCGCATTTGTTGTTCCTCACGTGTTGCCCCGAAAAAATGAGGTGATTTGAAAAAATGCTATGCCCAAGATAACCATCCAGGTGCCGGCGGGGAAGTGGTTCAAATAGCTCAGGCTATCACTTCCTATGTCCGGTCGTGATGGTCAGTGGTTAAGGCGTCCCTGTACATACCAGTTGCGTTGCTCCTGGGAGTATGGTGTTCGAGTCACTCCTGGGGTGTGAGTTTTCTTTCGCATATAGTCCTGGGGACCATTCAGGCTTGTTCGCATATAATATATATTATATATATATATATATATATATATTATATATATATATATAATATATATATATATATATATATATATATATATATATATATATTATACTGTATATATATTATATACACACATATGTATGTCAATAAATAATAATAATAAAATAAATAGCCTTAACGAGAACAACACAAACATGTGTGGAAGCATCGGAGTGTGTATATATGAATGCTACACAGTATTCAACTACATTTATATATGCTAAAATACACGTGAAGAACCTCTCTCACACTCACAGCTCCCTGACAATGAGACCAAGCTTAGCTTAGCTGCCAACACCACACATCGTGTCAGCAAGGCGGACAGCCCGCCTGCTTTCATAACTCTCACTGTATTTCCCATTTCTAAACTTCCCTTCACCTGTGCCTCTCTATCCTCTTTACTCCCCCCCACCCCAAAAAAGGGCCACTGTCAACTTCACCAAGGTATTGCGACATTATTCATGTGTTATAACCAAGTTACAATACAACGAAACATATACAGTTACAGTTAAAGCAACTGTCATTGACCTTAAATTAGCACTACTGTAAATACCATAATTATGCTTGTCCTGCTGACGACCGTACAAATATTCGTATAGTTGCTGCTATTGTGGCTGCTAATTGTTCTGGGGCCAGATTCACGAAAGCATTACGCAAGCACTTACGAACTTGTACTTCTTTTCTCAATCTTTGGCGGCTATGTTCACAATTATTAAACAGTTTATGAGTTCTGAAGCACCAGGAGGCTGTTTATAACAATAACAACAATTCATTGGAAAGTTTTCATGTTTGTAACTGTTTAATAAATGTAACCAAAGCCGTCAAAGATTGAGGAAGATGTACACGTTCGTAAGTGCTTGCGTAAGTGCTTTCGTGAATCTGGCCCCTGATGACTACTACTAGTATGTACTTTTCATGGCGGCTGAGGGCGACAAGAGCTGGAAGCACTTACCACACTACGCTCTGTCTTGAGCCTGGGCTGAGAGAGAGGCTTGTTGGCCTGCATGGTAGCCAGCGACGGCGGCCGTCCAGGTCCTCTTACACACACTTAAGTTAGTCTTTCTGCACTTCAGATATGTTGTCCTTAAAGTACTTCACTCGCTTGTCACTACTTCAGTTCT
This sequence comes from Procambarus virginalis, assembly GCA_020271785.1. Classification (NCBI taxonomy): domain Eukaryota; kingdom Metazoa; phylum Arthropoda; class Malacostraca; order Decapoda; family Cambaridae; genus Procambarus; species Procambarus virginalis. The sequence continues at coordinate 14,843,457 of WNGS01092210.1, forward strand.
CGAGGTAGCTGGAGAGTTTACATCCAGACTTAAGACTTAATGCACTCAACACTTTACCTCGCCGTCCAAATCGAGGTGGTTTAATGGAATTAAACCACCTGAGTTTGGATGTTACTTGGACTAATGACCATCAGCCTGGACAGGTTATATCCTAGGTGGTTTGGTCTAGATTCAAACGCTTATGGTTGAACACTGATCTTATCATAACTTTTAAAATACTGAAAAATTTAGATGTAAATCCAGACAACTTCTTCAAAACATCAGATATAACACAAACAAGGAGCAACGGTTTCAAGCTCAACAAGTCACAGCGTAGGACTGAAAACATGTTTTTTCACCCACAGGGTTATAAACCCACGGAACAGCCTACCCGCCGATGACGTAAATGTAAGAACTCTATTGAACTTTATATCCAGCTGGAAAAAAATCACCGAAACAAATGGGGGGAACTTTAACAAGCCGCCGGGTTCCTGTCCTCGTCGAGGCCACTAAAGTGTTAGTGGCCATCAGGTAAATTCAATAAAGGAAAACTTCTCAAAACATTCTTGTGAAATCGGGAGAAAGGCCTGAGTGAAACTCCAGTTTTGTTGGTGAATGTGGCTTTTTTTGTCACCATGTAGCCTAGCTTGCTTCGTCTTAATTAATTGTTCAGGTATATTTTATCTGCGAGTAATGCAAAAGTCAGCATGTTTACATGCAGTCACTTAATTAATAAATACAGATGACAGTCCCATTACATTTTATTTTACAGATGACAGTATTGCGTGTGCGTGAAACTAATTAAGTAAAAATAGCCCCGCTTGCTAATGCTTAAGTTTACTCTATTTAACCTCGTGTTGTTCCTTCACACTGGACATCACCTAACTTATAAAAACATGATGGCAATCTTTCGTTTTAATGGATAACCGATGCACTGATATCATAAAATAATACTTCACGCAAGATGGAAGAAAAATATGTTCCCGGTAGTTCCAGCCGTTATCCAGAGTTATACATTTCAAAGGAAAAATACATCTAACGACATTTATTGTATTCAGTTAGAAAGGTTAAAGTATAGCCAGAGAAGGCGAGTCAGATTCTTTAATCAATTGTCAATATATGTTGGCATCATCTTTGAAAAGTGATTAGGCTTCTTGCGTTACTACGATCTCCAAGCTGGATAAATGATTTATAACATAATACACAATATTTTACACAGCCAATAAATTAGAGCTACATTTAAGTAAATAACTATTAGAATTAGTTCACAATATAAATAAATAATGATAAAGATGCGTAGGAGGAACTATATAGCCTTTAGCGTGAGCACTAACAAGAGAGCAGTGTGGTGTGGGCCCCATGGGTGGTGGAGACCTTGGCATACTGTACTAGACTCCAGCCACTGTAAACACCCTCTGCTGGGGGGGGGGGCTCTACTTCACAAGTACATAACATATTCCCCAGCCACACACACATACACTAATTATATATATAATAATATATATGATCTATGATGCTGATCATATTGATGCATTCATTGTGGTTTTTCAGCACACACAATAATAAATATATGCGGCTTAGTGTGGCGATCCAGAGAGGAAATGCTCACTACATCCATGGTTCCTGCCCGCCATCTGAGGAGCTGGAGGAGCTCTACAACATGTGACAAGTAGCCTTGTACCTTGCATGTAACCAATGTTGTAACCTTTTTGTATAATGAAATTTTAAATAAAGTTAGATATATATACACACAAAAAGAATAGGAGTGGTAGAAGAAAATATCAAAGTGCCAGTGAGGGTCTACAAGGTCTTCTCTGAGTACTCTTTATTTTCTTCTCCGAGGCTATGGGTCCCTACAATTGCACCAGAGGTGGGTATACGAAAGTACTTAAAGAAATTCCTGTTTCAATTCTTCCTCCGTGGTCTGACACTGTCACATTTTTAGTCACGTGTTTATTTTTCGTGATTTACACACACACACACACACACATGTCGATGTTTGCGGATGACGCAAAGTTGATGAGAAGAGTTGTGACAGATGAGGATTGCAGGATCCTCCAAGAGGACCTGAACAGGTTGCAGAGATGGTCAGAGAAATGGCTACTGGAATTCAACACGAGCAAATGTAAAGTTATGGAAATGGGACTAGGAGATAGGAGACCAAAGGGACAGTACACAATGAAGGGGAACAGCCTACCTGTGACGACGCGCGAAAGAGACCTGGGTGTGGACGTAACACCTAATCTATCTCCTGAGGCACATATAAATAGGATAACGACAGCAGCGTACTCTACACTGGCAAAAGTTAGAACATCATTCAGAAACCTAAGTAAGGAGGCATTTAGGGCTCTTTACACTGCCTACGTGAGGCCAGTCTTAGAGTATGCCGCCTCATCATGGAGTCCCCATCTAAAGAAGCACATAATGAAACTGGAAAAGGTTCAGAGGTTTGCAACGAGACTCGTCCCAGAGCTACGAGGGATGGGGTATGAGGAGCGCCTGGGGGAACTATGCCTTACGACACTAGAAAGAAGAAGGGAGAGGGGGGACATGATAGGAACGTATAAAATACTCAGAGGGATTGACAGAGTGGACATAGACGAAATGTTCACACGGAATAGTAACAGAACGAGGGGACATGGATGGAAGTTAGAAACTCAGATGAGTCACAGAGATGTTAGGAAGTTTTCTTTTAGCGTGAGAGTAGTGGGAAAATGGAATGCACTTAAGGAACAGGTTGTGGAAGCCAATACTATTCATAATTTTAAAACCAGGTATGATAGGGAAATGGGATAGGAGTCATTGCTGTAAACAACTGATGCTCGAAAGGCGGGATCCAAGAGTCAATGCTCGATCCTGCAGACACATATAGGTGAGTACATATAGGTGAGTACACACACACACACACACACACACACACACACACACACACACACACACACACACACACACACACACACACACACACATAACACACACACACACACACACACACACACACACACACACACACATATATATATATATATATATATATATATATATATATATATATATATATATATATATATATATATATATATATACTCCTAACTCCTGAAGGATACGAACCCAGACAGCCAAGGCTTCATGAACCTTAGTGTATCCAGTACTGTACCACGAGACCATACTGACTGTACAAAAAAGTTGGAAGTCTTGAGACATAACCCAACCCCCGACACCACTCGATGGTCAATCTTAGGGTACAGATATATCATCGAATCACCTCGATGAAATATTTGTATCCTAAAATTAAGCATCAAGTGCTATCGGGTGGTTAGGTTAGAAGTCTCACGACTTGCAAACTTTTTGTACAATGATACGAGACATAATTGACAAGAATTGCAAACCTTGCAGCGAAAACGCAAGAATTCGTCCTGTCATTTATTATAATAACCCTCGTACATCTTCCCTCATTATGAGAAGTAACATTTCTGCCTCCTCTGACAAACTGAGGTGTACCAATGTAGTGTATCATTACCAATGCAGCTCCAGAGATGGTGCGCTCCAAAATATATGCTGAATTGGACATACCACGAATACATTGAGTAGACGTCTTACACTTCATTTGCAAGACGGAGGTATTAAGCAACCTCATTCTCAATACCACAACACCCATCCTGAATCGCCAAAACATAGTGAAAGATACGACAGTAATCCCATGCACCGACAATCGTAGGAGGCTTCGTATGCTGGAGACTGTTCATTCGGGAGCGTTTTATTTTTTTTATTTATATATAAAAGAGTTCTTACATTCTTGTACAGCTATCATCCTCTGTTTCACTCCTTCTCATAATTTTTGCATCATCAGCAAACATTGAGAGAAACGAGTCTATACCCTCTGGGAGATGATTTACATATATCAGAAACAGTATAGGTCCAAGGACTGACCCCTGCAGGACTCCATTCGTAACGTCTCGCCAATCTGAGACCTCACCCCTCACACTGACTCGTTGTCTCCTGTTGCTTAGGTACTCCTTTATCCAATGGAGTACCTTCCCTTTCACTCCAGCCTGCATCTCCAGCTTTTTCACTAACCTCTTGTGTGGCACTGTATCAAAGGCTTTGTGGCAATCCAAAAATATGCAGTCTGCCCAATTCAATTCAATTTCTTTCTTTATTATGCACCCCATACCCATCCCGTGGGCGGTGGTGTAAAGGATACAGAGGCACATAATCGGTTCAGGAACTGAACCCTCTAGTTCGTTTAGCTAAGCTCCTCTTTCTTGCTTGATTTTTGTTGAAAACAGGAATTTCCTTAAGTACTTTCGTATATTAATACATCTTCAGAAGGAATTCAGAAGGAAGGAAGCCTATGTACTTGCATACGTTAGGCTTATGTTCAAAATGTTTCTTCAACTTATTGGAATGCTTTCAAAGCCTAACGTATGCAAGAACACAGGCTGCGTGTCCTCGACAATAAGAATTATAATTATTATAAGCCAGTCTTGGAGGCCGCGTTCCACTAAACTCGTCTCCTCCTACATCGTAAAATCGTCGTATTTTAAAATTTTAAAGTGATTCAATGTTATATTCTTAAGATTCATATGCAGTGTATTGTGAAGGATTACACCATTCCAACAATAACCGGAATCCAAACATTACAACAGCTGTTTATACATGATGCCATGTGCTACAGTTGCACACAGTCCGTATTACTGAGAGACGCGTAAACATTACTGCAACAATTGTGCAAACGCTGTCTAGCCTTTGTTTATGGTTCCTGACACGCAAACAGGGTCATGAGCCCGAGGTGGGTATCAGGGCACGAAGTGTTGTGTGGGGGCAGAGGAGTGTGCGTGCGGGCACACGTGAACACACCGCTCACCTTCACTACTTGTTTACTACTGAGCGGCTGCTGCTACACCACAGAAAACGGGAGGCGCGCCTCGCTGGTTGCTGCCCGCCACTTTTGGCCCCAAATGCCTTGACAACATTGTAAATGTTAACTAAACATACTTTTGTTATAATTAAGGAAATGTATATGTTTATCTCTCAGAATGTTTGGTAATACGTTTATTGTTTGTGATGTGGGTATATGTATGTATTAACACGATGTACTGAACGGGGTGAGAATAGCTTGAGCTACCTCGATCATCCCTTTGTGTGTATTTTACCTCAATAAACTTATTTCAATTTCAATTTCAATTCTTATAATTAAGTGGCATTACATGAACGCTTTTTGGCAATGGAAATCAGCCATATATATGTTAAAAAATTTGGTATACTTTTAAGAAAGTGTGCAAGACTAGTAATTGGCAGTTATTGTGTTGGCGAGACAGATGGGGGGGGGGGGAGTGCATGGATTTAAGGCGTTTTGGTATTTGCTCTTGATGGTAAACAAGCCTGAAATTTGGCTCGCAACCCAAGGTTAAAATAAAAAACAGCGTATGTTAGGCATAATTATATATATATAGACCAACATTTTGAAAATAAAGCATTATGAACAGATACTGTTGATTAATTTAGCTAAGAAATTACACTTATGTAACTATAGCTCATCAGGCTTTAACTTGGCTAAACAAATTTTGTAGCTCAGTTCCTGAAGTCATTACATGTGCCTCGTAGCTTTTCCACTACCACTCACATCATGGGCATTTTTTATTATTATATATTATTATTATTATTATTATTATTATTATTATTATTATTATTATTATTATTATTTATACAAGAGTTCTTACATTCTTGTACAGCCACCAGCACGCGTAGCTTTTCGGGCAAGTCCTTAATCCTGTGTTCCCTGGAATGCGACCCGCTAAATCGTACCCATTTTACTGTTGAGTTAAACAGAGGCTACAGTTAAGGATAGGCGCCCAGTCAATCCTCCCCGGCCAGGATACGAACCCAGGCTTGCGAAACGCCAGGCGAGTGTCTTAACCCGTACAGCACGGCCCGTTGCGTCACATCAAGTGATGCAGTCGTACACAACGGTTACTGTCTAACTGCACTTATACATTAGTAATAGTTTTCCTACTCCAGCAGAGCAGTGCCCTGCTTGCCCTACTTCTATCTTAAGCCATTAATGGAACGCCAACTATACTAATCGCAAAGAAACTAACAGTGAATTAAATGTCTCTTATATCTGTTTCCTCTTGAAACACGTCCTGTAATTCAATAAGTTACGCTTTCCAAGGGATGATTTTGAGGCTATATGATTTACTATTCATTAGTCAATCACATAACTTTGCACATTAACAAAAACATTACAACATTTACATCACAGATTCTTTATATAGCAGTAAGTAAGTTATGCTTCCTCCCTCGTGTGTACAAGTACGTGTACACACCGGACTTGTTTGGTTAGATACAAAATTATTTCTTAACAGAAAAGAACACAGAAACAATCTCTCGACCAATTAACTTGATCTTTAACCTAATTATCTAAAGGAGGCGAGTGTTGCTGTTTACAAACATGCCAAGTGTGTTGGTGTGTGTGTGTTGATGTAGGTGTGTGTTGGTGGGTGTGTGTTGATGTAGGTGTGTGTTGGTGTGTGTGTGTTGGTGATGTAGGTGTGTGTTGTGATGTAGGTGTGTGTTGGTGTGTGTGTGTTGGTGGGTGTGTGTTGTGATGTAGGTGTGTGTTGGTGATGTAGGTGTGTGTTGTGATGTAGGTGTGTGTTGGTGTGTGTGTGTTGGTGGGTGTGTGTTGTGATGTAGGTGTGTGTTGGTGATGTAGGTGTGTGTGTTGGTGATGTAGGTGTGTGTGTTGATGATGTAGGTGTGTGTGTTGGTGATGTAGGTGTTGGTGATGTAGGTGTGTGTGTTGGTGATGTAGGTGTGTGTGTGGTGATGTAGGTGTGTGTGTTGGTGATGTAGGTGTGTGTTGGTGTGTGTGTTGGTGATGTAGGTGTGTGTTGGTGATGTAGGTGTGTGTGTGGTGTGTGTGTTGGTGATGTAGGTGTGTGTTGGTGATGTAGGTGTGTGTTGGTGATGTAGGTGTGTGTTTGGTGATGTAGGTATGTGTTGGTGATGTAGGTGTGTGTTGGTGATGTAGGTGTGTGTTGGTGGGTGTGTGTTGGTGATGTAGGTGTGTGTTGGTGGGTGTGTGTTGGTGATGTAGGTGTGTTTTGGTGGTGTGTGTTGGTGATGTAGGTGTGTGTTGGTGGGTGTGTGTTGGTGATGTAGGTGTGTGTTGGTGGGTGTGTGTTGGTGATGTAGGTGTGTGTGGTGGGTGTGTGTTGGTGATGTAGGTGTGCGTTGGTGACTCCCAGAGAGTGACTTCATTCTTACTTGTGTGCGCTCTGGGGGCAGCACCTCCCTCCCTCCCTCCTAATACCATCATATCTACTGAAAAATTGGATGGAGTTTGTCTCCTCTGTTTAATTCCACTTATTCCCCTCGTGCACAAAATGTAGACTTCGTACATTAGCTTTACTATGTACATAACCTTGGCACTAGTGCCTGGAAAGCCAACAGTAGCAAGTTCAGCACAGTATCCAAGCGTTATGGCCTCTATATACAGTACTTTTGCGTACTGTATAAACGCAAAAATATTGTCATATTTTATCTACTGATTTTGTGTAGAGAAGCTCAAAAAATGGGAAGAGGCGAGATAGACGTGGACAGCATATTTCAAAGAGTTAAGTTAGGACAAGAGGACACAGGTAGTTTTCCAGGCGAAAGAGGCGAGAGAAAAAGATGTCACAGAGGCATTCTCCTGCCNCACCTAGTTGTACTCACCTAGTTGTGCTTGCGGGGGTTGTGCTCTGGCTCTTTGGTCCCGCCTCTCAACCGTCAATCAACAGGTGTACAGTTTCCTGAGCCTAATGGGCTCTATCATATCTACACTTGAAACTGTGTATGGAGTCAGCCTCCACCACATCGCTTCCTAATGCATTCCATTTGTCAACCACTCTGACACTAAAAAGTTCTTTCTAATATCTCTGTGGCTCATTTGGGCACTCAGCTTCCACCTGTGTCCCCTAGTGCGTGTGCCCCTTGTGTTAAACAGCCTGTCTTTATCAACCCTGTCGATTCCCCTGAGAATCTTGAATGTGGTGATCATGTCCCCCCTAACTGTGTGTGTGTGTGAGTGTGAGTGTGAGTGTGTGAGTGTGAGTGTGAGTGTGAGTGTGAGTGTGAGTGTGAGTGTGTGAGTGTGAGTGTGAGTGTGAGTGTGAGTGTGAGTGTGTGAGTGTGAGTGTGAGTGTGAGTGTGAGTGTGTGAGTGTGAGTGTGAGTGTGAGTGTGAGTGTGAGTGTGAGTGTGAGTGTGAGTGTGAGTGTGAGTGTGAGTGTGTGAGTGTGAGTGTGAGTGTGAGTGTGTGAGTGTGAGTGTGAGTGTGAGTGTGAGTGTGAGTGTGAGTGTGTGAGTGTGAGTGTGAGTGTGCGTGTGTGTGCTCACTTGTACTCTCAACAATCAATCTACTGGCGTAAAGATTCCTGAGATTCCTGAGGTGTGTATGTAGTTTTTTATTATTTGTATCTCCAGTATCGAGCTATTAGCTCTTGGTCCCGCCTTTCTAACCAATTTATTTTCCTCAGTTATATCTACTACATATATTTCCCTTACACATACACACACATCCCCAGGAAGCAGCCCGTAGCAGCTGTCTAACTCCCAGGTACTTATTTACTGCTAGGTTAACAGGGGGCATCAGGGTGAAAGAAACTCTGCCCATTTGTTTCCGCCTCCGCCGGGGATCGAACCCGGACCCTTAGGACCACTAATCCCGAGCGCTGTCCACTCAGCCGTCAGGCCCCTATGTGTGTACTCGCCTAATTGTGCTTGCGGGGGTTGAGCTCTGGCTCTTTGGTCCCGCCTCTCAACTGTCAATCAACTGGTGTACAGGTTCCTGAGCCTATTGGGCGCTATCATATCTACACTTGAAACTGTGTATGGAGTCAGCCTCCACCACATCACTGCCTAATGCATTCCATCCGTTAACTACTCTGACACTGAAATAGTTTTTTCTAATATCTCTGTGGGTCATGTGGGTACTCAGCTTCCACCTGTGTCCCCTTGTTCGAGTACCCGCCGTGTCATGTTGTTGTTTGTGATTCAGCTACTGAAACAAAATTTCTATGCAGCACGTGCTATAGTGAGCCCGTAACACCCGTGTTAAATAATCTATCTTTATCTACCCATGTAAATTTCCCCTGAGAATTGTGTATGGGGTGATCATGTCTCCCCGAGCTCTTCTGTCTCCCAGCGAGGTGAGGTGCAGTTCCCTCAGCCTTTAGCTACGCTCGTGGTGTCCTGTCTTCCCAGCACTCTTTGTCATATAACGCTTTGACACTACTGACGGTCTTGGCCTCCACCACCTTCTCACTTAATTTGTTCCAACCGTCTACCACTCTGTTTACAAAAGTGAATTTTCTTATATTTCTTCGGCATCTTTGTTTAGTCAGTCTAAATCTACGACCTCTTGTTCTTGGAGTTCCAGGTCTCAGGAAGTCTTCCCTATCATTAGTTCTTCCCTATGCCAGCCTCACCACACACGCCACACTGGTGGTGTGTGTGGTGAGGCTGCCATACTGGTGACCTGTGTGGTGAGGATGACACACTGGTGGTGTGTGTGGTGAGGCTGACATACTGGTGACCTGTGTGGTGAGGATGACACACTGGTGGTGTGTGTGGTGAGGCTGCCATACTGGTGACCTGTGTGGTGAGGATGACACACTGGTGGTGTGTGTGTGGTGAGGCTGCCATACTGGTGACCTGTGTGGTGAGGATGACACACTGGTGGTGTGTGTGGTGAGGCTGCCATACTGGTGACCTGTGTGGTGAGGATGACACACTGGTGGTGTGTGTGGTGAGGCTGACATACTGGTGACCTGTGTGGTGAGGATGACACACTGGTGGTGTGTGTGGTGAGGCTGACATACTGGTGACCTGTGTGGTGAGGATGACACACTGGTGGTGTGTGTGGTGAGGCTGACATACTGGTGACCTGTGTGGTGAGGATGACACACTGGTGGTGTGTGTGGTGAGGCTGACATACTGGTGACCTGTGTGGTGAGGATGACACACTGGTGGTGTGTGTGGTGAGGCTGCCATACTGGTGACCTGTGTGGTGAGGATGACACACTGGTGGTGTGTGTGGTGAGGCTGACATACTGGTGACCTGTGTGGTGAGGATGACACACTGGTGGTGTGTGTGGTGAGGCTGACATACTGGTGACCTGTGTGGTGAGGATGACACACTGGTGGTGTGTGTGGTGAGGCTGACATACTGGTGACCTGTGTGGTGAGGATGACACACTGGTGGTGTGTGTGGTGAGGCTGCCATACTGGTGACCTGTGTGGTGAGGATGACACACTGGTGGTGTGTGTGGTGAGGCTGACATACTGGTGACCTGTGTGGTGAGGATGACACACTGGTGGTGTGTGTGGTGAGGCTGACATACTGGTGACCTGTGTGGTGAGGATGGCACACTTTCACTGGCACAAATACTGTCTCTGGGCGCGCAGCGGGACACTCATCTCTCGGGTGAGCTGTGAGGGTGGTGGTGGTGCTGAGGTTATAATGGTGGTGGTGGTGTGGTGGTAGTGACTATTGTGGTGGAAGTGGTTATAGCACCACAGGTGTGTGGGGAGGGGGACCCGCCCCCCGTGCCCTGAGGCAGGACACGGGCACCACAGGTGTGTGTGTGTGTGTGGGGGAGGGAGAGGAGTCATCATGCTCCACACGTACAAGTATTGCCACACTCGCCGGACCTCCGTCACAGCTCAGCCACACTTTCCAGAATTATTGTTCTACACCCCCACTCCCCACACCTGTCACTGAGTGTGACAGGTGTGTAACCATCACGTTGCAACCCGCTCTCCTGGCCGGGGAGGATTTACTGGCCGCAAATCCTAACTGTGGCCTCTAACATTAAAATGGGTACTTGGTTGTAAACACGATACTTCGCGGGGGTCGTATTCCAGGGACCATAGGATTAAGGACCTGCCTGAAACGCTACGCGTACTAGTGGCTGTACAAGAATGTTACAACGCTTGTATATATCATCAAAACTCTCATCTTTACTCCTTGAAGAGTCCACAGTGACGTCATCACTAGGGAGTTTTATTATTATTATTATTATTTTTCTACCACAGACGTGGCCAGACATTTACAATGCTAACCAGCATATATACATTTTCTTCTGTCCTCCATGGACAGGGTGAGAGATGTGTTAAGCATATAGTTCAGGGGTTTATCACTAGGAAGTGGACGAGTGACTTCATACATACACCGTCCCTACCCCTCACCCCCTGTCCCTACCCCTCACCCCCCTCGTCCCTATACTGTAAACTGTACTTTACTGTGTACTTCTTAAAGCCTCATAGGACGTGATACCTGAGTGAACAGGGCTTCAGATTCGTTGTCCTGAGGTTCCGGGTTCGATTCCTGGTGGAGGCGGAAACAAGTTGGCAGAATTTCTCTCGCCCTGATGCCCCTATTCAAGTAGCAGTAAATAGGTACCTGGGAGTTAGACAGCTGCTACGGGCTACTTTCTGGGGGGGGGGGGGGGGAGTGGCAAAAATAGAGACCTGGTCGAGGACCGGGCCGCGGGGACGCTAAGCCCCGAAATCATCTCAAGATAACCCCATACTCATCATGTGAACATTTGCACAAAAAGGTCAGAAAAGGCACAAGTTGTCTGAACTTTAAATTAATTGTTGTACTCGGGTGGCGGTTGTCTCGGGCTTAATAACTTGGCTCATAGTCTTAATTGGTTGTGTCATATTGTCCAGTCACTGAAGTATTATTCTCTGACAAGGAAGGAGATCTGTGTCAGGGAAAGTGTATGGTTCTGGTTAGTAAACTGCCACTAGAGGACCACATAAAATAATTGTACACGAGTTTTGTTTAGACCAAAATTGGAATATGCAGCGGTTGTATGGTGCCCATATCTCAAGAAGCACATAAATAAACTGGAAAACAATTAATGACATGCTACACAATGGCCTCCGGAACTGAAACAAAAATTTGGCGCGTACATAACTGACATGTGTTGTAAACAAATCAGACAGACATCTGGTTATATACTAGCGCTTCTCAGGGGGTTGTTGCTATGAGTGGGCAACCCAGACTAAGACAACAGACACCATCATACTCACTGGGTGTCACTTGCACAGTAAGATGTGTTATTAGCATGTGCACAAATTAGCAGAGTACTTACTCGGCGGGAGCCGTCTCACAGCAGGATGTGTTCTGGAGTTAATTTTTTTTTAATTTTGCCCCGAGGGGGGAGTTTATTGGGCAGCGTCACTCATCTTGTGAGCGGACATACCGCCATAGCAGCATGTACAACACTCCCCAATAGGAAGAAAACCCGCTGGGTTGTTCACCCTGTCACTTGTACCCAGACACAGCTGGGACTTGCCTAACTGTCTCAAGTCAACAGCTGCTCAAACAAGAAGATTAACATCTATCAACCCTTAAAAGCTTACGTTATCTTGCGGGTGCAAAACGGGGGAATCTTTTAAGAACAGTATCAATAGTTGACAAACTATGGCGAGGCCGTAGTGGACTTGTGGAGTTAGTACTTGTACTTGTAGTTGTCGTGAGGGACGAGAATCACGAGCTTATGAGTACACATCATAACATACAGAAAACTTCCACAAGAATGAGGTGACGGAGCTAAGGGCAAGGTAGCTGAACTCACACCCTTGTACCTCATAACAAGAAGCCTCCACACACAACACCAATCAGAATGCAGTTTCTGCGACAACCGACGCCTGACTGGGTGAAGTATGGGTCCCTCTGACATCACTGGGAATGGATTGTTGTTGTTGTTGTTGGTTGTAGGGCGACGATGATGAAGGGATCGGATGCCCCATTGGGAGGAAGAAGAGCTATGACCCTTGGGGAGGTCAGGCCATGTACCTGACCTTTCTGGCTACCTGCACCACTGTAACCACAACAGTGGTGGCGGACTCCACCTATCATTATACAGGCCGGTTGGGGGGTAGAAATAGCCTAAGCTATCCCTTTGAGATGTATTTCTTTCTTGTCACAATAAACAAACTTGAACTTGTACATGTCAGATGTATAAACTGTCATCTGCCAGTATAACCAAATGACACATGTCACCATACACACTACATCTGAACTGGAAATACCATTGTCGATCCCAGGATACCCGACTCAGGGTACTTGTGGTCTGGGATAATCACCAATGCACAGGACTTATTATGCACCTGCAACCATGGGGTCCAAGTCTGGCTGAGACCACCATTCTTTCACAGTCGGCCAGTTAATGGTTCTCCAAGAACCCAACGTGCGTCAGCCAGGTGGGCTTCCCAGAGAGTTGACTAAATATTTAAACGGTTCCTCCAAACAAAAAAGTTTGGGGATCACTGAATTGTAAGTGATAAGGCTTAGTGGCAGCCGGTGCTCGCCCCTGACAGGAAGTCCATGTGTCCGGACACGTCATGAAGATACGGATACATTATCTTTCACAATATTGAGTGACATATTTAGCATGTAGGTTGGTTCTCAATAACAAATACTATTATTGTTGTTCTTTGTCACTGTTATTGTGGAGGAGTTATATCATCAGTAGCAGTATGTCACTCCCATTATTAAGTGTTCATTATATTTACTTGTGAACCAAGAGCGGGCAGGACACACCCCCGCCCGCCTCCCTCCCTCCCACACCCAGCAGTGTGAGCCAAATATACAGCGAGGGAGGGACGGTGTTGCCAGGGCCGGCAGGGGCTTTGTCTCTCCCCCCCCCCCCCCCGAGTGTTGCAGGGTACTGGTCGGCACACTCCACCCCCCCCCCCCACCCCCCACCGTCAACGCTCCTGGCAACCTACCATCACTTTCTCCGTCGCACACACACACACACGCGCCAGTAATTGTATATAATGAACCCTTATCCCATGAGTACTGGTGCGACGGTCACCCATACCCACCCTCTGGGTACTGGTGGGACGGTCACCATACCCACCCTCTGGGTACTGGTGCGACGGTCACCCATACCTACCCTCTGGGTACTGGTGGGACGGTCACATGGGCACCCATACCCACCCTCTGGGTACTGGTGGGACGGTCACCATACCCACCCTCTGGGTACTGGTGGGACGGTCACCCATACCCACCCTCTGGGTACTGGTGCGACGGTCACCCATACCCACCCTCTGGGTACTGGTGGGACGGTCACCCATACCCACCCTTTGGGTACTGGTGGGACGGTCACCCATACCCACCCTGGGTACTTTTTTTTTTTTTTTTTTTTTTTTGGGAGTAAAGAGGAAGGAGAGGCATAGGTGAAGGGAAGTATAGAAGTGGGAAGTACAGTGAGAGGTATGAAAGCAGGCGGGCTGTCCGCCTTGCTGACACGATGTGTGGGTGTTGGCAGCTAAGCTAAGCTGGCTCCCTCTTGTCAGGGAGCTGTGAGTGTGTGAGAGGTTCTTCACATGTGTTTCACCATATATGGATGTCTATAGATGAATACTGAGTAGCATTCATATATACACACTCCGATGCTTCCACACATGTTTTCTGTTTAAGGCTCTTTGTTTAATTATTATTATTTGTCGAATAGTTCATACATATTATTTATCGAGTTGTTCATATATATACTTGTATGAACTGTTCCTATATACACATATATATCTCATCTGGGGATTATATACTGTGGGACAGGGTTATCAACCAGAGAATCGAGGCTCTTGGCCACCAGCTGTGGGAGCGGGGCGTCTCATCTTGGAGTAATCTTCCTAACATTGGATCCTCTAACATTTCGATGGTGTTCCACACCCTGATGGCTTGGTGCTGCAGTCTGATGTTTAGTGGCTGTATATTCAAGAGTTCATGGAGCTCCTGGATTGTCTGATTATATGGTGGACGGTGTTTAGCTGCTCTCNATATTACCGTCATGTTGTGTACACCCAAACACAACATTACCGTCATGTTGTGTACACCAAACACACATTACCGTCATGTTGTGTACACCAAACACAACATTACCGTCATGTTGTGTACACCAAACACAACATTACCGTCATGTTGTGTACACCAACACAATATTACCGTCATGTTGTGTACACCAAACACAATATTACCGTCATGTTGTGTACACCAACACAATATTACCGTCATGTTGTGTACACCAAACACAAATTGCCGTCATGTTGTGTACCCAAACACAATATGAGACTGTGAGTTCTGTTATCCTACCATGGATACAGAAACAAATGATCATCTCCATACTGTGTTATCGATACATGTGCGATAGTTATTGATATCGTTATCACAATGAGTACAGTACAGGCCAGTAATTAATGCATTATCATCTGAGCCGTCTTATGATAGTCATGTCGGCAAGCCATGACATGCATACAATAATGATAAAACATTTCATTTCAGCCTTAAGGACGAGACAGCCTCAATAACAACCTTCCTAATATAAATGTATGTATTGATCTTTCATATTTCTTTAAGAACTTGGAACGTTGTAATCTTGTATGATCAATATAGGTTCCGTAAGGTATTTTATACTTACTGGTGAGCCATCGCACCTTATACAGTTGGATGTTGTAAATCTACTTCAGTTGGATGTTGTAAATCCTTTACCAATACTCTACAGTTTTCTAAAGCCTTTGATAGGGAACGAATCTAACTCTTATTTCTCAAGCCACTTGTCTAGGCTATTCCATGTCCCTTGTTGTATAGATATCTTAAGTTGTGTCTTCTCCGTGATGTGCAGTCTTATATGTTATATGAGATAATAGCCTGTCGCCAGCTGTTTTCTTATGGCTTATTATTAATCTTTACCTGACACATAATGCTATTCTTTTTATGTGAATTGTCTGTTTGCACTTAAGTCCTCTTAAATTGTCAATTACAAAGCTAATGCCAGCCATTACCCACTTCGGAAACTTCTATATCGAATCTCAATCTTCTAACAATATGATGAAAATTGGTGACATGTACTCATTACATAATTAATTAATTAAGACTATTC
Source organism: Procambarus virginalis (assembly GCA_020271785.1). Taxonomy (NCBI): domain Eukaryota; kingdom Metazoa; phylum Arthropoda; class Malacostraca; order Decapoda; family Cambaridae; genus Procambarus; species Procambarus virginalis. The sequence goes on from WNGS01092210.1 coordinate 14,859,382, forward strand.
ACCCTTGTCTAGAGCAGTACTCACACACGCGGGACAGTGTACATGAAGACAACCATCTATAGTGGTCTCGACGGTGACAGGAAATAATCAAACATCTCTAGGACTCGTTTGTGTATCAAGCTTAATACTGTGCCCACTGTTCTGCTCTTGCTAGCTCTCAACAGTGCTTGTCTACTTGAACAATGCTTGTCAATTCCTCTTAAAATTTGATGTCGCTAACATGTCCCCTCAATGCCTCCTCCCGTGAGATGAAGGCCAATTGCTTCAATGTTATCCACAACTCAAAAAATTGCCTTGTTGCATATCTTTTAGCTTTTTGTAGCTTTATCGTGTACTTTTCCCGACGAGGATTCCCTGCAGGTTGCAGCATGCACAACAAGAGTGGGTTTTACATAGGCTGTATAAAGACACCGTTGTCCTAGCAACACAACGTATTTTGACGCATAATTTACCCAAGGCCACAAACCGATCTACAATAATGGTAGCGACTCGCGAAATTGACGCGAGTCAATTTCTGTCGCTACCTGTCGCGAGTTGTTTTCTGTCCTCGGGTTGGTTAAGTTCGGGCGCTTTGATTCGACAGTTTAGTGGAAACGCTCCGAAGGACGGGCTTGTATAAAGGGCCTCTCAAGGCACCTTTGTTCATATTCCTGAAAGCTTCGCAGTCGTTGACCAATGATATAGACGGAAAAGGCAAGTATGACAAGGGATACCGGGTCAAGTAACGCGTGACAAGCTCAAGCAATGAGCGTGTAAAGCTATAACATGTCAAGTAACGAATATGAGGTATATTATGTCAGGTAACACGTGTACAAAGCTATACATTGTTATTATTATTCACCCGAGTGCAACAGTGTCATCTTGCACTGTTGCTGATAAACCTACTCATCCCTTTATTGTTTACTTGTCAAGAGTCACAGGTAATATTGTACTTCCGCAGCCTATTGTCTCCCTTCTCTTCTCCAGCCTATTGTCTCCCTTCTCTTCTGCAGCCTATTGTCTCCTTCTCTTCTGCAGCCTATTGTCTCCCTTCTCTTCTCCAGCCTATTGTCTCCCTTCTCTTCTGCTGTCTATTGTCTCCCTTCTCTTCTCCAGCCTATTGTCTCCCTTCTCTTCTGCTGCCTATTGTCTCCCTTCTCTTCTACTGTCTATTGTCTCCCTTCTCTTCTCCAGCCTATTCTCTCCTTCTCTGCTGCTGTCTATTGTCATGCGCCTGCTTGTATACACAGTGTGTAATTTTTCAATTTCTTTCTTTATTATGCACCCCATACCCATCCCGTGGGCGGTGGTGTAAAGGATTACAGAGGCACATAATCGGTTCAGGAACTGAACCCTCTAGTTCGTTTAGCTAAGCAAATAACAATGTTTGACGCTAGTTACAAAATTATCAATGTTGTATACACATGTACACACCCTCATACATACATGTACATATATATATACGTATACACATATACATACACATACATATCTAATCACTCACACAAATACACACATCAAGAATCTTTGTGTCACAAGTGACACAAAGAGGTGTCACAAGTGACACTACAAGAGGCTCACAACAGTCACTATACAAGGCACTTTACATCTATAGTGAGTCACACAGTTACTAGTCTTGCTGCACACCCACCCAACTGGGCGGCAGCTTTACAGTCATGTGCATGCATTACCGACAGTAAGCAAATTTTGGATACTTCGCTAAAATGTAAGATATACAGTCTGGTGGTGGTCAGAAAACTGTATGTCTGTGACGGAGCGTCACGTCGTGTCTGATGGACGGGTCACGTTACACATTAACAGACAAGGATATATAGTGAGGGAGGGGGAGTGTCCTGTACTACAATGGCTGCGATCTCTACTCACAGTCGGTGATACCGGGTTCGATCCCCAGGCAGGACAAAAATGGTTGAACAACAAATTGCAAAGACCAATTAATTCTTGACAGAGGACTCTGCGTGGTCCTGTTGACTAATTATACTGATGTAAGCGTGTATAAGAAAGCTTGGATATTGTATAATAGTTATACCATTACCGCGGTACGCAGATAATGGGACTAATCATCCATGTCGTTCACTGATTACGCTTTGGCAATGTACTGGACCAGGGCGAGAGCTACATTGACCTGGGGTGGGACCTCCTCAAGTATCATGTCCAACTACATTATGTTTTTAAGGAAATAATTATCAAGACAGTGCCTTGCATGGTTTTCAAGGCAGTATATACAAGATATAATTTGTCGTTATGGTTTGGGTATGGCAACTTATCAACTAACAACATTTTAAATCATAGCAATAATCCTCAGAAGGTGTAAGACATGCGTGGTATTAAATAGTGTTGTATTAGGAGCGTACTCAGTGTGAAAGAGTAGCAGGAGGCGCTGTTATCAGTAGTAAGAGTCCACCAAGCTTCCTTATTAACTTGTCTTCCCTAGGGACACCTTCCATAATGTTCTTACTCTTCACTTTCCGACAGTAGACGTCACAACTTGTAAGTGTGCACCAGCCACATGTCTCTTTACTACCACGGCACCTGGCTGCTGATGTTTCTTATATGTCTTATCACACAAATAAGTTTTTTTCCGTAAGTTGAGAGATAAGGAGGACAGAGGTTGTGTACCTGAGTGAATGAGTGTTATGGGGGTATCTTGTGTGTTGCTGGCAGGAGCACACACTACACACTAGACCACCACACTGACACACACACACACACACACACACTAGTCACCCACAGGCCACACTACCTCACTTCTCCTCCTGGCCGCCTCTCCCTACACTATACCAACATCGCCTCACGCAATTCACCCTAACCTTTAATCTCTCATAACTCAAACTAATAATATCTATTATCTTGTGCTTCCTATCAATAAATCAATATGTTTTCGCTTAATATACTGCAATATTAATTCAGCTATTGAGATATAATAAAGAAATACTTTTGTGATTAAATTTTTGATATGGTAATACTTATAAAACAACATTCTTGTACGATAACTTCACACTCAAAACATTAAAACATATGACTTAAATTATAAATGAAACTTCCATAATTCTTTCTCGGTGCACTAATCTAAAAGTACTTTTATGAAACAATAACATAAGCAAATAATGTAATAATCAACGAAGCCACATAGATTATTCATTTTTACCTGTTGCCAAAATGTTATTTTCCCGATGTCAAATATCTGCAGGAAAATTTAAATACACAACACCTGTATCTTTCCGTATACTGACTGAAATGAACATGCATTAATTTAAGGTAGTAAACTACACACACACATTAAATGATCACTGATTTACAGAGGTATTTCCCACATCTTACCTCCGCCAGCACTGTCGACCAGCTGACTGGAGGCAGCCTTCGTTCGGCAGCGACGACAATGAGGCATCCAGTTGCCAGGCGGCTCTACAGAAGGCCGGATCATGCCGCTCTACTAGAGGCCAGACCATGCCGCTCTACTGGAGGCCAGACCATGCCGCTCTACTGGCGACCAGACCATGCCGCTCTACTGGAAACCAGACCATGCCACTCTACTGGCGACCAGACCATGCCGCTCTACTGGCGACCAGACCATGCCGCTCTACTGGCCACCAGACCATGCCGCTCTACTGGCGACCAGACCATGCCGCTCTACTGGCGACCAGACCATGCCGCTCTACTGGCGACCAGACCATGCCGCTCTACTGGAGGCCAGACCATGCCGCTCTACTGGCGACCAGACCATGCCGCTCTACTGGCCACCAGACCATGCCGCTCTACTGGCCACCAGACCATGCCGCTCTACTGGCGACCAGACCATGCCGCTCTACTGGCGACCAGACCATGCCGCTCTACTGGCGACCAGACCATGCCGCTCTACTGGCGACCAGACCATGCCGCTCTACTGGAGGCCAGACCATGCCGCTCTACTGGCCACCAGACCATGCCGCTCTACTGGAGATAGACCATGCCGCTCTACTGGAGATAGACCATGCCGCTCTACTGGCCACCAGACCATGCCGCTCTACTGGCCACCAGACCATGCCGCTCTACTGGCCACCAGACCATGCCGCTCTACTGGCGACCAGACCATGCCGCTCTACTGGCCACCAGACCATGCCGCTCTACTGGCCACCAGACCATGCCGCTCTACTGGCCACCAGACCATGCCGCTCTACTGGCGACCAGACCATGCCGCTCTACTGGCCACCAGACCATGCCGCTCTACTGGCGACCAGACCATGCCGCTCTACTGGCGACCAGACCATGCCGCTCTACTGGAGGCCAGACCATGCCGCTCTACTGGCCACCAGACCATGCCGCTCTACTGGCCACCAGACCATGCCGCTCTACTGGCCACCAGACCATGCCGCTCTACTGGCCACCAGACCATGCCGCTCTACTGGCCACCAGACCATGCCGCTCTACTGGCCACCAGACCATGCCGCTCTACTGGCCACCAGACCATGCCGCTCTACTGGCCACCAGACCATGCCGCTCTACTGGCCACCAGACCATGCCACTCTACTGGCCACCAGACCATGCCGCTCTACTGGCCACCAGACCATGCCGCTCTACTGGCCACCAGACCATGCCGCTCTACTGGCCACCAGACCATGCCGCTCTACTGGCCACCAGACCATGCAGCTCTACTGGCCACCAGACCATGCCGCTCTACTGGCCACCAGACCATGCAGCTCTACTGGCCACCAGACCATGCAGCTCTACTGGCCACCAGACCAAGCCTGGTCACTCGTGGACCAGACCAACCAACACCCCCCCCCCCCCTCCCGCTAACAACCCCCCTCCCCCCTCCCCAAACACTTCTCACCTCCGACATATTTCGAGGACTTTACGACTGAGTCATAACACAGTACAAGGTCAACACCTGAAAAATTCACAGAAATATCGAACGCTCCTCCAGCAGGCAGGAGCTGGTGTCCTGCTGTCAGTACACACACACACACACACACGCACATACATTATTTTCTATTATTCGGATAGGATTTTTCAGAATCATTCAGAACATTGTATACCACATACGTAAGACCAATCCTGGAGTATGCGGCCCCGGCATGGAGCCCGTACCTTGTCAAGCACAAGACGAAGCTGGAAAAAGTTCAGAGGTATGCCACTAGACTAGTCCCAATACTAAGAGGCATGAGTTACGAGGAAAGGATGCGGGAAAAGCACCTCACGACACTGGAAGACAGAAGAGTGAGGGGAGACATGATCATTACCTAAAATGGAATGGACAGGGTAGATAAATATAAACTTTAACACTGGTGGAAGGCGAACAAGGGGACACAGGTGGAAACTGAGTACCCAAATGAGCCACAGGGACGTTAGAATTCAATTTCTTTCTTTATTATGCACCCCATACCCATCCCGTGGGCGGTGGTGTAAAGGATTACAGAGGCACATAATCGGTTCAGGAACTGAACCCTCTAGTTCGTTTAGCTAAGCAAATAACAATGTTTGACGCTAGTTACAAATTATCAATGTTGTATACACATGTACACACCCTCATACATACATGTACATATATATATACGTATACACATATACATACACATACATATCTAATCACCCACACAAATACACACATCAAGAATCTTTGTGTCACAAGTGACACAAAGAGGTGTCACAAGTGACATTACAAGAGTCTCACAACCGTCACATATACAAGGCACTTTACATCTATAGTGAGTCACACGGTTACTAGTCTTGCTGCACACCCACCAACTGGGCGGCAGCTTTACAGTCATGTGCATGCATTACCGACAGTAAGCAATTTTGGATACTTCGCTAAAATTTCGGGCAGCACATCATTGTAAATGAAGTACTACACATTTCTTGAACACTATTGATGGTGTTATCTCTAAATTCCGCAATTTTTTCACATTCCATTATATAATGAAGCAAGTATGCGAATAGTTCTGCTGACAGAGTTTACATTTAGTCAAATCTACATCAGCAGATGTTACAAACTCCCAGAGGTACTTGTAGCCGATATGTCTAGGTGTCAGAGTAGTTAACAGGTGGAATGCATTAGGCAGTGATGTGGTGGAGGCCGACTCCATACACAGTTTCAAATGTAGATATGATAGAGCCCAGTAGACTCGGGAATCTATACATCAGTTGATTGAACTTAACCCCGCAAGCACAACTAGGTGAGTACACACACACACTTTCGGGACCATAGAGCTGAAGCTCAACCCCCGGAAGCAACTAAGTGGGTACAACTAGGTGAGTACACACACACAGACAGTTTCACCTTAGATCCTCAGAGAACGCTCAGCTGAGCTGAGCATTCCTTGTCAATATTTTTCAGGCATCGTATAGGTGAGTGGAGGCTTACTGGTGCTGGAGGTGTAGGATACACAGTGGTGGTGCAGGGTACACAGTGGTGGAGCATGGTACACTGTGGTGGAGCATGGTACACTGTAGTGGAGCATGGTACACTGTGGTGGTGGTACACTGTGGTGAAGCATGGTACCAGTGGTGGTGCAGGGTACACAGTGGTGGTGCAGGGTACACAGTGGTGGAGCATGGTACACAGTGGTGGTGCAGGGTACACAGTGGTGGTGCAGGGTACACAGTGGTGGAGCATGGTTCACAGTGGTGGAGCATGGTACACAGTGGTGGTGCAGGGTACACAGTGGTGGAGCATGGTACACTGTGGTGGAGCATGGTACACTGTAGTGGAGCATGGTACACAGTGGTGGAGCATGGTACACAGTGGTGGAGCATGGTACACAGTGGTGGTGCAGGGTACACAGTGGTGGTGCAGGGTACACAGTGGTGGAGCATGGTACACAGTGGTGGAGCATGGTACACAGTGGTGGTGCAGGGTACACAGTGGTGGAGCATGGTACACAGTGGTGGAGCATGGTTCACAGTGGTGGAGCATGGTACACAGTGGTGGAGCATGGTACACAGTGGTGGTGCAGGGTACACAGTGGTGGAGCATGGTACACTGTGGTGGAGCATGGTACACTGTAGTGGAGCATGGTACACAGTGGTGGAGCATGGTACACAGTGGTGGGAGCATGGTACACTGTGGTGGAGCATGGTACACAGTGGTGGTGCAGGTACACAGTGGTGGAGCATGGTACACAGTGGTGGAGCATGGTTCACAGTGGTGGAGCATGGTACACAGTGGTGGTGCAGGGTACACAGTGGTGGAGCATGGTACACAGTGGTGGAGCATGGTACACTGTGGTGGAGCATGGTACACTGTGGTGGAGCATGGTCCACTGTGGTGGAGCATGGTACACTGGTGGAGCATGGTACACAGTGGTGGAGCATGGTACACTGTGGTGGAGCATGGTACACAGTGGTGGAGCATGGTACACAGTGGTGGAGCATGGTACACTGTGGTGGAGCATGGTCCACTGTGGTGGAGCATGGTACACTGTGGTGGAGCATGGTACACAGTGGTGGAGCATGGTACACGTAGTGGAGCATGGTACACTGTGGTGGAGCATGGTACACTGTGGTGGAGCATGGTACACAGTGGTGGAGCATGGTGACACAGTGGTGGAGCATGGTACACTGTAGTGGAGCATGGTACACAGTGGTGGAGCATGGTACACTGTGGTGGAGCATGGTACACAGTGGTGGAGCATGGTACACAGTGGTGGAGCATGGTACACAGTGGTGGAGCATGGTCCACTGTAGTGGAGCATGGTACACTGTGGTGGAGCATGGTACACAGTGGTGGAGCATGGTACACAGTGGTGGAGCATGGTACACTGTAGTGGAGCATGGTACACAGTGGTGGAGCATGGTACACTGTGGTGGAGCATGGTACACTGTGGTGGAGCATGGTCACAGTGGTGGAGCATGGTACACTGTGGTGGAGCATGGTACACTGTGGTGGAGCATGGTACACAGTGGTGGAGCATGGTTCACAGTGGTGGAGCATGGTACACAGTGGTGGAGCATGGTACACTGTGGTGGAGCATGGTACACAGTGGTGGAGCATGGTACACAGTGGTGGAGCATGGTACACAGTGGTGGAGCATGGTACACAGTGGTGGAGCATGGTACACAGTGGTGGAGCATGGTACACAGTGGTGGAGCATGGTACACACACAGTGGAGGGCATGGTACACTGTAGTGGGAGCATGGTACACAGTGGTGGAGCATGGTACACAGTGGGGAGCATGGTACACAGTGGTGGAGCATGGTACACAGTGGTGGAGCATGGTACACAGTGGTGGAGCATGGTACACGTGGTGGAGCATGGTACACTGTGTGGAGCATGGTACACAGTGGTGGAGCATGGTACACAGTGGTGGAGCATGGTACACTGTAGTGGAGCATGGTACACAGTGGTGGAGCATGGTACACTGTGGTGGAGCATGGTACACAGTGGTGGAGCATGGTACACAGTGGTGGAGCATGGTACACGTGGTGGAGCATGGTACACAGTGGTGGAGCATGGTACACAGTGGTGGAGCATGGTACACAGTGGTGGAGCATGGTACACAGTGGTGGAGCATGGTACACAGTGGTGGAGCATGGTACACAGTGGTGGAGCATGGTACACAGTGGTGGAGCATGGTACACAGTGGTGGAGCATGGTACACAGTGGTGGAGCATGGTACACAGTGGTGGAGCATGTACACAGTGGTGGAGCATGGTGGTGGAGCATGGTACACAGTGGTGGAGCATGGTACACTGTAGTGGAGCATGGTACACAGTGGTGGAGCATGGTACACAGTGGTGGAGCATGGTACACAGTGGTGGAGCATGGTACACAGTGGTGGAGCATGGTACACAGTGGTGGAGCATGGTACACTGTAGTGGAGCATGGTACACAGTGGTGGAGCATGGTACACAGTGGTGGAGCATGGTACACTGTAGTGGAGCATGGTACACAGTGGTGGAGCATGGTACACTGTAGTGGAGCATGGTACACAGTGGTGAGCATGGTACACAGTGGTGGAGCATGGTACACAGTGGTGGAGCATGGTACACAGTGGGGGAGCATGGTAACAGTGGTGGAGCATGGTACACTGTAGTGGAGCATGGTAACAGTGGTGGAGCATGGTACACAGTGGTGGTGCATGGTACACAGTGGTGGAGCATGGTACACAGTGGGGAGCATGGTACACAGTGGTGGAGC
>WNGS01092210.1:14874680-14891328 GCA_020271785.1 Procambarus virginalis
CGTGTGGGATGTGTGTGTTTGTTTTGTGTGTTTGTATTTGTGGGAGTGTGGTGGTTTTTGTGTTGTGTTTTTGTGTGTGCTGGATTGTGGGAGTGTGTGTGTTTTTGGTGTGTGTCTTTGTGGTTGGTAGTGGTGGTGGTGTTTTGTGTGTGCTGGTGTGTCTGTGGGTGTGTGTGTTTATTTCGTGGGATTTTTTTTATTATTATTATTTTCTACCACATGACGTGGGCCACACATTTACAATGCTAACCAGCCTATATACGATTTTCTTCTGTCCTCCCTTGACAGGGTTAGTTGAGATGTGTTAAACATATAGTTCAAGGGGTTATTGAAACAATCAACCACAGAAGGTAGATTGTAGTGTTTTTAATATGCTAGGCTAAGCTACATACGTAAATACATAGATTTACATATGCCCTACATAAAGTGTTCGATGTGTCTTTACATAGTGTCATTTAATGTGCATTTACAAAGGTGAAAGGTAATTTGTTCAGCTCCATATATACTTATACAACAATACATGTACATGTACACATACGTATATACATATATACCTACATACTATTAGACATACACATATACATCATATACATATAATACATAATAATACAACAAAACTGCATAACACATACATTTATCTGTTTTACTCTGACAGGGTTGAGATAGTTGATAGAGAAACTAGTGCGCAATTAAAGACTTAATCACTGAAGGTGATTTAAGGCTTTTACAACTTCAGGTTATATAGTTACATCATACATACAATGTATAATTGATACATTACATGGTCAATCTAGGGTACAAGTCCAATATATCATCAAGTGTTCCCGTCCTCATATAGTAGTTTACAGAGTTTAGAATACCTTAGCCCAGGAGGGCGAAAGTCAGCCAGTATGGGACATTCCTACAATATGAATGGGAGAATGAACACACACACACACACACCCACACACACAACACACACACACACACACAAACACAATGTGATGTAACTATATTACGAGGAGCGACTGCAGGCATTAACCCTCTACTTCGTTGGAAGACAGAAGGTTTAGGGGGGACATGATCACCACATTTCAAGATCCTCAGGGAATCGACCAGGGTTGATAAAGACAGGCTGTTTAACACAAGGGGCAACACGCAACTAGGGGACCACAGGTGGAAACTGAGCGGCCAACTGAGCCACAGAGATATTTAGAACGAACTTTTTTTTAGTGTCAGCGTGGTTGACAAATGGAATGCAATTAGGAAGCGATGTGGTGGAGGCTGACATCCATACACAGTGTCCAAATGTAGATATGATAGAGACCATTAGGCTCAGGAACTGGTACCAACTGTTGATTGACGGTTTGAAGAGGCGGGACCAAGAGCCAGCTCAACCCCCGCAAGCACAATAGGTGAAGTACAACTAGGGAGTACACACACACACGACCTACACACACACACACACACACACATGAACTGCTACTGATGACACTCAAGGGAGAGTGTCAACTCTTTCACAGAGTTGACACACAGGGTGTATGGGACACAAGTTCACAAAGTTGACACCAGTGTGTACTCGACTTTTGGGTTTTGAGAAAGCTGCCAGATATCGTCATATCCCACGGCGTATTCTTCTGGCTACTATAACATCACACTGCCGGATTCTTGTTCTCTTAGTCCCATATGTGAATGTCTCCTCACGATATCTATCCATATATATTTAATGCTACAACTTTCAGGTCTCTTTGTGAATTGTATAGGTCGGTGAGATATATTAGTATTTTGTTTAAGTATTTTCTTTGTCACTGCTAATGAAACACCCATATCAATTTCTACCCCTGGTTTTCTACAGGTTGTCTTTGCAAGCATATAAACAGTGTCCATGCCTTGAGATTGCAACATGTGATGGTATCCATAGGATTAATTCAAATTGTTTTCTTTAGCAGCTAAAACATTCTTTCGAATATCACTGACTATTTTATGGGTGTCACTACTATGTGCATTCAGTACCAGGAGTGCACTCTGCGAGTTACAGTATATAAGTCCACTGCTTTGTCTTTTAAAAATTCAGTGGCAGGTATATGCCTGCAAGTTCGGTTTTGAGTTGTACTTGCCCAGTCATTGACGCGCTGCATTGCTCTATGTACGAGAGAAGATTGTTCAAATATATTACATGCACAACCGGTACATCGTCCACCTTCTATACAGAGGCCCCAGTGTGTCTGTGGGAGTGTGGTGTGTGTGTATGTATTCACTAAGTTGTATTTTGCGGGGGTTGAGCTTTGCTCTTTCGGCCCGCCTCTCAACTGTCAATCAACTGTTACTAAACTACACTAAACTACTTTTATTTTTTTTCACACCCACACACAACAACACACCCTAGGAAGCAGCCCGTGATAGCTGACTACTCCCAGGTACCTATTTACTGCTAGGTAACAGGGGCATTCAGGGTGAAAGAAACTTTGCCCATTTGTTTCTGCCGGTGTCGGGAATCGAACCCGCGCCACAGAATTACGAGTCCTGCGCGCTTATCCACCAGGTGTGTGTGTGTGTCTGTGTGTGTGTGTGTGTGTGTGTGTGTGTGTGGTGTGTGTGTGGGTGTGTGTGGTGTGTGTGAGTGTGAGTGTGCTGTGGTGTGTGAGTTGAGGTGTTGTGTTGTGTGTGTGAGTGTGAGTGTTGTTGGTGTTTGCGTAGGTTTGAGTGTGAGTGTGTGTGTGAGTGTGAGTGTGTGTGTGTGTACTCACCTAGTGTGCTTGCGGGGGTTGAGCTCTGGCTCTTTGGGTCCCGCCTCTCAACCATCAATCAACAGGTGTACAGTTTCCTGAGCCTATTGGGCTCTATCATATCTACACTTGAAACTGTGTATGGAGTTCAGCCCTCCACCACATCGCTTCCTAATGCAATTCCATTGTTCAACCACTCTGACACTAAAAAGTTCTTTCTAATATCTCTGTGGCTCATTTGGGCACTCAGTTCCACCTGTGTCCCCTAGTGCGTGTGCCCCTTGTTAAACAGCCTGTCTTTATCAACCCTGTCGATTCCCCTGAGGAATCTTGAATGTGGTGATCATGTCCCCCCTAACTCTTCTGTCTTCCAACGAAGTGGAGGTTTAATTCCTGCAGTCGCCCTCGTAGCTCATACCTCTCAGCTCGGTACTAGTCCTGGTGGCAAACCTCTGAACCTTTTTCAGTTTAGTCTTATGCTTGGCTGGATGGGGACTCCATGCTGGAGCCGCATACTCCAGGATTGGTTCTGACATATGTGGTATATAATGTTCTGAAAGATTCCTTACACAAGTTTTCTAAAGGCCGTTCTTATGTTAAGCCAACCATGGCATATGCTGCTGATGTTATCCTCTTGATATGAGCTTCAAGGGGACAGGTCTTGCGTGATATCAACCCCCAGGTCTTTCTCTCTCTCTGACTCTTGAAGTATTTCATCGCGCAAATGATACCTTGTATCTGGTCTCCTGCTTCCTACCCCTATCTTCATTACATTACATTTGCTTGGGTTAAACTCTAACAGCCATTTGTTCGACCATTCCTGCAGCTTGTCCAGGTCCTCTTGAAGTCTCAAGCTGTCCTCCTCTGTCTTAATCCTTCTCATAATTTTGGCGTCGTCAGCAAATATTGGGAGGAGTCTATACCCTCTGGAGATCATTTACGTATATCAGAAACAGGATAGGTCCAAGTACAGAGCCCTTGTGGGACTCCACTGGTGCTTCACGCCAGTCTGAGGTCATCACCCCTCACTGTAACTCTCTGCTTCCTATTGCTTTAGGTACTTCCCTTATCCACTGGAGCGCCTCTACCTGTTACTCCTGCCTGTTTCTCCAGCTTATGCATCAACCTTTTATGGGGTACTGTGTCAAAGGCTTCTTCCGACAGTCCAAAAAATGCAGTCCGCCCACCCTTCTCTTTTTCTTGCTTACTCTTGTCACCTGATCGTAGAATTCTAATCAAGCCTGTAAGGCAAGATTTACCCTCCCTGAACCCATGTTGATGGTTGTCACGAAGTCCTTCTTCTCTCCAGATGTGTTACTAGGTTTTTTCTCACAATCTTCTCCATCACCTTGCATGGTATACAAGTTAAGGACACTGGCCTGTAGTTCAGTGCCTCTTGTCTGTCACCCTTTTGGTATATTGGTACTACATTAGCAGTGTTTCACATATTTCTGGTAGGTCCCCCGTTCCAGTGACTTACTATACACTATGTAGAGTTGTAAGCAAAGTGCTCATGCACCCTCTTTCAATACCATGGGCGAAGATTCCATCCGGCCCAACTGTTTTTCTCACATCCAGCTCCAATAGGTGCTTTTTGACCTCATCTCTTGTAATTTCGAACCCTATCCAAGGTCACCTGGTTTGTTGCCACCTCTCCCAGCGCCGTGAGATCTCCTGTTTCTATTGTAAAGACCTCCTGGAACCTTTGTTGAGTTCTTCACACACCTCTTTGTCATTCTCTGTGTACCAGTCCTCGCCCAACGTGTGTGTTGGTGGTGTTAGTGTGTGATTGTGAGTGTGTGTGAGTTGTTTGAGTTGTTTGAGTGTGTGAGTGTGGTGGTGTGAGTGTGTGTGTGTTGTTTTGTGTGTGTTTGTTTGTGTTGTGTTGTGAGTTGTGATTGTGAGTGTTGTGTGTTGTGTGTAGTGTGTGTGTGTTTGGATTGTTGTTTGTGAGTGGTGTGGATTTTGGTGTGAGTGTGTGAGTGTGTGAGTGTTTAGTGTGTGTGGAGTGTGTGAGTAGTGTGTTTGGTGTGTGTGTTTGTGTGTGTTGTTATTGTTAGTGTTGGTTTGTTGTTGGTGTGTGGGTTTGTGTGTTTGTGAGTGTGAGTGTGTTGTGTGTGTGTGTGTGTGTTGTTGTTTGTTTGTATTCACCTATTTGTGTCTGCGGGATCGAGCATTGACTCTTGGATCCCGCCTTTCGAGCATCAGTTGTTTACAAGCAATGACTCTGGTCCTGTTTTCCTATCATACCTGGTTTTAAAATTATGAATAGTAGTTATGCTTCCACAACCTGCTCCTTAAGCGCATTCCATTTTTCCACTACTCTCACGCTAAAAGAAACTTCCTAACATCTCTGTGACTCATCTGAGTTTCCAGTTCACCCATGTCCCTCGTTCTGTTATTTAGTCGGGTGTGAACATCTCGTCTGTCCACTCTGTCAATCCCCTGAGTATTTTATACGTTCCTATCATATCCCCCCCTCTACCTTTTTTTTTCTAGTGTCGTAAGGCACAGTTCCTTTAGGCGCTCCTCATACCCCATCCCTCGTAACTCTGGGACGAGTCTCGTTGCAAATCTCTGAACCTTTCCAGTTTCCTTGTATGCTTCTTCAGATTGGGGACTCCATGATGAGGCGGGCATACCCTAAGACTGGCCTCACGTAGGCAGTGTAAAGCGCCCTAAATGCCTCCCTTACTTAGGTTTCTGAATGATGTTCTATCTTTTGCCAGTGTAGAGTACGCTGCTTCGTTATCCTATTTATATGTGCCTCAGGAGATAGGTTAGGTGTTACGTCCCACACCCAGGTCTCTTTCTCGCGTCGTCACAGGTAGGCTGTTCCCCTTCATTGTGTACTGTCCCTTTGGTCTCCTATCTAATAGTCCCATTTCCATAACTTCACATTTGCTCGTGTTGAGCTCCAGTAGCCATTTCTCTTGAACGGCAATGGCTGGTCGGCCGAGGAGCCGACCGGACAGCACACTGGACTTGTGATCTTGTCGGGTGCCCGGGTTCGATCCCGGGCGCCGGAAAGAAACAATCGGCAGAGTTCCTTGTCATCCTATGCCCCTGCTACCTAGCAGTAAAATAGGTACCTGGGTGTTAGTCAGCTGTCACGGGCAGCTCCTGGGGGTGGAGGCCTAGTCGAGGACCGGGCCGCGGGAACACTAAGCCCCGCAATCATCTCAAGATAACAATCCCTGCAACCTGTTCAGGTCCTCTTGGAGGATCCTGCAATCCTCATCTTACAACTCTCTCATCAACTTTGCGTCTTCTGCAAACATCGACATGTAGGCTCTACCCCTGTAAACATGTGGTTAACATATTAGAAATAGAATTGGTCCCAGCACCGATCCTTGAGGTACTCCAACTTGTTACTGTTCGCCAGTTCCGACTTCTCGCCCCTTACCGTAAATCTTTGGCTCCTTCCTGTTAGAAAGTTCCTTACCCATGCTAGGACCTTTCCCCCCACCGCCGCCCTGCCTCTCGAGGTTGATCAGCAGTCTCATGTGCGGAACTGTATTAAAAGGCTTTTTGGCAGTCCAGAAATATGCAGTCTGCCCAACCATCTCTGTCCTGTCTTATCCTCGTTATTTTATCATAGAATTCAAAAAGGTTCGTTAGACACGATTTCCCTTTCCAGAACCCATGTTGATGTTTGTTCACAAACCTAACGTTCTCCAGGTGTGCAACCAGTTGTAGCCTCAATTAGTGTGTAATTACCTAAGTGTAGTTACAGGATGAAAACTACGCTCGTGGTGTCCCGTCCTCCCAGCACCTCTGTCATATAACGCTTTGAAACTACTGACGTTGGCCTCCACCACCTTCTCACCTAACGTGTTCCAACCGTCTACACTCTGTTTGCGAAACTGAATTTCTTATATTTCTTCGGCATCTGTTGTTTTAGCTAGTTTAAATCTATGACCTCTTGTTCTTGAATTTCAAGGTTCTCAGGTCTCGGAAATCTTCCCTATCGATTTTATCAATTCCTGTTACTATTTTGTATGTAGTGATCATATCACCTCTTTTTCTTCTGTCTTCTAGTTTTGGCATATTTAATGCCTCTAACCTCTCCTCGTAGCTCTTGCCCTTCAGTTCTGGGAGCCACTTAGTAGCATGTCTTTGCACCTTTTCCAGTTTGTTGATGTGCTTCTTAAGATATGGGCACCACACAACCGCTGCATATTCTAGCTTTGGCCTAACAAAAGTCGTGAACAATTTCTTTAGTATATCGCCATCCATGTATTTAAAAGCAATTCTGAAGTTAGAAAGCGTGGCATAGGCTCCTCGCACATATTCTTTATGTGGTCCTCAGGTGATAGTTTTCTATCTAGAACCACCCCTAGATCTCTTTCTTTATCAGAATTCTTTAAAGATTTCTCACATAATATATAGGTTGTGTGGGGTCTATGTTCTCTATTCCACATTCCATAACATGGCATTTATTAACATTAAATTCCATTTGCCAAGTGGTGCTCCATATACTTATTTTGTCCAGGTCATCTTGAAGGGCATGACAATCATCTAAGTTTCTTATCCTTCCTATTATCTTAGCATCATCAGCAAACATGTTCATATAATTCTGTATACCAACTGGTAGATCATTTATGTAGACAATAAACATCACTGGTGCAAGAACTGAACCCTGTGGTACTCCACTTGTGACATTTCTCCAGTCCGATACATTGCCTCTGATTACTGCCCTCATTTTTCTATGTCAGAAAAATTTTCATCCATGTTAGAAGCTTACCTGTCACCCCTCCAATATTTCCAGTTTCCAGAACAACCTCTTATGTGGAACTCTGTCGAAAGCCTTTTTTAGGTCCAGATAGATGCAGTCAACCCAACCATCTCTTTCCTGTAATATCTCTGTGGCTCGATCATAGAAACTGAGTAAATTCGATACACAGGATCTTCCAGATCGAAAACCATACTGTCTGTCTGATATTATATCATTTCTCTCCAGGTGTTCTACCCATTTAGTTTTGATTAGTTTTTCCAATACTTTCACTATTACACTTGTCAATGATACAGGTCTATAATTGAGGGGGTCTTCCCTGCTGCCACTTTTGTAGATTGGAACTATGTTAGCCTGTTTCCACACGTCTGCTACGATTCCTGTACACAGGGATGCCTGAAAGATCAGGTGAAGTGGAATGCTGAGCTCAGATGCACATTCTCTCAGAACCCATGGTGAAACTCCATCTGGGCCAGCTGCTTTGTTCTTACTGAGCTCCTTTAGCATATTTTCCACTTCATCTCTAGACACCTCTATCGCTCTATGTTGTTCTCTGGAATTCTTATTGTGTCTGGTTCTCTGAAGATTTCATTTTGTACAAACACACTTTGGAACTTTTCATTTAATGTTTCACACATTTCCTTTTCATTTTCCGTGAATCTGTTCCCATTTTCAACCTCTGGATATTATCCTTTACCTGCAATTTGTTGTTTATGAATTTGTAGAATAGGCCCGGTTCTGTTTTACATTTATCCGCTATCCCTTTTTCAAAATTTCTTTCTGCCTCTCTCCTTACTGCCGTATAGTTGTTTCTCGCATCTTTGTATCGCTGGTATGTTTGGGGTTTGGCCTCTTCCTATACTGATTCCATTTTTGTGTCTTTTGGTCTCTGGCCCTCTCAATTTCTGTTGTTTTTCTGGCCCTGCATCTCTGTTTTGGTATGAATGTTTGTGTGCCTTCCTCGTATATTTTTAAAATTTGGCATACATTTCATTTACTTCCCTGCCTAGCAACAAGTCTGTCCAATTACACTCATTAAAAAAATTTCGAAGTTCCCCATAGTGACCTCTCCTTAAATCGAGTTTATCAACTGTTTCAATGTCCCCATTTTCTTCTAGATGATATCTTAAAGCATAATCAATGTCTAACAGGACGTGATCACTCTTTCCCAAGGGAGGAAGGTACTGGATGTCAAATATCTCTTCTTTCCTGGTGAATACTAGATCCAGTACTGACGGTACATCTCCTTCCCTCATTCTTGTGGCCCTTTATGTGTTGATACAAGAATGTCTCCAGAATGAGGTTCACAAATCTGCATGTCCAAAAGTCCTCCGTTCTTGCTTCATAGGCCTCCCAGTCTATTGCTTTAAAGTTGAAGTCCCCCAGTATCAACAGTCGTGATTTATCTTTATCTGCTTGTACAATAATATCTCTCATGACCATTATGAGGCCCTCTCGTTTGTCATCCAGTTCTTCCTTTGTCCATGTGTTGCTTGCTGGTGGGCTGTAGGCATTTAAAATTATCAGCTTATCATCCTGATTCCAGATCTGCAATGCCATTATGTCAATATCTCGAGGGTTTTCAAATATTAACTCTCTTACCTTCAGGTGTTTTTTCACCAGTACAGCCACTCCTCCTCCCTTCCTAGTTTTCCTGTCACGTCTCCAAACTGAATAGCCTCTTGGGAATATGACTTCATTTATTATATTTCCTTCAAGTTTCGTCTCTGATAATGGACAATATCTGGGACCCTAAGCTGGATTATATCTTGCAACTCCAAAGTTTTTGACCTCACTCCATCTATGTTGGTATATACAATTTTCAGGAACATGTTCCCTTTTCCTTTGCTCTTTACTCCCCCTTCCACTACTGATCTTGTTGCTTTGTTTTTATGTACCATTTCACAAGCTTTCCTGTCCCTGTCACTTTGTAGAAAAAAGAATTTGTCTTCTTCATTTCTATCTCCATTTAGACGTTTTGCCTCAATTAGGTTCATTTTCAGCTTTTCTCTGTCTTCTTTGGAGAGGTCTTGTCTTATTGACCAAAGTTTGCCAACCTCATCACTCTGCAATTTCCTGGCATTTCTAAGCACTTCCATCATGTTTTTCACTCCATTAAACGTCACCCTTAAGGGGCGGTTCTTGTCTTTCTCATATTTTCCTATTCTTCTAAAATCACTGACATTTTCCTTTGAGCCTTCTCCTAAACCTACTATTTTCTCTATGATTTTCATCTCTTCTGCTGCTCGGTCCACCCTAGATGAAATTTCCTTCTAAACATCCAAAATTATTATGGACTTACTTCTGTCTGCAGTGTTTTGTACTAGTTTACTGTTGGTAACCAGTTCTTTCCTAATTGCTTGCCGAATTTCTGCTTCTTGTTGGTCATTTCTGGTTTTGACTTCTGAACACACTCTTTGGTAGTCTCTTTCTCTTTTACAACTTGAGCATATGTCGCTTTTATTTCTTCTTTATACTTTTCTAGTTCTTTATTACCTCCTCTATGTGAGTTGTCAGTGAAGTTTTCAGTTGGAGATCCTTGCCAAACTCTGTATTAGCTCTCAGGTTACCTTGGAGTTGTTCACCATATGAGTATTTTCTTGTTTATTTCTTCAAAGTCACCACACTTCACTTTCCACACCTCAATTTCTTTCACTAGTTCCTTGATTTGCTCCTCCTGATTTGTTACCTTGTCTGTGTTACCCGCGAAAGTGTTAATGCAGTAATACTCTTACCTTGCTGAAGCATACTGCCTTTTAGAGTGCAAAGCTCGCTCCTAAGAGCTCCATTGTCCTCTTCCAATTTAAGCACTTTTTCTTCATACTTCTTTTGCATATCCTCAATTATCTCTAACCTGCCAAGAACACCGCCTTTCCTTATATCTTGTGGTGAGAATCCTTTGAAACAATCATCTGTTGGTGTGTCTACATTTCCAGGGGCGGTCCGTCTAATTACCACAAGCTACACATGCTTTCGGAAAGCTTCCTGGCAATACGTTAGTAAGCTTCTTGCCCAGCTCCTGTGCCAGGTAAGTTACGGGCTCACCATAGCCCGTACTTCTTGGAACTTGTTCAGAGTAGCTGAATCTATAACAACAACAACAACTTTATGTAACCTGGGACACCACTGTAGCCCTCAACCTGTTCCCAATACTTAGGTAATTCGATATTTCCAGGAGCTTGCTGCAGTGTGACTCCTGCCTCGTCCAGCACACACCCACACCCGGTCCGTCTAATTACCACAAACTACCACAAGCTACCACAAGCTACCACAAGCTTCATGAAGCTTCCTGGCAATACGTTAGTAATGAATAAATGTGATATATTTACTCATTATAATGTTGGTGCACGAAAAAACATAATTTCAATCTGAAAAAGTATTTTTTTATAAAGAAATTAGACAAAAAAAAAAAAAAAGAGCTGGGGACGCCAAATCAAGTCGACGATCCAAGCGTCGGTTACGTTAGGTCAGGTTAGGTTAGGTTAGGTCAGGTTAGGTTAGGTCAGGTTAGGTCAGCCTAACCTAACATATCATATTTATTCATTACTAACGTATTGCCAGGAAGCTTTGTGTAGCTTGTGGTAATTAGACGGACCCCACACACCCTCACCACTGACCCACTGATCACCATTCACCACTGGTGCTCACACACTGTGAGCACCAGTGCATGCTGACCACCATCGGGCTGCTAGATGCAAGTTCCAGTTCCAATATATTCTTCATACTCATACACTATTAACCATGTGCTTCAGCCTACAGTTTAGACCTGTTGTCTTATGTATGACCCTCTGTCCTGCGTGACAGTGAATACCAGCATTATCCTCACTTTAATAAGACTATCAAAATCCTCAGATTAGGCAAAATTGTAATTAATTTTGTCAATAAAAATTTTAATAATAATAATAATGACTCCAAAAAACAAGTTTGTGCAGGAAAATATGAACGCCAAATCACCAGGCAAGGCACCCATCCAGGACAACACCGATGACCGTTGTTTCTCGCCCTCTGGGATCAGTAGCATCACTATTGTTAGAAAATAGCAAGGCATAGATCGACATTTAGGAGATATGATAGGTTACATGGCGTTTATTAGGTAGTACTTAGGTTTTCTCTTAAACTGGTTGAGAGAAGTACAGTCTTTGACATGATTGGGAAGGTAATTCCACATTCTGGGTCCCTTGAATATCTATCAAATAGGTATTTGTTTCTAGTGTGGTGCCCATGGCTTCTGTTACAACCTTCTAGGAAGCATTTAAGGTCAGGATTGGCATTACAGTTCAGTTTTAAATATATATAGTACACTTGAGAGGATGTGCAGTGACTTAACATCTAACATATTCATAAGTGCTATCTTGGGCCAGAGTTTGTTATTATTCTAACAGATTTGTGTTGAGTAATTCAAGAACATAACTGATTTTAGGTAGTAGAACCCTAAGCATAGATACCATAAATTGAGTTAAGGATAGATAAGAGAGTAATAGAGTATTACCAGGGCAGGGCGAGGTACATATAGTCTCTGATTTTAGAAAGAATGCCAACTGTTTTAGAAACTTTTTTTGCTATATTTTGAATGTAGCCCTAGAAATTCAGCTTGTTATCAATGAGAACACCAAGTAATTTCCCATCTACTGTTACTGATTTGGATATTGTTAATTCTTAAAATAATTTGATCTGAGGATTTATTACCAAACAAAATATAGAAGGTTTTGTCAAAGTTAAGAGTGAGTTTGTTAACAGTTAGAAAAAGATGGACTTTATTTAGTTCAGTATTTACTGTATAATTCAGTGTAAGATGTTAGGACTGAAGAAAATTAAGGTTATGTCATCAGTAAATAAAATTGGCTTGAGATGTTGAAAGTCATTTGGAAGGTCATTAATGTGGATGGGAAAGAGGAGGGCCAAGTATACTGCCCTATACTTACCTGAGTGTAGTTACAGTATGAGAGCTACACTTGTGGTGTCCCGTCTCCCCAGCACTCTTTGTCATATAACGCTTTGAAATTACCGACGGTTTTGGCCTCCACCACCTTCTTCCAACCGTCTACCACTCTGTTTGCGAACGTGAATTTTCTTATATTTCTTCGGCAGCTTTGTTTCGTTTGTTTAAATCTATGACCTCTTGTTCTTGAAGTTCCAGGTCTCAGGAATTCTTCCCTATCAAATTTATCAACTCCTGTTACTATTTTGTATGTAGTGATATTATTGCCTCTTTTTCTTTTATCTTCTAGTTTTTGCATATTTAATGCCTCTAACCTCACCTCGTAGCTCTTGTACTTCAGTTCTGGGAGCCACTTAGTGGCAGTCTTTGCAACCTTTCCAGTTTGTTGATGTGCTTCTTAAGATATGGGCACCATACAACTGTTGCATATTCCAGCTTTGGTTTAACAAAAGTTTTGAACAATTTCTTATTATTTCTCCATCCATGTATTTAAAGCAATTCTGAAGTTGGAAAGTGTAGCATAGGCTCCTCGTACAATGTTCTTAATGTGGTCCTCAGGTGACAGTTTTCTATTTAGAACCACCCCTAGATCCCTTTCTTTGTCAGAATTCTTTACAGATTTCTCACATAATTTATAGGTTGTGTGAGGTCTATGTTCTCCAATTCCACATTTCAAAACATGGCATTTACACCATGGGTAGCAACACCATGGGTAGCAACACCAGGATTGTCAACACCATGGGTAGCACCCAGGATTGTCAACACCCATGGGTAGCAACACCAGGATTGTCAACACCATGGGTAGCAACACCAGGATTGTCAACATCATGGGTAGCAACACCAGGATTGTCAACATCATGGTGGGTAACAACACCAGGATTGTCAACACCATGGGTAGCAACACCAGGATTGTCAACACCATGGGTAGCAACACCAGGATTGTCAACACCATGGGTAGCAACCCAGGATTGTCAACACCATGGGTAGCAACCAGGATGTCAACACCATGGGTAGCAACCCAGGATTGTCAACACCATGGGTAGCAACACCAGGATTGTCAACACCATGGGTAGCAACACCAGATGTCAACATCATGGGTAGCAACACCAGGATTGTCAACACCAGGGTAACAACACAGGATTGTCACACCATGGGTTAGCAACACCAGGATTGTCAACACCCATGGGTAGCACACCAAGGATTGTCAACACCATGGGTAGCAACACCAGGATTGTCCAACACCATGGGTAGCAACACCAGGATTGTCAACACCATGGGTAGCAACACCAGGATTGTCAACACCATGGGTAGCAACACCAGGATTGTCAACACCATGGGTAGCAACCCAGGATTGTCAACACCATGGTATAGGCAACACCAGGGTTGTCAACACCAGGGTAGCAACACCAGGTTGTCAACACCATGGGTAGCAACACCAGGATGTCAAACACCATGGGTAGCAACACCAGGGTTGTCAACACCATGGGTAGCAACACCAGGATTGTCACACCATGGTAGCAACACAGGATTGTCAACACCATGGGTAGCAACACCAGGGTTGTCAACACCATGGGTAGCAACACCAGGGTTGTCAACCATGGGTAGCAACACCAGGATGTCAACATCATGGGTAGCAACACCAGGGTTGTCAAACCATGGGTAGCAACACCAGGGATTGTCAACATCAGGGTAGCAACACCAGGGTTGTCAACACCATGGGTAGCAACACCAGGATTGTCAACATCATGGGTAGCAACACCAGGGTTGTCAACACCATGGGTAGCAACACCAGGATTGTCAACACCATGGGTAGCAACACCAGGATTGTCAACACCATGGGTAGCAACACCAGGGTTGTCAACACCATGGGTAGCAACACCAGGGTTGTCAACACCATGGGTAGCAACACCGTGGGTAGCAACACCATGGGTAACAACACCATGGGTAACAACACCATGGGTAACAACACCATGGGTAACACACAATAAATCTGGGAGACACAAGTGAGAGGAAACACCAAACATGTACTATTGATCGTAGAGTGTCGCAGTGCTCCTCCCTTACCTCACCCCTCACTCCTCCCTTACCTCACCCCTCACTCCTCCCTTACCTCACCCCTCACTCCTCCCTTACCTCACCCCTCACTCCTCCCTTACCTCACCCCTCACTCCTCCCTTACCTCACCCCTCACTCCTCCCTTACCTCACCCTCACTCCCCCCTTACCTCACCCCTCACTCCTCCCTTACCTCACTCCTCACTCCTCCCTTACCTCACCCCTCACTCCTCCCTTACCTCACCCTCACTCCCCCCTTACCTCACCCCTCACTCCCCCCTTACCTCACCCTCACTCCTCCCTTACTGTAAGTAAAATTATACTCCAACTTGGGTGAGTGTAAGTGCAGTGAGTGGTAGTAATGACACATCTACCCCCACAGTGAGTGGTAGTAATGAGACATCTACCCCCACAGTGAGTGGTAGTAATGAGACATCTACCCCCACAGTGAGTGGTAGTAATGACACATCTACCCCCACAGTGAGTGGTAGTAATGACACATCTACCCCAGCAGTGAGTGGTAGTAATGACACATCTACCCCAACAGTGAGTGGTAGTAATGACACATCTACCCCCACAGTGAGTGGTAGTAATGACACATCTACCCCCACAGTGAGTGGTAGTAATGACACATCTACCCCCACAGTGAGTGGTAGTAATGAGACATCTACCCCCACAGTGAGTGGTAGTAATGACACATCTACCCCCACAGTGAGTGGTAGTAATGACACATCTACCCCAACAGTGAGTGGTAGTAATGACACATCTACCCCCACAGTGAGTGGTAGTAATGACACATCTACCCCCACAGTGAGTGGTAGTAATGACACATCTACCCCCACAGTGAGTGGTAGTAATGAGACATCTACCCCAACAGTGAGTGGTAGTAATGAGACATCTACCCCGACAGTGAGTGGTAGTAATGAGACATCTACCCCAACAGTGAGTGGTAGTAATGAGACATCTACCCCAACAGTGAGTGGTAGTAATGAGACATCTACCCCAACAGTGAGTGGTAGTAATGAGACATCTACCCCGACAGTGAGTGGTAGTAAAGAAACATCTACCCCGACAGTGAGTGGTAGTAAAGAAACATCTACCCCAACAGTGAGTGGTAGTAAAGACACATCTACCCCGACAGTGAGTGGCAGTAAAGACACATCTACCCCGACAGTGAGTGGTAGTAATGAGACATCTACCCCAACAGTGAGTGGTAGTAATGAGACATCTACCCCGACAGTGAGTGGTAGTAATGAGACATCTACCCCAACAGTGAGTGGTAGTAAAGACACATCTACCCCGACAGTGAGTGGCAGTAAAGAAACATCTACCCCGACAGTGAGTGGTAGTAAAGAAACATCTACCACAACAGTAAGTGGTAGTAGACACATCTACCCCGACAGTGAGTGGTAGTGTATAAGCGGTATACACGCCATTAATGTATTATAATAGTGAAGGAGCTTCTCGCCACAAGACAAACTTACCTAAGTTTCATATACTGTATTTTGTAGTTAATATTGAGTGTAGCAGGAGCACAAAGTTGTGTAGTGCAGTAGGGTGGTTTTGGAGTGACAAGTGATGAGCACTGAGTGATGGTGACAAGTGATGAGCACTGGGTGATGGTGACAAGTGATGGAGGATGGTGAGGATGGTGGCGCAGTAGTGACGGCCTCCACCACACACACTCACCACTGCCATCACACTTCACACTAGCCCTATCCTTATCACTGTTAAATTATCTTGTTTTCTGAGCTTGACCTTCACCCGATCCGCTAATGAATGTGACTGGTAAACACACATGTGTATTAACAAGACTCTTTATAACAGGGATGACGGGCCCGCCCGGGTAGTGTGGCCTCCCTCCACCACACACTCCACACTGTTGGTGCTGCTCCTACTACACCTGAGGCAGTGATAGGGTACTGGCTGGGGGCTACCTGGTGTCCACCTTCACCTGGGACACCACCCACACTACCATGATGGTACTCTACCCACACTACCATGATGGTACACTACCATGATGGGACTCTACCCACATCCTCCCAGGTGGGTAACATGCGGTGAGCAAGCCTGCTTGAGCAAGCATGGTAGCGTGGGTAGAGTCCCATCATGGTAGTGTACCATCATGGTAGTGTGGGTAGAGTACCATCATGGTAGTGTACCATCATGGTAGTGTGGGTAGAGTCCCATCATGGTAGTGTACCATCATGGTAGT